>JARYHS010008074.1:87892159-87931118 GCA_031002005.1 Vandiemenella viatica | reverse complement strand
TTCAGTTACTATCCATAATGCCTCAACTTCTTTAAACCTCATATTGTCAATAACACACAGCTCTGGCGGCTTAGAAATACCGAAAGCTGAATGCTGACCAGGCAAAGCAATTATTAAAGATAATTCAGTTGTTCCATTGATAATGATCAAAGAATTATCATTTATTTATTTTGCTTTGTAAGGATTTCCCTATTAAGAGGTAGAAAAAATTTCATTTGTTTGAGCTCTTTGTGCGGAACAAGACGGTATCAGAGCCGTCATGATGTAAACGAAATATCGTGTGGATACAGTTACAGCAAATGGACTGTAAAAAGTTGTTATAAAATCAAACAGGCATTAGAGGTAGGTCAAGGTAAAGCATTTGTGCGTCGTTACCTATTTCCACAGAAAAGATTCAACACGCGACGCGAGCCAAAGATAAAAATCAAATCATAACCGAGTGAGAAAGGCGTGTCGGATTCTAGTCGGAACGATTACTCAGCGCGGAATTCCTCGCCGATACTAATCAATGTTTCTCTCCGCTCAAGGAAATGACGATGCAGTTCGCTTCTGAAGGCGCAATAAACAAAGTCATATTTACTACCACGGGGTTCGGTATCGGGTTTCTCACCAAGGTCGACGTGCCAATACCGACGGCAATGGGTTGGAGTGAGCAACATTTTACTTTCGCACAGCAGGAGTCTGCGATCGCCAACAGCCGTCTCGAATCAGCTTGTTAACGCTTCTTGGCCGTGGCGTCACCGCTCTTATAATTGCCCGCTGGAAATGAGTCGTTTCTGTCTCCTAGCCAATTCAAGACTTACGTTCATTCAGAATACGGTGATTCACATTAACTGTGTATTGCATTTGTATTTACCTGCCAATTACGTAGGTAACACGCTGAACTGCGGTCAATAACTCGAAGAACTAATAATAATCATTATAATTTTATGTCGTCTCAAAGACTTAGTAACAGTGCTTGCTATCGGCTCTGTCGTAGCCGCCTAACCTATCCTGTTAATCCTACGAGTCTTAGTCAACCTACAGAGCAAAGTGAAATCCAAGCTAAGGAGCGTCCTAGCATCTTCAGATCCACAAAGAAAATTTGGCCTGAAGGACACTTTTCACGATTTTTTTTCCTTATCATCAGTCTCTCGACTGGTTTCAAGCAATCCTGCGTCACTTCATGTTTGCAGCATAGCTATCTCAACATATTCACTGTAATTCTCATGTTTCATGCTTCATATATTCTAATATTCGCCTTCTTTTACAGTTTTTTGCTTCAGCTGTTCCCTCCACTTACAAATTAACCCATTACGTATGTGTTGAAATGCATTATTTCTGTAATACTCTTTCACAAATTTCTTTCCTCACCCACCATTCACATAACAAGTATATTTCGTACTTTATCTGTTCACTTAATTTCCAACAACCATCGATTGCACCATAATTGAAATGCTTTAACTTTCGTTCTTTCAAGTATTCCTAAAGACCATGTTTTATTACTATAAAGTGCTGTACTAAAGATCTAGCGAAACAGGAAGAGATGAAGCAGTTTACCTGATAATTGCGTGAATATAAGACCTTTCGGAAATGACAGTAAAAAATTCTTCTGGTTTAATACCAGTTGATTCTTATAAATTCTAAATACATGAGCCAATAATCAATCCAGAAAGTGGGTATTTGGCGTTTAGTGGAATCCGATTCAATAAGCTGCCACGTTGTAATTCAGATACATAATTAGAGATGAAAGTAACGCTTAAACACAGAGTAAATTCTGAACGTACAGAGATTCACACAGAATAAATATCGTTCGCCAGTCACGTACCATACTACTTATTATTTTTACCTCGTTGTTAATTATTAAATTTGTTACCATTCATTGTCCCTTAAAACGAGCATGAAATGGAAAAATCATCTATGAACATATCAAACAACTGAAGTGGCAACCAGATTATGTCCTTAGTGTATTAATCTAATGACGTAATCAGTTTATCATCGGGGTAATGACAGGTTGACCTGATACGGCTAAAATACGAATTTTTCGTGTTTAACCTTAGAGGTTCCCTCTACAAAATTTGAATAAAATCTTTTTAAGTTTGAAGGGACTTAGCGATATAGTCTCTGTACATATCTAATACTTTTAAAAAAAATATTTTATTGACACTTGGCCTGTTGGCCATACAGTCAAGATACCTTGTACCCTGTATCTTTATTTATATATACGCATGCACCCACATTAACATATACCCATTATTTCTGAGTACCTAAAGATGGCACAGTTAATAACGCAAGTGATCCAGCAACAGTGAATACTCACCCAACGTTAGAAGCAAAGAAAACGCTATAAAAAAAAGTCACGCGTTTTTCCTTTTAATAGTCTTAACATCAAGCCTGATGTCTGATGCCAGATGTAAATACCTAATGATGGTCAAGTAACGTGACAATAACGATTGAAAAGTGGTAACGAAGGGGAGAACTTTGATGAAACGTATAGTCTCATTTAAAAAAAGAAAAAAAGAATGAAGTGCTACGAAAAATCTTTATGAATATATCATCGCAAATCGTTTCTTCGCAGTTGTCAACATAACTTCAACTCTCTAGTAACATCTTTGGTCGCTGTTAATTTGCGAGCGAAGGCTGGCGTGTGACATCACAGCTCACTAGCCAATAGCAATCGAGGTGAGTGGGTGAGCTTACGAAATTAAATTATAGATAGTAATGGGTTATTATTATGAATAGTAATGCGTTATAGAAAAACGATCGAAAATAGGAAGACTAAAAGTAGAGTAAGAGTGTAATCTTTATTCACATCTTTTTATTGATTTCCCAACTATATTGACGCTTCAGAAAGTATCCTCCGTTGAGCGGAGTCCCTACCTGCTGGTAACGGTGCCCCTCGGCGGAGCCCACGTGGTTGCGCCCACCTCGCTCGGTGGCCCAGAAGAACACATTAGTCCTCCAACCTGCAATTAGGACAGCACGCATCATCACGGGCATTAAATAAAAATGAATTGCCGCGCTGACTAATGTCATTCGCAGCGCATTTGCAGCACACTTGCTTTGTTTTTACTATTTGTTAGCGGGGACACAGGTACTTCTCTTATTGCTCCACTCTGTAACTGTATGCTCGAGCTCATGGGCTGACAGATGCGGTGTTGAAATTAGGAGCAAAATACTTTTTGTTCTATACTAAAACTAGTGGTACTAATATATACTCAAGGTGAATCATTAAGGAATAAAATACACCATACATAATAGTTTCAACCCAGCGCAAAGCATAAAAGCTTCTGATACATGTTGGTATGTCACAGATGGATCTTTTATTTAAATCAGAATTATATTTCTGAGTGCCTGCCAGTACTGACTGCAGACAGGATGTAGCCTTCATTTGCAGTTTTATACAAAATAAAGTTGGGTTTGATATGTCACATCTATGCTAAAAGAAATGCTAAATAAAAAAAATAAAAATAAGATGAAAAATGCGTTTACATATGTTACCAAATATAAAAGAAGAATTTTACGATAGTCAAAAATTGAGCATCAAGCAGAGAAGTAAATGAATTAAGCTACAAAGCTTTGGTCAGACCATTGCTTTAATATGGTAGTGTACTATGGGATCCATATATTGAGTACCAAATACAGGAGTTGGAGAAGGTGCAAAAAAGGGTTGTTCTATTTGTTTCTGGAAATTACTGCAAAACGCAATCAGTAACGGATAAGATAAAAGAACTGGAATGGGATTCGTTGGAAGACAGGAGGAAGGCGAGAGGGTCATGAGAGTGTACAAGGCGTATGTTGGTGCTGTGACATGGAAAGATTTTTTTGTAAGAATTAAAAGTAATGGATGGAAGGAAAAAGATCACAAACAGTGAATGAAATATGAGGTGAAGGAACCATATATAAATGTTAATAGTGTATCAAAAAACTTTTAGGTTTGTAAACACAGAGAACAGAGTCAAAAAACTTCGTATATTACTGATTATACTCTTATGACGCCTCCCCCCACCCCCCACCTCCTCCCAGCGCCGACAAAAACATAGGAGTAAAATACTCTCAAACATTACTGTGTGTTAAAAATATACATTATATATAAATTCTAGGACAAGCAGGTAGCTAAACCATCACTTTTTTTTAAGTGTTTTGGCTGAAAGAGATAAATAAAACTCGAAATGCGCTGGTGGGTGATTTATGTAACACATGCACAAATTGGTGGGTATTCTTTAAGTTTCCTCAACATCAAAAATTGATAGCAAAGATTCGTCATTGCGATGACTATGTTTGACTGCTTGGTTACTGTATTTTACAATCTTTGTCCTCTTTTGGAACAGGACTCAAGAAGATTCAGATTTTCTTTAAAAACCTTTACTTGTTAAAATTAAAATTAAGATTGGCGTATTTTTAAAACAAATAAAAAAAATTATTTAGAGATTGTCGATTTCGATTAGATCAGTTTTTCTCGAGAGTGGACTGGTTTTTTCCCCTGATTTTACTGCTCGTAGACATCGTTACAGACGAGAGAATATAGGAGGTGGTGACGAGGGGCAGAAAGGAATTCGTTCATGTCCGTTTCAAGGAGCTATGGTCTTGAATTATTTCTTCAAACCATGGAAAACCGAAATCTGAATGGCAGGACTGTGATCGAATCCCTATCCTCCTGAGTTGTAGGCACTACCTTTACCACTCAACAACCTAGCTGCCAAACTCCATATAGTAAAAGAACGTAATGCCTAAATATTCTACAGATATGAAGAATAAACAGGCTTCGAGGTATGGCGACTAAATTAAAACAGAAATTCAGTGAAGCGAATAATACTGAATCGGTCTTACTAAACTAACAAACATATCGTCTCATGGCCCGTCGCTACTGTGCAGAAATTAAATTATTTACCTCATAAGCGCCGCGGTGCACACAAAATGTGAACATGTTCTTTTTTCAAACCACCACACCGCAGAACCGAGAGCCGGTAAAAGATCTCTACCTGGAAACGATCCGACTCCGCTTCTCGGTAACATAAATATTAATCTCGACAATTGATTATGTTAACGATTCGACAGTTTCGCAGCAAGAGTTTACTCTGCAGCACGTAAAGATAAAGACCGCAGACGATGCAGCGAGATACCATAAGCAAGGCACACAGAGCAAAAGGAGTGGGGGTTGGGACGGCCACGCCACCGGAACATCTGGCTAATAAGCATATTTATTCGTATGGCTTATGTAAAGCAGGATGGCGCACCGTATATGTCGGTACACAGCGCACTGGGTACCATCTGATTTACTTAGAGTGGGATGACAGTCATGCGACGAGCCGGGGTTATGTCAAATGCGCCGCGAAGCCCACCAGCCATTATGCGTCGTTAGCTAATAAATTAGCATCGACTTAATGCAAAGGCTCTGCTATAGTCTGCCGATAATGACCCTTTGTTGCTTTTATGCGGCCATTCAGTGACGTCCCTCAACACGTGTTTCGCTGAATTATTTACACAGAGTCGGGGGTCGCTTCAGAGCCACTGCGGAATGCTTTCAGGCGGCTGCGCGGATGCAATTTGTATCGCACAGTAGTTGTCTGGCGAGGTTCGATTTATAACCGCTCCGTGCCGTCGACCCCGGAGCAGGCATGCGCGGGTGGACAGAGATGTACGGGACCGCAGAAAGCGACCTGTCCGAGATATGTCTCCGATATGACGCCCGCTTGAAAGCACCGGGCGGCCCTGCACTGAGAGATACGAAACGACTAATGTGGCCCATTGGTGAAACCGTTGGGGCTTTATTCAGGAAGCTAACAACTGGATTCTGTGACAGTTCACTCAGTCATACCCTTCGGTGCTTTTATCGCAGAGCGGCCGCTTGATCTTTCCTACAGGTTCGCACGCGGATTGACCACATAACCCGTCCTGGCATCCAGATTTGAGTTTTCAATGATTTACCCTAAACATTCCAGGCGAATGCTGAGATGCTTCCTTCAAAAGGCCATGGCCAAATTCCTTCTAGTTCCTTGCCGCCAATCCGATTCCGCCTTTAATGATCTCGATTTCGACGAGGCGTAAAAACAGAAGTAAAAAAAATGAAAATATGCTGTTTGACTAAATTTGAAATTTTTTTACTAACATCCTTCATTCACCAAATAATCTTTATATATAAAGATTAATGTATGTTTGTTTGTTTGTTTGTTTGCTGGTTTGTATGTTTGTTGGTTTGTTTGTTATTCATACAAATCCACAGTTTTCATCCGATCTTGATGAAACTTTGCACACTTATCCTTTGAAACAAGGAGAAAAATACTGTCTACATTTGGTTGAAAAATTATCTGTATAAATATCACATGTTGTCTCATAACTTCGAAATACGGCGATAGGCAGACACGTTGGATGTGGACGTCTCCAGACCGTGTTTCCGTGTAGTGAACTGGCAGCTCAGTGGCTAAAGAGCTTGCTTACAAACGTCGTGGTCTCCGGTTCAAATCTCCGTAAAGGCTAAGATTTTTAAAAATTGTTTTTCATCGTAAGAGTCAGGCCTGGGCCGTAGGTTATTTGGATTGAATGTTAAACTGTAGATATTATAAAGTTAGGGGTGCAATGTGAGGCAAATCGTAGGTAGTCTTGCAATTTTGTAGGTGTACACTTTTTTACGTTACAATGATCCCTCAGGTGTTTTTCGCAGTCAGTGTGTGAGTGTGAACCACAGTAATACTAATATAAATACGGAAGTAAGTCTCTGTCTTTTTGTTACTTTTTGACGACTATATGGCTATATCGTTGTGATGGAATTTTATAAGGAAAGCTGTATGAAGGGCACAGGATATTTTTTCCATTATGATTAACAGTTGTAGTCACGAAATTTTGAAATCTTATCGAACAGTGACAGAAATATGTTGGAAATTGATTCTCTTCAAGAGGCAGGTTCGACGGTAGGATGATATAGTGATAGCTTTCCTATCATATTATGCCGACTCGATATTGTTTGGGACCAATCCTTCGTTACCAACAACTTTTTATATTTAATTCTGGCAAAAAAATTCTTAATCCACGCGTACGAAGTCACGGGTACGAGGCTAGTATTTAATAAAAAATTCCATATTTTAACCAAAATTCAATCTTGAAACTTTAAATAAAACATTACCAGATCACGAACTTGTACCGTGGAGCAGAATACTGTCGTGGCGTCAGCAAGTAGGAGAAAATTGGTTGTGATGGCAAATTTTTTTGTTTGTTTTTGTTTCTCTCTGTGAATTTGAGTGTTAATTGTTGGAAACATGGTTTATAAAAGGTGTATGGAGCCGCAATTCGTAAATACAACAATAAAATTCCAGAACTACTGTAAGGATTGCTGAAATACGTAAAACGTTGCTACAGCTCTCTCGTAGAAACCTAGAGGATGTTGCGACTAATTCAAATATCTTTTACTGTGTAGATAATTTCTGCCATTATTTCTCCGTGATAAATATAGTACTGAAACGGTCATACGTTCAGTAGAGAAAACCAGCTTTTAACGATAGTGTAAAAAGTGATAGTCAAAGAAACAGTGAAACAAAAAGTTCAGTTGTATTGGCAGACGTCGTTTAATTGTTATTTATAATTTATTACCTGCTTTTGAGGAAAATAGCCATAACATGTAATAACTGAATGCTGGTACCTATATTATAGCTCACCATATTTTATTCAAAATAAAATAAAAAAACAATTTTTTACTATAGTTTTAACCATTTTTATGTTTGATTTTCATTCATTAATAATTTTAAATTTATTTATAAATGATACTTAAATTGCAGTTTCAACGATTTTAAGATCCAAAACATAAAACTTTTCCGTATGGAATAGCTTCAATGTAAACTTAGTTTAAGGCACCAAAGATGATTTAATAAATCTAAATGCGTATCCCAAAACAATGTATATAATTTGTTTTTATTTTTGAAATATAGCCGTTGAACGCTCTAAATTTTTTTAATATGAGAAAAGCTATATGAATCCTCTGCGCGTTTGTCTTCTGTAGGTCTACTTCGAAATAAGCTCTACATGGTATGACTAGAATCATTCCATTAATTGTGCTGTAACTGCATGCAGTTACTAAAATTGGCCCATAAATACCTTTTTAGCCCTACATGTCATGAATTTACATATATTTCCTGTTTGCTTAAGATTTTATTTGATATACGCTCATGATACAAAAAAATTCTTATAGTATCAATTCTGATAGATGTACATGATTAGACATTAACGGACTTTAGTTAATTCATCCGATTTATGTGTAAAAAGGTAGCTATTCGTTTCTGCCAAAAACTTAATTGCATAATAAGGTATGGTGATAATAACTGAAGTTAATATTGCATTCATCATGGAAGATTTGTCATATATGATTTTACAACTTTGTATTTAGTATATTTACTAAGTGAAGCTTTGTTTTCAGGCTAATGAGGACAGGAAACTGAGATATATCCACTTCTGCTTGTACAGGACGGGAATGCGATCTCGTTTATAGTGATTATAGATTGCATGCTTTATAATTGGTTTGTGACCACTCTGTATAGCAGTCTCCTTCACTGCACTTCAAAAATAGTCGTAATGATTATATACCCAATGTTATTGCTGCGGTATCCAAATTCTTGCTCATCCTTAACTACTGAAGTAACAGAATGTTAATAAATGTGGGTACAGCAAATAAACTTCCTTTGACAGATAATTTTACAGCTTTCTGAGATGCGCATACGTACATTCGAATAAATACACGCGGAGTGTGTATCACATAATAGCCCACTCATTCACTCCCACTATGTGATTCTTCGTCGGCGTACAGGAAATTCGGAGAGATTAAAACGCAGTGAAAACTGATACGAGCGTCTGTCGAGGCTGCTCATACCCGAACGGCGAAAAAGTCATTCGGCGAGCCGTAACATTAATTCTTTGCAACACTTTAAAAATTCGTTTACAGTCCACTAACGACCCCAAACGAGCGGGCCCGTCCTGTTAGTGGTTCTAAAAACCAACCGACTGCGCGCCGCAGAGTGCGTGGGCAGGCGGCGCGTCGTTAAAAGGAACCCTTAACAGACTCCAGCGCGATAAATCAGGGTCCCTCCAGGAAACTGCTTATTTAACGCCGGGTCGGTCAGTCGTGAGAGGAAACCGGCCGACCACACGACGAAATGTTGTCCTCCCACTCGTTCTCACGCAAAGTGACTGAGGGACGTGTCGATGGAAGGGCGTCTAATGCTTATGGATAAACTTCTTTTTTTCTTTTTAAAAAAAAAGAAATTAAAGGGCCAGATGACATTATTTCTCTTTTTTAATTTTTAATCGAAATTCTATGACTCCCCCAACAAACTTTATTTCATCTCATTTACAGTTAAATTTTTTATTTTAAAAGTGAATCTTCTTTGGAAGCGGTAAGTAAAAATTTGTTTGCGTTACGAGTTACGCGTTACACGTTACGTGATACGCGCTACCCGTTTAGGCATACACGTTAAGTGTGCATGAGTGCTTTAACGTTTTAAGTGCGCGTAAACAAAATTTAAAGCTGAAATTGCTTTGATACTTACTGAAAAACACGTCACGTCACTATACGGTATATTTACATCTGGAGCAGTTATAATTTCCCTCTTCTTTTTTTTTTTTTTTTTTTTTTTTTTGACCGGCTTAGTTACTAATGAAAATTGATTGTGAGAACGGTTGCCATATAATTTTGTCCAAAATAATCTCCGACATAAAAGCTCTAAACACAAAGAAACGTACTAAGGTTAAATGCTATACTCTGTAATGTATCGAAGTGTCCTTTAACTTTTTAATAATTTCCATTTGTTTAGGAGAATAACTTGAACAATGTTCCTATTTACTTTACAAATGCAATAATGCACTCTAGTGCGAAAAAAAACATAAAAAATAATAAAAAATACATGTAAAATTCACTTCTTGTGCTTGTACACTCTGGTATATGCACAAAATTTTTTTTTTTTTTTTTTTTTTTTTTTTTTTTTTTTTTTTTTTTTTTTGTTACTGTCTTATTTTCTTCCTAACTGAAATGAAGTTGAAATATCATAAATTTAAAAATATGTGAGCTGATAAACTGGTGATTCTAGGTGATCCAAGAAGTTGCAACGATAATTTTGCAGAATTTAAAATACTATTATTGCTCTTTGGCATTGCCACGTGGTCAGTAAGCTCAATAAGAAATTATGGTTTTCGTTTAGATTTTTGTTACAATAATTTTCGGCACACATTATCATTCTCAGCTTGATATATTTAGCTCTAAGAGGTTATATTATATCTAAAAAAATAAAAGATCTTGTAAAGAAGAATTGCTTATCGCGTCGTAAATAATTCTTCAATTCTAATCAGCAGTATTTTGTGCCGGTTTAGATGTTTTAATATACAGTTGTATGTAAATTTCTTCATTGCGATTAGACAGCGATAGTGTTGCGTAATTTGGTATGTTTATCTACTTACAGATTTAAGGTGCAACGAATTTTTACATAATTTGGTATTTATCAAACAATTTTCTCTGAAAATTTCAAAGAATATTTAGATTTTGGGATCTCTATAGGTATTTTGTCATATTATAGCGTAATATTTATCACTTATTGGTACAGTAAATGTATCGATTCATACTGAATTTCAGTAAAAAAAAATAGGCATTACGTCTTTGTATTATTAATAGATTTTAGCTCTCTAAAATTCCAGTCTGGACTTTTGAGTCTAGTTTCAGTTAGTTTTAGTTAATGATTTACTGTCTAAAGTTCGATTGTTTGCAGATGACATTATGTTATATAAAAGGATCAAAACAACAGAAGACTGTAAACAGCTACAGGGTGATCTAGCGAGCATAATTACTAACTGGGTGAGTCAACTTGGGATGAAGAATAATGCAAAGAAGAGCCAGCTTATTAGGTACACAGATAAAAAGCAAAAGGTTGATTATGATTATAAAGTGGGAAAGGAGCTATTCACTAAAGACTCGAAATGTAAATACCTTGGCATAACATTTGATAGCAAACTTGACTGGGCAGGACACATTGGACAGGAAGTAGGGAATGGGTACAAAATCCTTCACCTGTTGGAAACAGTGATGAGGGGATGCATTAGAGAAGTAAGGGAATTGGGGAACAAAACTTTGGTCAGACCACTGCTGGAATACAGTAGTGAAGTTTGGGATCCACATTTTGGATATCAAATACAAGAGTTGGAGAGGGTGCAGAGGAGGGCTGCCAGATTTGTCTTTGGAAATTACTGAAGCGTAAGGTTGACCATGACGACAAGGTGGCACTTGATTTCAGGCATAAGAGTGTGGGGAAATTTTCTTTCGTAGGAAAGGGTGTGAGGGACTGGAATAAACTGCCAATTGAAGTGATGAATAATTTACCAGAAACACTGAAGGAATTTAAAGTAAAAATTAGTAAAGGGCAAAAGTAGGTTGAAAGAGGAAAGGAGAAAGGGGGGTGTGTAGGGAGATTTCCACCGGAACGGGCACGCCATCACAATTTTATCAATTATTATTATTATTATTGTTTCTCTCGGTGATATTTCGTTTTTTATTTTTTTTTAAATAAAAAAATACAAAGCCTAAAAATTTGGCCAAACTATATAATGGAATGGCAAAGGTGATTTTGAATAATCGATGCTACGATTCATATCCGTTTTTAATCATTCTTAGCAGTAAGTTATTGTAAAAAGAAAACAGTAATTAAAATTGCAAATGATTAATTTTCACGCGAGTCTAAGAACGTTTACTAGAAGAATCTTAGATTAGAAATACAGCTACATAAAACCAATCAATGACAGAAAATCGCTACAAAAACTAGCGGACATATTCGAGGTTATTGACATAAATGGGTTAGAATTACGGCTCAGAGCTAATTGTAATGTCATGCTCACAACTGTAAAAAGAGTATTTCTCTCAAATAAAGCAGATGGGAAAATATATTCTTATGTTACCTACAGTATCCCTAAATTCCTCCCACATTAATGCGTTATGTTAACTTGAGTATGCTTTTCAGCACCTTGCATATAAAAAGGCATAAAATAGTAACATAAATATTTTCAGGCACCATTCCGAAAAAAATTTAAAAAGCAGAATGACACGAAATTGAATTTATCAATTATTTTTGTTACATTCAGAGTTAAAGAAACATATTAAATACAATTTCTCAAGAAAGGTACACAGTCGTATTTCAGCAAAGAATATAGAAGAAACTAAACACTCTGAATTACTGAATAACAGTACAGATGGAAACAAATTACAATGGAAAAAAAGATGGAAGTCTTATGTCGGAAGTTAGGAATGAATACATTCTGTACGGCCGGCGATGAAGACGACACAAACCGTATTCCTCATTCGAGACAGTATCGTGGCGAGACGTTATGTCCTGCCAAGCGGCAGAGCCTTATTTGGTCTCGTTGATAAAGTAGCGCCTGGGGAGTTCTTATTAACACGCAGTACTCAGGTTTCCACTCAAATTATCACTCCACTGAAACACCGTGTTTCTGCGACAATCTTAATTCTATACATGTATGCGCCTCAACACAAGCTGAATAGTTTATTTAATGTCAGCTGTCACCTAAAAACAGCCGTTATACCTTGCCCCGCAAGCTGAAACTTACATATTACTTTTTGGAACAGGCAACACGTCTTAACAGTCCAGGGTGTTCCAGTAAGCAAGGCAGATTCTAGTAATCTACCTGTCATTCGGAACTTAAGTAGATTTATTTGAAGCGTAGTATTTTTTAGTTTATTATATTTCTAAACAGCTTTAATGCAATGAGAGTGACATGTTCTTATGGGTGTACAAATTTTCATAAGGGACGGACCTGACATGTCTAAACAACATTAATTGATATCTAAAATTAAGTACTTCTACCAAATTTTTTCTTTACGTTTTTATTAAGTATTTAATAAACGGTTTTAAAATAATTTAATCATCTTACATTTGTCTTACATATATAACACCTCAAGCCATATCCCGTATATTCATTCCAAACTATTACACTTTCGGAGAGGTGCAATACAACCTCCGCCACACACTTTTAGTGAATCGCAGAGTAATAATAATAATAACTATCTCATAGCTTTTGCTTCAATTATTGTAAACAGATAATATAACGTTTAAAATTTTATTCCAAAGACTGTGACGACATTCATGATTATTTAATATCACAGAAGATTTATTTGTATTTCAACGATCACATGAAAGGTCTTTAGGGTATTCCAACCTCTTATATCAGCTATATGCATGAACTGTAATACAATTTTTTTTTTTACGTGTCAAAAGTGAAACATTCTTCTTCTACTTCATTTCTCTTCGATTAGAAACTAGCAATGGGAAGAGATTCATCAGTTCAACCTGTCTAATATTTTGTTTTCGTATGACGTTTAAGAAGATGTACTTAGGTGAAAATCATATTTGTGAACAGACATCGTACAGACAGCCACGTTGATACTACCTCTTCAATACTTCCCACAAAATATAATTTTATCTACCACACAATCACAGTGATACCTAGTTTCAGTTATTTTGGAACATCATTTCTAGGTATTGCGTCAGGTATATTGCCTTAAACAATATGTTCCTAAAATAACATTTCTTAACTGGACGGCTTTATCATAACCGTGGTGCCGCAATTTGATGACGCATTCTTATGTAATACGACGAGACAAATCTAAAGTGAATAGTATTTTATTTTTATATATATATAGATATCTTGCTTAGTTATCGGGATGGTTATTTGTATAGTTTTGTGCATTTGGCGAAGTTTTACTTCTCGTCCAGGTCGCATTTAAACCTACCCACATTCGCCGGAATGGAGTGTTTTGTTTTCATGTCCAGCGTGTAGTTCTTTGAAATGCGGCTGGTCAGGAAAAGAAATTCCCCAAAGCCACAATCTATCCACCTCAATTTTGAGAGACGATATCTCGAGACCTAAGCGAAATATATATATAAAAAAAAATCTCTTCACTTTCGATCTGTCTCGTCAGTTTACATAACAATCCACCATCAAATTTAGCGAAAATTTTGTCCGGTTCAGGCCTCATTTCAACCTAACCACTTCACTTTTGAGAAATAGTATGATATCTTAAGAGGTATTTATTTATTTCGTTTGGCAGAAGAAATACAAAAACAGTAACTACATTAAATTGCAATAAATATAACTACTAAAGAGTGATGTCAAACAATTGCAGCCATTCAATTGCTTCCGTGGTTGTTTCATTAATATGATGCATTGTACCACTCAATCTTGAGAGGTAGGAGAGATATATGTATACATAAAAAAAACCTTATTCTCCGCATTCGATTTGTCTCGTTGAGTTACATAAGAATCGATCATCAAATTTCGGCGCCACGGTTATCGTGGATTACCCTTTAACTGCAGAGTTTATTATCCTAGTTTTTTTCGTATTTGCTGAATATGTAAGAAATACTTGATTTTGTCCAAGCTAGTTCTTCATTATGACAGAAATAAGAACATCTACTGTTCCTCTCAAAGACAACTGATTCGTAATTTAGAGGAGTAAGGCTGTAAATGCGAGGTCGTGAGGTGAATAGATGACCGCATCCTGGCTGTGGCGGTATTCCTAGACGACCGCCAACCATAAACAGACGCAGACAATGTGACACTCACACACCTGCACATGTCAGCCTGCCCAGGCACTTCAGTCTGCGCTATATACGCGTCATTTGCATCAGAGACACGCTGAACCCGGCCGTAATATACGCGCAATTGTGCCGACGCTAAAGAATATTGGGAATGCGCGACCGTCCTGGTGACCATTATTTACGGCGTATTTGCCGGAGTGCGCGTAATGGAACTAGCGGCCCACATAACTCGTCGCTATGTTATTATCCGCTTTTAAGAGAGCGCTCTCGAACTTGTCGGAATTCTGGCGCGTGGGAAGCGGGAGAGCTATTGGCGGTCGCAGGTCGTCACAGACACGCGACATTATGGGTCCCGTACGCGCGGCCCAGATACACGCGAATCTTGACTCCGCGGCGACATTGTTCTTGTTTCCCGGAAGGAAAACCCTGCGTTTGCTTTGAAAATTTCAGGGCTATCGCATTGCTACCACACCCTGAGCTTGTCACAAAAAGTTTTAGTTTATTGCTTGTCGCAATCGGACTGAAGTGCCACCGTTTCACTAGTAAAAATGATTTCGTGTGTCTATCATATCCCGGTAACCTTTCCGTTAAAAGGAACGCGGATTTTTTTTTTTTTTTTCTTTTGGCTTTACGCCTTGTCGACGTTCAGATCATTAGAGGCGGGATGGGACTGAAAACAAGGAAAGGAAAGGAATTCGGCCATTGCATTTTTGAAGGAATCATCCCGGCATTCACCTGGAGTGATTTGGGGAAACCATAGAAAACCCAAATCTGAATGCCTGAAGGGGATTCGAAACGGCGTCCTCCCGAATGCGGGCCAGAGCGTTAACCACTCACCCACCACGCTCGGTACGCGGAATGGAAATCACGTAATCCTAATTGCTTTGTCTTAAGAAAGCTAAGTTTTGTCATAGTGGAGGTCAGTTTAGAGATCCGTTCTAATTCTTACACCAATATACACCAACATGGAATAGAATTTTGAGTAGTGCTTGGAAGGGAAAAGATGACCATGATCACAAGCTGACACTCGATTTCAGGTACAAGGTTGTGGAAAGATTTTCTTTCGTAGGTAAGGGTGTCAGAGCTTGGAATAAGTTACCAAGAGAAATGATGAATAATTTACCAACAGCAGTGAAATTTCTTGAGGGAAAAAGTACGTGGTTGCCATCGCAATAAAATTAATTTAAAAAAAATGTGTGGATTCGAACTGGGGATCTCTCGCCCAGTGAGTTTTCTTAAACAACTAAACCACTATAATACTTTCCAGTATCACTGAATGTGAATAAATTTACCAGAAGGACTACTGACTATGGTTTTAAACTATGAACATCTCGTTGACACGGCTTTATTACGAAAAGAAACGCCTTTTAATCAAGAGAGAGAGTTTTTTTTATTTTTTAGCTGTATTCATATTTTCCGGCTGTGTAACAGTCATTTGAGATGTAGGTGATGAAAAACTTTTTTTCTTTTCACAGATTTGTGGTACTGAGTGTTTCTGCATTTTTTCCTTATGATCCAAAATTCGTCGAACTATAAGAAATACTATAACTGAAATTAATGTAAGTTTCAGTATGAAATACGAAAATATATTTCACGTCGTGATCTAATTGTTCGCTCTTGCGCTATCCAATAAATTAATAGCAGACAAAAAGAATATTACCATTTATTTACCACCTCGATGCCCTGGTTTTATGTTACTAATGAGATAGCTCTCTTCTGTGGCGTAATGAACAAGCAGGTAGCTACTGTGTTCTTGTGAAGATGGCATTAAAATTACTTCGTTTCCGGTTGCAAGCAAATCGCTTCATCATGCAGCCAGTATCGAAGATAAAATTACATGCGCTATAATGCTGTCTTCTCCATGATGTGTTAGATTATAACTCATTGAACGTTCAACTTGACTATTTTACTACATATGATTGTTAATGCTAGCACTTTATCACCTATCATTCCGAAATGTTAATACGGAGGCAGCTGAGAAGGTTATAAAACGCTACCGCTGGTTACTGGAGTGAAACATATCGGCAGAATTATCTCGCGTGCCTGGAGGCAACCCAGTCTCCATCTGATCGGGGACGTGATGATGTCCGCGGTTAACAGCCAATCCGCTACCAAAATATCCGGCTCCCTTGAGATCTTGATTCTATCTAACAACGCACTTAGCTTCCAACAGCTCAAATTCCGGCATAATACGAGCGTATTCTAGTAGTCTTTCCGAATCGATCCTAATAAGGGAATTTCGAAATAACGAATCCGGCATTCCTCTCCGATCCTTTTTATTTTATTTAAATTGGTGGTTATAAATTTTGAGGCATCTCGTATTACCTAATTATATAACAACATCCAATTAAATGCCCGTTACTTTAGGTGAGGATCTAGCGTTGAAAATTTAAACACAGGCCCTCCGTCTTCCTCCGTTCTGATATCCAGATAATGATTAACATTGCGTGCCGCCTGCGCGGGCCATCACAAAGTTTTGGCACGCACGGCACGCGGCTAGCTGGAGGATGCGGCTGAGAAAGCGTGGGCCGTGAAGCTGCTGCCGTCAGGGCCACAGTAGAGCATTACTGTAGATCCTTGATGGACAAATTATTCACTGGTTCTCAGTAGGCCTTGCTAGCGTAACAGTTAACTGACACCTCCATAGGATCACTGTTATTTGGTTCGATCCCGAAATTTAGTGATTTTTATAAAATTTACTGATTTTCTTCAACATCGTATTCATCATCATCATCATCATAATCATTATTATCTGAATTTTCTTGGAACAAATGCCCTTTCATCGATCTGTCTCATAGTGATCTTCTTTGTATCTTCCCTATCAGCTCCATGTTCTTTGGTATATTCTCCACTTCCATTCTCTTCACGTGACCATACCACTGTAACCATGATCCACATTACCTATAATGTTTTGCAGTTTGTTGTCCCGCATCTCTCTACGAAATTTCAGTGCCCACACTTGATTATCTTCTTGGCTTAATAGGTGGTCAACTACCATGAAGATAATCTCTGGCTGAGATCGAAAGGTTGATAGATGAGGAAGAAAACCTTCAAAGTATTTTATTTAATGTAGGGTTATTATAAATATTGAAAACATTTCCCAAATTTAATGTAGCTACATTATTTGACATACTGTCGCAAAACTTTACAGTCATACAGAAAAACTCAAAAAGTTATGCAACCTTGTTTCTTATTTCTGTTACGAAGGCGGAGACGTGAGCAGCCAAAAAAGTTCATATTATGCTTGAATTTCATTCACATCGGTATGCCTGCCTCTATGCTATTTTTTTAATTTTTTTATGTGTGGTTATGTGAAATATTCAGTGTTTAAGTCCCCTCAAAGCTATCAGAACTGAGAGCTGAGATGATAAAAAAATAGTTTTTTTTTTTTTTTTTTTTTTTTTTTTTTTTTTTTTTTTTTTCATGATGAAAAAGTTTTGTGGCAATGTGCTACAGTAAATTTGTAAAATCGCTTCAGTCGCTTATAATAACACTGTATTATTCGTTTCATATTATTCCTTTTTTATTTATGATTAGTGTTTCTTCGTAAGATGGTAATAATTGTCTGCTGTGATAAACCAAGTAACTAGAAGCAGATCGGCTTTCTTTAGAGTAAAAATAGTTTTGAAGAAGAAAGAATAATCATATCCCACCAATGTGGTTACGGGCGTGAAAAAGGCCACGATATTTGATTAAGCGGGAACGGGCACAGGTTCAAATCATGGGGAATGCTGGGATAGTACCCAATCTCTGTCTCATAAACTACACATTTCACAAACAAAAATACACTTATCACAGAGAACAAAAGTTACACGTTTCATACACAGATGGCAACACATCCGCTTCCCCCATTCAAAATTACGACTGGCCTAACTAGTGGGGACCTTGGTTTTAAAATAAGCACAGCCGCTTAAGGAGAATATGTCGAACGATCCGCGAAAGTGGAAATCTCCCAGACCATTCCAGGCAGTGAAAGATTATTTCTTAACGTTCTCCTCTGACTCTTACTCTCGTCCCATTGTGATTACCGCGGTGAGCATTTATCTCCGAGAAATTTATCAAATTCTGATCATGTGGGAATCGTGTAAGTTGTCTGAGAAGCCAAAGAGGCCGATCGTGCTTTCAAAAACTATTTTAATTTGTAGTGTGAGAGCAGAAAGAATTATTAATAATATTGTTGTATTCAACTAGCATGATATATATTTGGAGGTACAATGAGTAAGGATTCACTTTTAAAGATGCCGTTACTACGATTTATCTTAAACATCCATTGAAGTTACCTGATATGTGGTCTTTTTATATAGCAAATACTCAGAAAGTCTTTCATGTAGATGGACAGAACAAACACGAAGTATTTGAACCGGATGTATGGGTTGGTTGCTAAGTGGCAATGTATATGCAGCAGTAGATAAAGGTCAAAGTATTAAAGTTCAAGTTTGTGTCTATTTCAGATAGTCCTCCAAGTACTACGTGCCTCTTACTCATGCACGGGTGCGCAATTATCAGCTGCGCATGCGCAGTCGGGAGCAGTGTGACGTCACGCCAGTGCACGGTCGCCAAATTGTTTTTCGCCATAAAGGTTGCGGAAGGCTGTCATTTGCAAAGTTCCGCTCCGTAATCGCAAACAAACAAAGCAGTTAGATTCGGTTAAGCAATGAGTTATGCGTCTGGGTGAAGAATTTGTTAGAGAGATTGCTTTTCTGCCTTCTTTAGACGTGAGGCTGGCATGACTTGGAATTTGACTATTAGTCCCTCGACATAGTACGGGACTGAAAGCCCATCAACTTTATACCCAAATTGCTGTATCAAAAGTTACCGGGTTTCTTCTGCAGACTTTCTTAGTAAATCTGGTAGATTTTTTTTCTTAAATATGTAATATCTTACGCATCAGAATTTGTAATTGAAAAAAGCTTGTGAGAGTATATGAAAAAAGCAGGAAAGAACGGATATAATGATAAAGTGACGGATAGTATATACAGATACAAATGGATGTCAGTTACAATAGGCAACGTATGGGAAGAATTTGTTTTATAGGTTTCAGTAGCTCTATAATATTATCCTAAAACATCTGTTAAGAAATGCCTCTGGTTTACGATTGAAGAAATATATTTTTATCGTTTTTTTTGTTCTACGGTTTTATTAATCAATACCGGTTAGAAATGACACTGATTATTTAAAAACATATGGAAACTCTGAGAAGTTTGATTATGTGAACACCAAATCAAAATTGTTTTTATACCTTCAATCAGTAGTCCCAAGTTCGTTGTTATGCTCACGATACACATGTTATGAAATGAGTAACTAACCAGATTTAACGAAAAAACCTCATAGGAATGATATAAAAATTAAAAACTAACGCAGAAATTAAAAATTTTCCAAAACTAAAACTGTTGAGCAGATTAAACGTTTAAATTTTTAACGTTGCTATAAAATTTACTCCATGATAGCATCTATTCAAACAAAGGTGGACTGTAAAACTTATTAAAATTATCACTTACGATTATAACATAATTTAAAAAACCAGCGGATGAGAGGACCCTTGATGTCAATAAGTCGTAACAAATTTCAATATATTTTAAAGCTGTTTCGTGATTCAGACTAACACGTATCGGATGAAAATTTCTTGCAGGGTAGGACAAAGAAACGTCGGTGTTCATTTCCACTACAGAGAATTCTTCGCATCATTTAGGAAACGCCTCATCATTGTTTCTTCTTGATGTTTGTGATACTGTCTAATAAGGAAAGAAATAGGAAAGAAGCTTCCTGATATTACCTCAAATGGACCATCAATGACATAGACAATTCTTGTGACCAATTGCTTCTCAGAAACTCGTCAACGGAAATGTTAGTCCTTTTCGTCGACTCGACTTCGAAAAACACAAAAATTTGAATAGAATTTTCTAAATCGATTGAATTTCATTTCATTCGTTAAAACAAAGCAAAAAAGAAAATTTCATTGCACACAAAATAATTTTCAGCTCCACCCAATTTAATTCAATACGAGGAAACCATTTACTTTTTTCTCAGTAAAAAATGTTATCCCTATTTCGTTTTAGGTACTGTAATGTTCTACGCACCGTCATTGTTAGTATTTCGGCCTGTGTAGTTTGTATTTTTGAACTGCATTATAGCTTAGAATTATGAATACAGATGAGAAATTATAAAAAAATTTCTGTCGATACACCTCAAAATATTCCGACAGAAGGAATTGTATCTAACTTGAATACTAGAAATTTCATCTAGTAACTATCCATCAACTCTTGTCAAAAACATGCGGTTGATTTAGAATAATCTCAGTAGATTATACTTATATAAAAACAGCCGCAATACTGGTCTTTGCATTTTCCTTTTATTCTATTTAACGTGAATAAACATCGAATGAATGAGGATCAAGTCTGCAATTCAGTTATTAGGCTTCTTGAGTACTTGTTCATACTTAAAATGTGGCTGGAGAAAAGTCTGTTTATAGGTTCCTAGTTATCCAGTCACATGGAAGCTGTTCAGACTTTTCGCCAATTAACTAGTTTTATCCATAACATAACGCCCAATCCAGCACATGCTTGAAATTCTTCTTCTTTGACTATGTGCAACTTCACCAAATAATTTTCCTTGAACTTTTTACAACTTTTAACATACTACCTTTCCGAGCTCATTTTAGTTTGGGGGAACAGTTCCAAAAATTAATGTTCTTGGTCAGGCGACTTAGTGAGGGATTTTGGAAATAGGAGGTCTATAATATTCTTAGAAAAAGTGGTATAAGTCTCCATAAAATCAACAGACAAAATTATACTTGTTTTCTTAACCGCTTAGAGTCAGTATTTGTGTAATCAAGTAATAGTGAAAGAGGATAGAAAAGTTCCTACTAAACCATATTATAAGCTACATTGATATAAATAAGCAATTACAGCAATATGGAAGTTCACGAGCTCTGTACTGCAAAGTGACTAGACATGGAAAATGAAGTAGAGCCATGGCTGTCAACAGCTGCTATGGTAATTAAGCTGTCATTTACGAATTGTGACTGTATTGAAAAAGATTTTTTCAGAGGTAATAAGTACCTCATCCTCATTTTGAGCAGTGGGCGTAACAATAATTGTTGAAGGTGCGACCGCTGAGAAGATTTCGTAACCGATACATCAAATCACTAGTTAGCATACCGGTCGTAGAATACGATGAAGTCACCAAAAGCGCCTCTCTCTGCCCATTCAAATTACTGCTGGAATAATGGATAACAGGTTTACTGGCGGGCACGCACGTACAGACACGCGCCGGCCTTTTCACATAAACAGCGGCGACGCCAAAAAGAAGTGTTCGGAGGAAGCAACGAGGGTGTTATGTATTGCCGACGGGAATGAACGCAACATATTTTTTTTTACTGTTGCTTGAACAAGAGATGGTGGTACGGTGGCGCTATACCCCTCGAATGGTAATTGGAAGCAAAGTTCACAATTATCCGTCAGAATAACCACCTCCAGCCTTGATCCTTCAGACAAAGGTGAGGAAATGTTCCCACCACTGTTGTTTTACATAGGCGCCTCCATGACTGACTACCACCCAAAAGCACATGTCTGACCCAAGTACAGACGGAAAGTTTATTATACATTCATGAAGCTCTGTTCATTAAGGTAAGAGAGAATTTTTGCCTCTGCTTGATGAATAAATTCTTTTAGATGGAAGATGCAAGAAAATTTTAGTATACTTAACAAGCTTGCATCTGCCGGCCTCGGTAGCGTAGGGGCTAGAGTGCTAGCTCCACGTGCCGAAGGTCACCGGTTCGCATCCGGCCGCGGGCATGGATGTTTAAGTGTTGTGTGTCTGTGTGAATGTCCTGTCCGTTCTGCGGTGTCCATACTTAGAAGATACAATACATAAACACTGGATGACGACTGATTCACTGGAAGCTATAATAATCACACTGAACTGGCTGTATGGCCTCAGCTGCCGAAAGCCATTTTTAAAAAAGCTCGCATAATACAAAAGAAGCAGTATCTCCGCGACATTAATCCATCCTGACTAAAAACTGAAAAACATCAAGTACAGTTCTCTGGTTCTCTTTGTATGACGAATCTACCTACCTTGAAAATACAAGTACAAGAAAAAGCGAATGGCAAAATTTGAAGTAGAAATAGCATCATATAAATACGCGTACAAAATTTTAATAGATGATTTAGAAATAGTAACATAACGTTGTCCTACGTTTTTAATTAGATTGTAATTTTTGCTTCGTAAATAACGAGATCAAAATTATAGAGGTTTATTGGTGGGAATGTTTTTTGTAACGTGGAGCAAGAGGAAAGTATTATGAAAGTGCATTTATACAACATTTTGAAGAAGAAACAATTTTGTTGACAACAAGGTCATTATAAACTGTAAAGATTGTTAGCGAAGAAAACAGGTATGAGTCAGAGAAATCCTCTAAGAAGGCCTAATTTCAAGCATTTATGGAAAACCGAATTTCCTCTGCCTGGATGATGGTCAAAGATGGCATTAAATAGATTAAGAACTGAAGTGTCCTGATTAGATCTAATATCAAAAAATGGGGTTACGCTACTGAAAACGAACTATGTGAATGTGGTGATCTGCAGGACCCACAACATCTTCTGGTATGGAGGAATCTACCTGAAACCTGCACTAGCGACGACCTTTTTGGGCAAATGAGAAGGCCATCAGGATTGACGAATTCTGGTCACACTCAAGCTTAATACTAATTAATTAATGGACTGTAGAACACAAATAATTGATTTTATTTGTTTTCTTTCAACTTGTAATGTTATGTCCTGGACACGAGAAATAAATAAATAATGGTCAAAGATATATTCTCTCTGGGCCTGAACAAAAAAGAAAGAATCAAAATTAAATTATTTGCAGCATAGATGTTGAAAATTATCGGATATACATGTTAAAAACATTAATAGTTTCTGAGAATGGTAACTGAAGAAAGGCCTGCTTGGAGAAATATTGAAAATGTAAGTAAGATGCCGGGTCACATTTAAAGAAACCACTGATTGTTTTGTTTTTAAAATAGAATCTATTGAAGAAATAAGAAAATTTAGAGGATGACAGTGACAATGATATATGAAGCAATTATGCCCATTCACTCTCAACTGGCGGATGAAGGTCATATTCCCTTTGCTCCACTCTTCACCTGACCAGCCCCATCCCGTTGCCTACCGCTCCGAGCAGACCGCAATGCCCATTCAGCCGAATGGCAAAATATGCTACCAGGCACTGTTTTCCTCTGCATATATGGGTCAGAGCAGCGGAGTGGGGATAGAGCAAAGTCACCTTGAGCCGCCTCTGTTAACTGAATGAGCTATAACCGGGGACTTGCCGACCCCGGCAGCGTAGGGGTAGCGTGCTTGCTTCGCGTTGCTGGGGTCGCCGGATCGAGTCCGGCCGAGGGCATGGTGTTCATCTTGTGTCATCCTTACAAAAGAGAGAAAACAATCACACTTGGATGAAATCTATATATTGGCGGAATGGCAACAAGAATGGAACAACAGTGAAACAGGTCGAAGAGCATATGATATGTTCCCATCCGTAGAGGAGAGGTTAAAGTTGAAAGTACCTTCAACCCTCTCCCGGATTGGTACACTACATTACAGGTCACGGGCCATACAATAGCTGGCTCCGAAGTCGAAATATTATAGATTCAAATAGGTGCGAATGTGGTGAAGAAAGTACGCCGGAGCACGTGGTATGGGAATGTAAAATAACAGCCAGTTTGAGAGAACATCAACAAGCTCGGCTCCAAGGTAAGAGAATATCTGACATATTGCGCGACGAAAGTTTATGGCATTTTCTGGACGAGGCAGCTGATCTAGCCTCAAAATTTTGGAAGGAGAAATTTATAAAAAGGAAAAATGCCGAGCGAAATCAAAGGCCACAGATAGCAGAAGAGGAGGGAACAATGATGCCGGAAGTTTGACTTTCACAACACCGGATTGACGGAAGTTATCCTACGACAATGAGCAACATCAATCGTCGGAGGAACTTCAGTGTGCTCCAGAGAGGCCGTCTTCTGAGCGACAGCTGGGGCCGTCTTGGTATTCCAGGAGGTCAACTCTTGCCGGTTCCAGGAGACTCTACTTTCGGAGCGCACTCAACACCAAGAAAAATGAACACTAGTGGACCGAAGTGCGGCTGTGACAATTGGTGGTGGTAATAGTAGTATTAGTAGTAGTAGCAATGATATTAGTAATAGTAGTAGTAATGTTAGTAGTATTATTAGGGACAATAGTAGTAGTAGTAGATGTAGTAGTGTGGTGCCCATTCTGTTTAATAACAGTAGATGTAATAGATATTGGAAATTTAATCAAAATTTTCTTGGATTCATTGTTTATATGTTAATACGTTTATATATATATATAGGATAAAATATATGTACATGTTAAATAATGGAAATAAGGGCCCGTATTAGATACTAGTTGCTGGGCTATGTTGTATATGGAATATAAATAAATAAATCTATATATTGTAAAACGAACAAAAAAAAAACACATTGAGCTGGCTGAATGGCTAACATGGCCGAATGCCATAAAAAAAAAAAAACCGGGGACTTAAACAGCTAATGGAATGTGTAGTTCAATATACCAGCACAAAAAACAAAAAGGAAACAGTGTTGCATCAAATAACAAAGGAGACTAATTACTACTGAAGAAACAATATCATTAAGTTTCTTTCGTAATATTTGGTTCTTTACATTCATGCTTATTGATATGGGAGTCAAATGAACTGAAAAACAGCATCAGTTTCATTTTAAATAAAAGACGATCCCTGACGGGAAAACTGTATATCCCTTAGACAGTGTGTTCGCGACACCTGCAGGTGTTCCTAAATCAGGCGTTACTACTCGCACTGGTGGGTAAACGACCGCGACCCGAGCGGCAGTACGGTGAACCATACACTTTGTTGCCAATGACCCGTGCCGGGAGCCTGGAGCCGTGTCTTTTTTGGCGGCGGCGTGGCCCGTGCGAGGGCGTGCCTGGTCACTAAATCACCTGCGCTGCCCACTGTCCGTGTATTATAAATAACGGCAGTGACCGGCAGCCGCCCGCGGGCGCGTGGCGGCGCCGTCTCCGGACACAGTAGTGCTGCGCGGCCGCCCACGCAAGCGCCTCCCGGGGCTACCAGCGAGGTCACCCGACCGGTTAGCCCGCGTTTATTAGGCGGCCACAACACTCTTTAAGCGACTAAACCTCTGCGTACACGAGTGGCCTGTTATTATGCCGCCCAGCAACAAGTGGAACGACAGTGCCGGCCCCTGATAAACTCTTCCCGCCAACAATATGTAGCCACCGGCGGAGGAGTACGCAACAAGTAACTCCTCTGCAATTACACGACATATTTCAGTGAATAAGATTCCTCATTTTCACCGAGCGTGGTGGGTGAGTGGTTAACTCTCTGGCCTCGAATTCGGGAGGACGCGGTTTCGATTCCCCGTACGGCCATCCAGATTTGAATTTGCCAAGGTTTCCCCAAATCACTCCAGGCCTTTGGATGGTTCCTTCAAAATGCCAAGGCCGAATACCTTCCCATTTCCTTGCCCCCAGTTCTTTCTCGTCTATGATGACCTCGACGTCAAGAAGGTATAATACCAAAAAAAGACCAATTTTCTTCACTTGAAAAAAAAAAGTGTTATAATGACTTTCATTCAGAGAATACTAAATAGACTTATCCCCACTGCCATGCTGCGTCGGTTATCCTAGGTCGTTGTGGCACCTCGGTGGTGTCCGTCGCTTACCACGGAGTTAGTTGGCTCGAACTCCAGTAATGAACTAACTTTTACGGGACTGGCATTATTCCAAATCAGCAGACTGGGTATCAGAATACCTGGAGTAAATCCTAAACGTTTTCCGCATTGCGAATGGAGTGAGGGCATACGACATTGCTACCTGTGATTCATCTGTCTGATGAGAACGCTAAACGTCACAGCTTCATTCAGTGGCATAACAATAGGGTGGCAGGACGGGCAAAATTCAATTGGACCCCAGTCGGAGGAGGCCCCCTCACGAGAAAGTCTACGACCATTTCAAACAGCCCCCACCCATTGTCTCCGCCAGGGGCAGTAGTTGAGTTAAAAAAAAGGTGGCTCCATAAACTGAGTGTCCCTGTTTGCTCACTCACCCTTCCCTAGATCTGACACTGACCGACGGCCCAGTCCGATAAATTTGCCACGGGCCTCAGCAATACAGTCACGCCACCGACGTCATTGCTGTCTTTGTGAAGAGTGCAACTGAATGGGGCTGCTGGCAAGTTCAACCTTTTCATTCTCTCACCTCCATAAAGGTGATGGCTCTTTTGGTCAGAATGACCTATTGACCGGGGTTTTGCTGCTGCGCATTCCGCCCCTATTGTACCCGCCTTAACCTGACCTGGCAATCTTACCGGGTGTATGGCACCTACAGTTTAACGTGCATTCCGAAATGCGAAAGTGTTTTAGCGTACTTTTCATTACACATCATGATGTGCCCAGAGGCCAAAGTCGGCTTAATGGTCTTTGAAAATCCCCACCGATACAGGGATTTTAACCGGGGACCTTCAACATCTATAGTCAGATACCTAAACCTCTGAGTCACTAGACCACTCTCTCATCTATAAATAATCGCACCATACATTCGTAATAACAATCACGACAAATCATAAACAGATCTTCAGCAGTCACATTTATTAGTATCGGCCTCATAAAATACGCTTTTTTCAAATTTCCATTAATATTTTTTAGGGACAAACTGTCCGCTCAATCCTCACACTTGCTTACCAGTCATCTAATCGAACAGTGGACAAATGGAGGGAAGAAGATGATGATGACCCGTAGTGATAAATCGTTTTTATAATTTTGTTACAACTACCACAGTAAATTTACCCCTTCTCTTCCAAAATCTGACAAAAATTAATTCTAATGTTCACAGAAGTAGGTCTAGGTACAGTATATTCCTCTCCTTCAACTACGAATACGAAATCTTAGTTTTGTCTCTTTAGACAAAACTGTGTTGATTGAGGACATATAATGATAGTACTGATAAAACCGGAAAAATGTAATCGTTTCATTCAACAAGCTACAAAGTTCAGTACTTTTCACTAAGTGAGAAAGATTTAGAAAAAGAGCAAGTTGAAAATTTGCAGCTTTTTTCATTAAAGCAATTCAAATTCTCACCGGATCATCAGTGAAAACCACATCGAATGTTGCTGCAAAATCTTACTGATATTGTATTAAGCAATTTATGAAGAAAGATGGTTGATTGATTTAGACGAAGTTGAACCACTTGGTAACTGATTCTGAAACTGATGCATTGACAAACCCGCAAGACATTTGGAGCAACAATGAAGCAGTTATGCGCACAACTAGGTCCAATGTTAATTTTTTATTAGGGGAAACTCTGGCGTATTTATTATTAGACAAGTGTTTTGACTATCATATGTTACTGTATTCAGTATGGATCAGTAGTACCGGAAGAAATTGTCAATTTAAAAGGCTAATTTTCGTCACTGTGTCATGTTGCACTGTGTTATCGTATCGGTAACGCTGAAATAAGGCGTTAGGTCTTCGTTACCGGAATAATCACGAGCAGAGATAGTACTGCAACATAGTGTTCATGACCGTCATTTAATAACAATCGCATTTATTTAAGCAAATGTAGGAAAATGAAGTACTAGCACCTGCGTCCAACCAGTTATTTTGGATTGATTTACAATATATTTAGATTCGATGTACATGTTTCCGTTGTATCTTATGTCACTGTTAGGATACACTCGAATAAACTCATTTCCAAAATTCTTCGTGCGACCAGTCATATCTGACGGGCTTAGAAACGGGTACAATGTAATGATCTGCATGAAGTATTAACATCTGATTTGTGACATATAATAGTTTCGCATGAAGATCATTTTCTGAAAATAAATGATTCTATCTTTAAAAAATTGGTAATAATGCAAGTTCTGTGGAAAGCATGTTGCCGATATTAATTAAAATATACTGTGTTGAAAGCAGTAACACCTCATTTTTCATATTTATCATGTGTCTCTCAGTATCCTAAAACAACAAGAAAATCCCTCTGTTGATATCGCTATCAACCATTCTACAACACATTTCTTGATCTGTAACAATTCAAGAACAATTTAGATTGTTGTATTTTGATTTCTGGCTTTTAGTCATAATTGGTTTATGCGTGTGTAGGAATCCAAATGATATTTTGTTTCATCCTTATCGCAGAATGAAAGACAGAATCCTAATAAGTTTGCACATTCTTCATCATTAAGAAGTCGATGGCTACTCAATCGCGAAGTGCATAGCGTTAGTATAATCATCCCTCTCTTGAACAATAAGAGAGGCGGCCCCATGTCATCAGTTTGCTCCATCCCTACTCCGCTGCCCCGCATTCGAGAGGGAAAATTCACCGCTCATCTATTTTGTCGCAGTAAGGGGCCAACCATTAGTTACGTGAGGTGTTTTTCCGGAATTCCAGAACCCCCCCCCCCCTTCTGGTGAGATTTTGTGAGATCTAGTTAGACCCCCATTCTAAAATGACGTGAGATTTTGACGAAGAACACCCACCCAACCCCCCTACTAATCGATCTCGTAGTTTTTTTGATACATTTTTAAGTTCTCATGCTTCCAAGGGCGGTCATACACCCGCTAAAGTCAGTTCTGGCGTCGTTTCTAGACCATATACCCCCTCCCCCCCCCAAAATTCGACATTCTCGTCACGCCATTTGTAGACTTTTTATTTTTTATTTTAGCCCTACCATGGCTCAAGAATTTCAAAATCTCACTTGAGATTTCCGTTGACCCCCGCCCCCCTCCCCCGTCTTCCCCCTTGGTGTGTGAGGTTTCGTGAGATTTCGGCGGAATCCCCCCCTATTTCATCTCACGTAGTTAATGGACGCCCCCTAATCAGCTGGGAGAAGCAGGAAGGAAGGGAGGGAGTGGTGAGGTGAGGTGAGGTGAGGTAAGGTGAGGCTAGGCGTGGGGCCAGGGGAACATGACCTTGAACCGCCAGTTTGGAATGAACAGGACATTACACACAAAACGTCCTCGTTCTTCTCAAAATTGCGAGGTATCTTACCGGTAGCCATAGTAATTGCTATGTCACTGGTGTGTACCTATAGGATCGAGACGAACTAAAGTAAAAAGTGTCACGAAGCTAATAACACCAAATCGTTTTAAGCGAAAAGAAAGCACACAAGTTCGTGAGTAAACCAGTGATGAAGAAGGCTGATGAATCCGTAATTTTACCGTACCAAGTGGAGAAGTTGTTCTGGTTCGATGAACGATGTTATTGTCCAAGAGACAGACAGGTCTGTACGGGAGACGTGAACCCGACTTCTCATTCAGAGCGGTCACTGGAGACGCTCGCCCGTGGGAATGTCGGCAATATTTGCTGCCTACTTCCTACAAGCAGAGTCCCAGCGGGAGAACGACTAGTTAGAGCCCCGACGGAAAGGAAGAACCGGTCAACGATGTTACGGAGTGAGAGCAGATACCAGATCCTAGCTCGCCCGACAGGTAATTCGGACTCGTTTCTCCAAATTCATTCAGCTTTATTTCACAATCTGATGGCATCACGGTTCGCGTTCGTTTACTGCGGGAATGTCCGTTTGATTGCTTTACATTTTGGGTATCAAATAAGCAACGCCTGTTATATCTACCGCAAAGGTATTTATTCCCGTAATATATCACTCCTTATTTAAGCAGCTGGCGAGAGGATGCGGTAGTAAAAGTTTTAGCTCGTACTTGACCTGAGTAGTATAGTTCGTTCCATTAAACGGCCGTCTCGTAAAACACACAGTGCCCGGTAAAGGATTTTCCAAATAGATTTACAACCGACATTAGATGTGTACCCTGTAATAAGAAAATGCTGACTTATTATCAAAGAAAATAACACAAGATTTTGTAAATTTTATCGCGAGTACTACAAACACTACAATTTACTGCAGAGAACGAAACTGGTGAACTATTTCCATATTCTCTTAGATTAACGTTGTTATTCCCACCCCTTGTTTTTTGGAACACCTTTTACCTAACTGGGTAAACGGTTAACGTTCGGGTCTCGCATTCGGGAGGACGCGGGTTCGAATCCCCGTCCGGGCATCCAGATTTGGGTTTTCCATGGTTTCCCCAAATCAATCCAGGTGAATGCTGGGATGCTTCCTTCAAAAAGGCCATGGCCGAATTTCTTCCCGTTCCTTGTCCCTAGTCCCATCCCCCCTCTAATGACCTTAGCCGTCGACGAGGCGTAAAGTAAAAAGTAAAAAAAAAAATAAAAATGTGAAGGTGAGAACATATTTATAAATGCCACATTCCTGAATCGCTTACAACAATACATAAATTAAGTTTGCTGTTAAGCTGCTAACTGAACTTAAACAGCCTTAGCTGTAGACCAGATTTATTCTAGATCTATATCACAAAGACAAAAAAAAAAAAAAAAAAAAAAAAAAAAAATCAGTTTGTATGTGAAATAATCTTTTGAAATACGAAATTAACCGGAAAACCCTTTTCAGTATCTTTAACAAACTATTCGGCTAAAAGTTTTCAGAATAATGAAAACTATGTGAAATAAAATGAACTGAAGTAATGACATGCATCTTAAACCTTTTTTCTGATTCGGCTGATAAATCTGGAAGTGTTAAGAACGGACAATAATTTCAAAATTCTGTCAGTTGATTGCTGCAATGTTGTTTAATCAAGGCATACTGCAGCGTAATTGTGTTTTCAACTAATGCATGCTGTTATGAAATATACTAAGGTTTCCAGTTTTTGTTTGCAACTATCACGATAGATAAAGCTCTATATACTGTATAAGCTTCCTTATATGCATAAGTACAGATTATGAAATATACCGTAATGACTGATGGAATTGGTAAACAAATCGATAGCAATTTTAGCTTCGATTACAAACATTTATGACAGTACAATATTTAACTAAAAATCAGACAGCTGCAGTTGGAGCTTCACATTGTTTCCTTTAACAAAAATCTATAACTTATGGTTAGCTAATTATAGCCAACAATAATAGTTTTTTTTTAATTTCTCATTTTCATGTGAATTTTTTAAATGAACACAATTACACAGACATTAAAATCCAGATGCTTCGTTTTTTATTTCGCTTAAGTTCATAGTTTATAATTTAATTTTTCTAGTTCGGTATCATTCTTCTTGTTGTGTGTTTCAAACACTATTTGTATTCTGGCAATAAATTCGCTAAACTTATAAGTCTCAACATTTTTTAAAGAAAAAGAAGCAATGGATCTCGTAATATTTATCGTCATTTATCAGTTACCACGTAAAGAAGACAGACATTATACTGCAGCTAACTAAGTCTCTTCAGAAAATTCTCGAGCAAACAGTGAACTTATCTATGTCTCAGGAGAACTATGCACTTGTGGGCTGAGGGAGGTTTATACTATTAAAAAAGCTTATACGCCTTAGAGCATCATCAACGGTGGGGTTACTGATGTCAGATAATGCAAGTTTTTCTTAATTGTTATTGGTAATGATTTTATGTTTACAGGATTATCGCCAAGAGGTTCGTGGACTTTGATAGTGGTAGCACTAATGAAAGCAACTATAACTCTAACCCAATATTTTGTAAGAACGGGGGGGGGGGGGGGGTTGTGGTGGTTAATATTAAGTAAATATATGTGGTTATGTCTTTATTGATCTCAGAAAATCAAACAAAACCGTAAGATGCTTGACCTTATCTATTCTGACATAGAAATCTGACTATCCAGAAAGTCAGTCCACAGACATGCTGATTTGGCATCTTGTTCCGTTTTAATTTTTTGTATCTTTAGAAAACGAAAATACTTGTTCGGGGAGCATCTCAATTGCACTTTAAATACTGAATTTCCGAAGGATACGTAACAGAATCTAGAATTAAATTTCTTTGGGCATAGCATGTCATATATACACTAAGAAGCACGGTACTAACGCATCGATTTCTTAGCGTCTGTTATGTGGATCCTCATTCAGAAGCATCCTCACAGACCAGACACTAAGATACGAGGCTGAAAAATTGACACTGAATTAATATAACTGTTATTATACCACGTAGATCTCTTCGTGTAATCTGAGTAATGGCATTATTAAGATACTTCTCCATCACTAGGTGATTATGCCGACTACTTGTCTCCTGTTATTTTTCACTCGCAGTGGCTAGGTAGTTGCTGGTTCCTTCCTACGCAAGCAGGATGACCCCGAGTTCCGTTGCCATCAGATGAGCCGGCTAGCTCAGCTCCCTGCTGTGAAGCTCGACCCACGCTTCAAACACTCCCTGACCGGACCTGGCCTTCGCCAATCAACTCGGCGGGAAAGTTTATTCTGTGACCAGACCGAGCCCATCCTGAATTTCGTCACTGTGCTCCAGATACAACAAGAACTCTGTCGTCCACTACAGATGGTGCTAAGCGGATTACTTTCGCCGTCTTCAGCACCGATGAGGATTTTCGAACCTTTTCACCTAGCATTTCAAGTCATCTGACCGGACGTGGGTTCGATTCTCCATCAGATCATCCAGATTTGATTTTGAATTTTTTCTCCAAATCGCTCCAGACGAGCGGCGGGATGTTTCTTTCAAGAGGCCATGACCGAATTTCTTCCAGTTCCTTGCCTCCAGTTCTTTCCCGTCTCTAATGACCTCGACGTAGAGCCAGAAACTAATAGTAAATAAAAATTGAACCATATGAAGTGCTAGGATTTTATCTTCCAAACAGTTTATAGATAGCATAGCACGTGAAAGAATTTTATTCCAGAAGAAGTAGGGTGGTATGGCAACGTGTTCACTTGACCTGGTTGAAGATGGAACCAAGAAATTCGGACACTGCCTTTTGGAAGAAAATACCTTACGATTCACTTGAAGTGATTTCAGGAAAAATAATTAAACCACCAAAGAACCTGACATAGTGCTCGGCACTAGCATTCGGGAGGATACGGGTTCAAATTCCCTTCTGGTCATCCGAATTTTGGTTTTCTAATATAGTAATTAATTAAGTAGTCCACCATAAAGTTCAGTTTAACATTTTTTGTTTATTTTCAAAACAACGTCAGCGATATTGTTTACAAGCAAAGATACAATCCAGAGATACTACTAACGCAGTCCTTGGCAGTTGCAAAGTGAATCTGTATAAAACTAAACCTGTCCTCCTGCTGATTTCTTTATATAGGCTCTATCGAAATTTCCCGAACACTTAAAAACCCTCCGCGAGATATTTCTCGAACATTAACAATTACTTAAACAATTAAAAATGTTAAACACAATCAGAATTAATACATAATCACTTAACATCATTACAAAATGGTCACAAATGGAAGTTAAAGATACTTAAACACAAAATTATTTACAGAAATCATTTTAAACTGTGGAAAATTGTCCTGTAGACATCGTAACTTGCATTAATACTTGGAATTACACACATTTAAGCAATTCTCTTACACAATTCTGTTCTTAAACATATTAAATGGCCTTTATACAATTTCTTCTCATAAAATAAAGTCTATATACACTGATTTACCAGAAATTGCAAATCAAACATACCACATCATATTCAAGCAAACTTTAGCTCACTACAGATACTTCATTAAATACAATTCTACTTAAAGTTCAGGTATGAGGGCTGTTACAACTACCCAGCAGACACGCTCACAAATTTATAGATTTATAATAATAATTAGATTTCGCAATAGTGTAACATTCAGGGTTTGTGCTCATCTTTACCCTCATTCGGAATGGTAGAACATAGGATTTTCTGACGTTGCTATCGTAAAAATAGGGTGTATAGAGTTTATACGTGGAATTGCGCTTTGTTGCGCGATTTTCCAGTTTTGTTTGACTACTGAAATTGTTGGTGATATACTTTAATGACATACAAGTACTGAAGTCTGTTTTAAAGTGGCTCTCGTGCTTGTTTATAAACCTTAATTACTTACGACTACAAATTTTGCAAGCGTAATTGTATGCCGTTTGCTAGGATACATAAAGAGAAAACCACATACAAGTGGAGACATCCTCATTCTGCTTCAGTCTGCTACTGGTCGTTCGTAGAATAAGTGTAAGAACTTGTTTTTGCTACCGCATCTTCTGGGAATAAAGCTACTGGAGCATCATATAACATAAAGTAAACCATGTTTAACTACAGCAATATAAGGAATGACAGTGTTCTGTGTTTTTATCTCCTTTTATGTAGACGAAAGTTCATCACGAGAATGTTGTAAAACTTTTGTAACTATATTTTTCCATTTATAGGAATAGAGTAGATAAATGTCAGAAATTGCGAAATTCGTTTCCGTTTCAGATGTACAATAAGGTCATTTTTAGTAGTTTGTATGATTACGGCATACTGACATTTTTTTCTTTAGAAATTTCTAAAGCTAAACGGGGGAAACGCTCAACATGTGTGATGTAACTGTTCATTAACGGAATAAACATTGGTTTAACTTACCATATTTACATTCCTATTTTAATATGTTTTTACAGAGTCCTCTCACTGCAAACGATAGCACTAAGTAAACAACAGAGCTGACTTACTTGCCCAATTTTAATGAAAGTTTCGATTCTTTTGAAGAAATTTAACTAAGACATGAATTCAGCACCAGACTTCGTACAACCTTTGGAGACCACTCTAAGAACTAAGAGACGTGCAATGAAGTTCATTTCACTGAGCCCTTGATCTAAGGAGTCTATGGAATGGTTCGGTATTAAATTCTCCTTCCTGCAGGGCTTCATACAATAAAGTTAAGATTACATGTTAATACCTGATTACCATTAAATTTCAAACTATTGTTTTGATACATTTTTTCAGAGCAGTTAGCTTCAGGAAATAACTACATTTTTGACAACATTTTTTAATAGTTCTGTTCATAGCACTTAATAATTTATGAATAACGAATTTTAAGGTATTATGTAATACAAAAATTCAATGATAGACACCAAGCTTATCTTTACAACAGCACACTGGATTTGAGCATGATATTTGTTGTTGAATGAGGCATTGTTAGAAACTACGACAATGTCTTTGCTGGATACCAACAAATTGGAGAAAAGTTGATAATGCAAGCAACTGCCTTGACACTATAATATGAATTTACCACAAATTTTGGTGCAACCTTTGTAGACCACTCTAAGAAGTACTCAAGGTGCAATGAAGTTCATACCTTCGTGATAAGTCACTGAGACGACTACTGTAAAGAAAATCACTACGCCTTTATCCTATGGACGTAGTTCGTTATCAAATTGATTTTTTGCAGCGTGTGATGGGACTCTATCAACCTTCGAAGTAGCTCAGTGCCCTGTGACCGAACGAGAGATTTTGTTGCTCTATGGCGTCAAAAAATCTTAGGGTAGCTTTTTATTACGCACACACACAGAATTTATGTTATAATTAACTGGATTCGTTAATGGTAGAAGATGACTTACTGTAAGAATGACATGGCTTTGTGATGTCAGCTTATACTCCGTTCACAATTCTATTTTGGGTAGGCCTATGCAGTCTTTTGTCATCGCAACGATTAGCAGCAAATACCGCTACCGTAAATAGTCTCTGCTGCCACGATTTTGCTATACTATTTTACTTTTTGTACATTGATTTGTGGTAACTGAATCTACGTAAGCAAATCCACTGTTCTTTAATACGAATAAATTTCCAAAGTTAATTGTTGCGAACAAAACAGAGTCGTCACAGGGAAAATAGAAACAGCACTTACTTACAAAAGGACCATGCCCTAGGCTGCACTTTATCTGAAGACCTTACAATTCAACGGCAGCCCGTAGACCTTAACCTGCCGCTTAGGGCTTTACAACTCATCGCGTGAGGTCATCAGAGGCGGGAAGGACTGGGAACAAGAAACAGGAAGGAATTCGACCATGGCCTTTTGAAGGAATTATTCCAGCATTCGCCTGAAGTAATTTGGGAAACCATGGAAAACCCAAATCTGGATTCGAAACTGCGTCCTTCCGAAAGCAAGGCCAGAACGTTAACCGTTCACCCACCACGCTCGGTAGACCTTATGCTGCGGGGGCGCTCCAAAGTCAGTACAAGAACAGTCCAGCGTTCAAGGAAGTTATTTTAGCCGTCGCAAGTGTATTGTACGTTAACGGAGGGGAGACAGTGGAGCGCTTTGTTGTGACGTCAGCCCTTGGGGATAGCCGCGGGCATAAGGTAGTCAGGAGCAACGCCCCCGCCCTCGCCCCCGCCTGACCTCTGCGGCCTGCGTGGGCGGAGGACCGCCGGCTACTGGTTGGCCACCACAACCCGCTGACATCCATGACGAGTTCGCCACCGGTCACTGAGATGGTTATCTGCTCCTCTCCGAGTCCAACCACCTCCAAGAGGTGGAGGAGCTATTACTACCACGACTACTTGGGTCTCAGACTGTTCCAGGGAATAGTTGCACAGAACGGAGGAAGAATTTATAGAATTTGAATTAAAGAAGACAGTGGTATCAATAGCAACCATACATCTGGGTGAGAAGATCACAAGGGATTCGAATCAGCCTCTTATGAGCAAAAGTCATTGTTGGGCTTTGGAGATTGATGCCTTGTGGTTAAAATGAACAGCTGGATGGTAACGGAAGTAAGAAGGCACAAGTGACAATTATCCAACTTGGATAGTCGTTTTTTCCCCTCCTCGACTTGACTAAGAACATAGTATATGTTTGACGTTGTTTCGTAAAGTGCTATCTTTAGACAGGTGAACTAATTAATTCTCATTACTCATGCTCTATACAGACATCAGAATTTTTATGCACATATATTATTATTTTTATTTATTTTCAAGGTTCTGGACCATATTAGTGGAAAAAGGAATCGTTACGGATTCGATAATTTTTCCATCTGTTCGTCCGTTCGTTTTTCTAACCCTCATAACTTCTGAGCCCATAAACTCAGATATTTATATTTATACACTACTTTAGTTCTAATCTCAATACGACTATGACATAAAATTTCAAAAATCATGGTAGTGAAGAGTTGGGGAAATCAATTATGAGGAGGTTTGAAGAGGGAATGTTGAAGTAAATATTTCTTTTATAGTCCTTGAGTGAATAGGGAAACACCGAGCGTGGTGGGTGAGCCGTCAACGCTCTGGCCTCGCTTTCAAGAGGACGCCGGTTCGAATCCCGTCCGGGCATCCAGATTCTGGTTTTCCATGGTTTTCCCAAATCACTCCAGGTGAATGCCGGAATGCTTCATTCGAAAGGCCATGGCTGAATTCCTTCCCGTTCCTTGTCTACAGTCCTTTCCCACCTCTAATGACCTCGCTTGCGGCGTGAAGCCATGATTAAAAAATCGGGAAATCACGTAAGACAGAAATCTGGATGGCCAGACAGGGGTTTCACTCCATATCTTCGGGAATGCCAGGGTAGAGAATTACGGCTCACATATCAGGCTTAGTCCCTTTAGACATTAAGATAATCTTCAGTGGTATCTAACGAAAGTTGACAATTCGCCAACTCTAAAAATGTTTGGTATTTCTTATTTATTCCTTGATTTATAGAAGCTTTAGAGATAAAACCTTAAAACACAATCCCACAAGTTTGATATTTGAACAGATAAATTTTTTCGTCAGAATTCATACTATCAAAGGGTATTTTGTTAATTGGACAGTAATTATGTCTGAGAATTCCGTTTTTAAATTTTCGAAATTTTTGAATGCCCAAATCAATTTTTTCAGCATTTTAAAATTGATTTTATACCCTTTGATAAAAAAAATTCGTAAAAATAGCTTTTAACTGTTTTTTAATTCTTCATGGACCAGTAACCATTAAGTTGTAAGGAAACAGGAGCGAATAGCTTACCATGGATATAAACATTAGTTCTACTTTTCAGATTTTTTAAAATCATTTTTCCAGTCAGAATGGTACCGTCATTTTAGCAAGTCCATACTAACAAGATAAAGAACGTCATGTTCGGCCCCCAAGTAGAACTATGGTTTGATATACCGTAGAAGTCGTATTAGGTCTTGAAAAGTTTTAGATTTAGAACGAGTAGCTCCTTCAGTTGGTCTAATGTGAATATGTTAAGTTTTATGTGTTGTCTGCATTGTGTATAAAAAGGAAAGAAGGGAGATTGTGAAGCCCAGTATCTATCCGTCCAGGCGTACTGTTACGAATGAGATAGTGTGTCACGATGTTTTACGTAACTATCCAGAAAACGAATCACCGTCAGTAGTGCTGTATTCCCTCTCTCTATACTCTCTTCGGAGAATTTGGGGATTTAACCACAATATTTTGTGGAAATAAAAAAACCTGGTGACTGCGAAATATGCATCACGAACACCCTAACCAACAGGTCGCAAACGATGAAATTTTTTACGCCACACGGGCTTGAACAAGTTATACCCAGTCGGCATTACAGGACGCTTAAGCGATGACTGTACATTTCAGCTAAATTCTACATCCCTCAAACGTTATG
>JARYHS010008074.1:87834882-87891159 GCA_031002005.1 Vandiemenella viatica | reverse complement strand
ATGCCTTCCACTTGGCCTCTGATCTTCAGAAAACGTTCTTCTCTGATTGGATAAACCGCCACTTTTTGAATTGCTACTACTCGCACGAACGCTAATTAACGACCTAGGCAAACACCATCCTTCACTTGCACACCCTAACAAGACTGTAGCAGAACTGGAGTTTCCGTAATGGTATCGATCGTCGGCGATCGCACAAAAAGAAAACGGCCCTCTGGACTGACTAAGTGTGTAGCCAAGAATTATTACAAGCCGAGGAGGCAGGCACGCGCTTACGCAAGCGGAGAGGGGTGTATCCGTGATGGCTCCCGGGCAGGCACAGTGGGGTCAGGGGTCGAGATACCACCTGGCGAACACACGAGATCCACGCCCATTCCCGGGACCCAACACCATTAACTACAGCCGGCGATTGGCAGCTATTCTGCTCGAAACTAATGTATGTGTGCGGTCTCTCTCTGCTTTCGTATTTGCTTGGCTTACTGTACAATGCTACGAATCAAGAATAAAGCCAGCTGTGACGTTTTCTTATTAAGAAATAACTAGGAATGTTGTCAGCTCGAAAGAGAGTTCTATCCAGGTGGGTAATGACTCGGAGAGAGTATTATATCTCGCATAACCCCATGTTTCAGATGTAGGTTTATGTGTTTGGATCACAGTTATTAGAGCGTATTAAGTGTAGTGCGTTGGACATTCGAAGAAAGAAGAGGTAGAAACTCCTATCTTACTCTGATGAAATATCATCATATATAAGACTAGTTTAATGCCCGTCAAAAATGACGGCTATCACCTGTGCTTTCAAAAGTTTCTGGGGAAAAATGAACCAATTAATCGTTATCTTCTTTATTGATATATTTCGTGAAGTGAGTAAACTTTCTCTGATTAGATGTAATTAGCTAAGATGTTTACAAATAAATGCATATGATTTTGAATGATGCCAATTTTTACGAAAAGTACTATTTCAAAAACTAACAACGATTATTTATTTGATTGGTATAATCCCTGATTATTTACGGTTCGTGTAAACTTTCTCTCTGTTTTAACAAACTTCATGTTTGGTATCTTCTGTCAATAAAATCTTAGGTAATATTGTTGCTTGGTTCCAGTAACGGCTGCTGTGTAAAAATTAGATGGTTTCTCCTGATGTGTATTTCCTCATTTAGCCGGCGTAAATAAACAAAAGGCAACATACAAATTTAAACCAACATCACATTATATTTTTTCATATATCTGTCTCGCATTACAAGTTTTATCTCTTCTGTACAACAGACAATTGGATTTTAGCTGTCATCACAGTTTCCCTTTCTTTTAAGGGGGGACAGCCGCGAAGGACCTCCCATAAGAAATCAATGTTAAAACAAACAAATTTCAGGTACAATTTATGAAGAAACTAATGGAGATACAGACCTGAAACTTTCGGAGTATACAGATAAAACATCATCTGCAAATCACATAAAGATTTGTTACTGTATTTTATATAGTTTATGAATAATGATTTTTTGTTCTAAAAGACAAAAAATTATTACCTTTATAAATACCTTGGAGCTTGTAAATTTGCTCTTGTTGTTATGACCATTTTATATTAGATTAATCATCGTTTTATTAACAAGAGATGCTGAAAGTCTGATGTCTTTATCAGTCTTAGTTTTTGAGAAAAGTGTACCAGAAGATCAAAAAATGTAGTTTTGAGAAAAAACTGTACTAAAAGTTTTACATACGAGAAACTAACATGCATTACAATACAGATACACTATTACCACGCATCACGAAAAAATTAATAACTCCGAATTGTGTGAAACAAACGGCATTTTGTAGCTAAATAATAGAAGCATTGAACAAGTCGAAAAATAAAAAAGCAATTTTTTTGAGCCTGTTCGCGACTGTCTCCCCTTAATAATTTTAGTGCAAACAAAATCAAATTCGATTATTTATTTGAAATTTACACTTTTTATTAAAAATATAAGCGCATGTTAATTCAATGCAGTTATTCCTTTGAATAGGTTATCCAAGCAGGGCTGTGGTAGCAGTCTGTGTACTAAAACTTCGGGAGTTATCGAGAGTCACCGAAGGTTGCCGAGACTTTGAGGTGAGTCTAGTCTCCAGGCACAACGCATATTATTAAAGTGCGCTATAAACATCAGCAGGGTCTCGATGTTGTAAATTCAGGTATTTAATCTAGACTTTTGTGCATTTTTAATTGTTAATTAATCGCATACCATCATCTCTCCTACACTACTACCGTAATTTCCGAAAACATATATCATCACAGAAAATTCAATCAAGTGCCCTCGTTTTGAGGAAGAATACAGAAATGAATTTTAATGATCTTGATTACTACATGAATGTAATAGGCAATGGTTGATTCAACTTTCAATCAGCGCACTGCTGGCATTGAAATATAAATTTACAACCGCTGTTACCCGTTCTGATGGATGGTTACTAATACGGTTTAGTACCAGTGCGTCTGGAATCATCGATAAACGCCAAGGTTGAATTGACAGCAGCTGATGATTTTAGAGTAACATTTAGTACGCTAGATCAGATCACAAATTCTTTCAGTATTTAGAACGAAGCTTAGGTAACAACTTCATTCAAATTTTTCAGGTGATAAATAAAATAAAACACAAGTGTAATTGTGACAATTTTTATGATTGTGCTGCCTTAGAGTCATCAAAATTCAGTTTACACATAAGGATTCATAATTTGGAGCTTTATAGTTTAGTTCGATTTAAATACCAAAGATCATACCAACTGTAAAGGTCATAGACAAACTACGATTCACGTTGCAGTCATCTACTTTATGTGAGCATACGAACTTGCCTGAAGATTATCCAAACAAGTAACGCCGTCGTGCTTTTTTTTAATGTAATTAACAATCTGACAGTAATAATTATAAAATGCATTATTTAGTTATTTTTGTTCTGTAATTAACAAGTTATTGGTTTATTTATTACGGGGCTAATCTGTCTCGTAAATGGTATAAATCAGTTTTATTGTCTTCTCAGTTTCATCCTTATAATCGTATAATGTAATTATTTTTTTCAGCAAATAAATCTCACTTTATTGAAACAAATGACTAAATGAAAACTTATACCATTTCGACATAGTTACGAATTGGTTTAATGCTAATAAATAAATAAATTTAGAAACTTCTGGTTGCATACATACCTTCTGTCGACCTCAGATTCTGTTTAACAACTCATTAATGAGATTCAAATCTACATCGGGAACTTATGTTACACGAAAGATAATGTTTCACTAGAACTGTTGGGTTATTGTCTGGTAACTCTGTGGTTTTGGCTCACAGTTCAGGGTCCCGTGTTCAAATTCCGGTGAGACTAAGACCTTATAAAAATTCTGCTTGATCATACGAGTTATCCCAGGTTGTTCCGTGATTCGGATTCCACGTTAACCTGTAAATCCAGCAGCGACAACGGCGATAAGAGGTGTGTAGGAAAACTGCGCTACATCGCAATTGAATTAAAGTTTAAGAAAATGAAATAAATATCGTGTAATCAGATTAAACTTGGAAACGATTTTGAACATCAAGATAACTTCTTACTCCATGCGTTTATGTTATCAAGTATTCACTAAGTCGTTAAATATTAGAACCAGAGGCGGCTGTTCTCAGTTAGAGGGCAACAACAGTAATACTGCGTAATTACCTCTCTGTCCATACCACTTTCAAAATCTTTTTGGAGTAACCTTCATAAACTTACAACAATTCCACATGTTCACACTAACAGATTAAGAAGTCGGATACATCAGTCGATGCAAAGTAACAACATTGTGATTTGGTTGACGGACTCATCTCAGAAATTAATCAACTACTTCAGCGCTTTGTCACAATACTGTGTCAGCTGCGAAAAATTGATTCACGTCCGCAAACTGATATCTGGTTACAAGGTTTTATGAAAGCAGGTAGTTGACAGGAGATGAACAGTGAATACTTTTCTCGCCCAGTGACAGCCACAGGGAAAGTTCATTAGCAAGGCATGACTCGTGGAGCGCTAGAGATTGATTGCCTACCGCGCCCTCTGGGGCATTTTTTTATCTCATTTTCTTTTTCTTCGCTAGGAAGACTAGTGACCCCTCTTTACGTATAAAAACTGTGCTTAGTGCAAAGCAATTACAAGACTCATATTATCTCACTGCGTGTATAAATCAGTGTGCAGTAAAGACTGTCGTATCCATTCACAGTACGATGCTGATGACAAAGTTAATTAATATCGATGATTACTAAAGAATACAGTGCTTTGACTAGTGCAATAGAACATATGAAATCTATCTAGTAGATGTGGAATAGTACAAGAAGAATGTTTAACTATGCATGCATTACAACTCCAAATACATTTGGTTGGCATTGATGACACTACTTTATAAACACAATTTCCAGTGAACGATATACCAGGTAATAATGAAAATTTTTATAACCGACTGTATACGTGACTTTATGCTCATACTATTTCTTATGCACAGGTTCACAATAAAACAAACGCCACAGCAGGAAACCTTACACAACTTCATTCAGTGTATATCAATTTTTTTATGCTATATCTGATGATATAATTAGCATGATAGCCAACGGTTTGAAGTACACATTTTGCGATGAATTTCAATCTCGTAATTCGGAAAAAAACACAAGGCTTTTCTATATGATCTAAAAGGTAAATAACCACAATCTCTAAGCATTTTCGTTAAAAAATATAGTAAACTGTAGTTACACTCGTAACATTACGCAGCACTCATGTAGACGGCAAACATGTGGAATGTGTTTACTTCTTCAAGCCGGCAGTTAAAATAATTTCAGTAATACTTAGGAATTTTTGTGTCTCGTATGATTTTACGTCAGTATTCTAATGTGATTTAGTTGAATGTAGTTTATATTTTTATTTAAGCTCTCAGCTGTTACTTTGACAATTACGGAGGTGATGACGTAGTTTATTATAAATAACAAACTAGAAAATCATAATGAAAAAAAAACAACAAACAAGACAATCCAGTGACAATATTAGGTTTGCACATACTTGTGAACAAAATTTCTCGAAATATTACCGTTTTCTAATTCTGAAATTATTCAATATTTCACTAATACCTCTGATAAAATATAGCTTCAAACCCTGAATGGAAACGAAAACAGTTTTCGATATCAATGAATACAGTAGAGGTATTAATCACCCAAAATTCCATTCTAGTAAAAGTTTTAATGAATTTTAAACGCAACAATACACGTTCATCATCGAAACCTTCCTTAGCCTTCCAGTTATGCGGAAGTGTAGATGTAACACATAGCACCAGCAAAAAGCGTCGGAGTGGCAAGAATGTGTGATGCAGGAAAAAAACTCGAAAAATGAATCACGTTTCAGCTACCGAACAGTTTCTCCATAATTGCTATTTTCTTCTCACTCCTCATTACTGCGTGCTATTCCAGCAATCTCCTCTGCATTCCTCCTCGTATCTCTTCATTCTAACTTCCGTAACACCCATTAGCTGGCAGACCTAGACCCAATTTACGAACAAAAAGAATCGCCACTTCATTACGCTTACCAACTACTTCACTTCTGTTGGACGGTGTTAATAATTAAGACCTGCGTCCGTGGCAAAGGTGCGACGCACAAATTATTATCCGCGGATGCTGACTGATCATTCGGCAGCTCCTGACGAGAGGATTTGGTGAGGAGTCTTCGGCGAACTACTCAATCACTGATGAGCTTCTCTTATTGATGGCCATCAAGAGCGAGGTCGCCACTGTGTAAATGCCCTTCATTAGTATTAATTACGCACCACGTTCAGGATTGCCCCTGAACCGCTCTTAACTATACGCAACGCAACCGTAAGCATTCACCGCAACGCGGCCTAGAAAAAAGTGTGTGCGGGGCATTTTAACGAGTTGGACACGCCTCGCTCCTAGAGAAGTTCTTTGGCTAGGTGTTTATTTTTCTGCCGTGTTTGAGTGGAGTGAATAGCGTAGGCTGTGATCACCAGCTAACCAGTTCTTTGCGCCTCCTTCTAGCGGCACAGTAAAACGCGTGTGTCACAAAAAAAAGTTGTACATCAGGCAAGACCATTTTGGTGAAACATTATGTATATTTTAACATCTCTCGACATTCCTCTATGATCATAAACCAATGATTACAAGAAATTTCCCTTAAGATCATATATCCTCTTTAAAGTGAAAAACATATAGCGACACGACAAGGAAATTTCACTTGCTCGAAATAGTCTGTAGTTGTGGATTCTCTCTATGTACGCTGCTATATGTCAAATTTATTAAACTGACAAAACTCTTCAATTTTAGCAAAAAGTTATTTGAATTTTATATTAACATTCTGCATGTCAAAGTACGATAGGTGTTTGGAATCATTGTCAGTGTCATAAAAATGGCTTCAAATGAATTTCCATGTCTACCTCCACATTTTTGAAGTCTAATTTCATTGCAATATTTTCCTTTATGTCATATGTGGCACAAGGTGGTAGGAAAAGGTTTCAATATTCTGCACTTGTTGGAGAGAGTGATGAGGGGATGTACGAGAGAAGTCAAGGAATTGGGTTACAAAACTTTGGTCAGACCATTGCTCGAATATGGTAGCGTAGTATGGGACCCTCATTTTATGTATCAAATACAGGAGTTGGAGAGGGTGCAAAAAAGGGCTGCTAGATTTGTTTCTGGAAATTATCGCAGAATGCAATCAGTGACGGATATGATAAAGGAGCTGGAATGGGATTCATTGCAAGACAGGAGGAGAATGAGGAGGGTCATGGGAGTGTACAGGGCATATACTGGCGATGAGGCATGGAAAGATATTGCAATAGGTATGAAAAGTAGTGCATGGAAGGGAAAAGATGACCATGACCACAAGCTGGCACTCGATTTCAGGCACAAGGGTGTAGGAAGATTCTCTTTTTTAGTAAGGGTGTCAGGGATTGGAATGAGTTACCAAAAGAAATGATGAATAATTTACCGAAAACTTTGAAAGAATTTAAAGATAAAATTTGTAGAGGGCAAATGTAGGTAGGTGCAGGATAGGGGGAAGATGGGTGTGTAGGGAAATTGCCACCGGAGCCTGTGCTCCATTGGAATTAAATTAAATTAAACCCAATGGATGGTCGTATTCTCCTGTAGGCGTTATCAAATCATTTCCTCTATGTGTTTCTATGCGTGTTGTAGATGTCTCTGATGAATGTTGTTAAATAGAGAATATTGTTTGGGTATTTTAGGAAGAAATAATTGACGTTGTCTGTCCATTCGCCTACTCTTCAAGAAGTACCAGATAATAATTACGTTCTCATCCGGTGGATGAAACCCCAAGGTCAACAATGTCATATTCACTCCATACACATTGAAGAGATATCTAAGTCTTAACCAAGGCGTTAGGATGGACTGTGGTGCACAATTACAAATCATCATATCACACAGATCAAGCCTCGAATGATGACGCCTGTTCGAATCCCTATCCGTGCATACAAATTGGGTTTTCAATTTTTCCCCAAATCACTCCAGGCGAATGCCGGGATGATTTATTCAGAAGGCCATGGCCGAATTCCTTACAGTTCCTTGTCCCTTATCCCATATCGCCTCTAATGATCTCGACGTCAACGAGACGTAACGCCATACCTAAAAATAAAAATCAAATCAAATAATGAAAATACCTTTCAACGACTTTCAATTCCTTTCGGCAACGGGGCTCGAACTAAACGTAGACGTGTAGTCTCAACGACCTGGGCCAAATACATATTACTTTGATAAGTATGATAAGTCTGTCAAATTTTGATGTACTTAATAAAAGAAATAATCTCGGAAAGAGAATTTGCAATAAGGCAAACGTAAAAGTACGTAATTTCTAAAATGAACGACAACCGAAGGAGCATGATTTTTATTTTTTTAAGTTAGTGAAAAATGAATGCCGACTTAATGCAAAAATAATATCTGTAGCAATAAAACATATGAAACAAGATTTTTAGAGTCAACAGTTTACAGTCGGAGGTTAGACCAAACCCACATTTTGTGCCGCATACAATCACGCTGTTGGACCATTGACCGAAATTCACTAAATGGACGCTCAGTGTTCCCTGTTCCCGTACTTCTGCCCACATGAGAATACTAATAATCAAAAATTACAAAAAAAAACCAATGTTAAATGTAATGAAATAGAAACATTATCCACATCCTCCACGGCGTAGACAGTCCCGCTTAACACTTTGGTGAAAACTGCTGATGTGGTCTCTTACAACATCACTTGCAGACTAACTAAGTGAAACTACTATCATGACTAGAATTATCTTATGGTGCAATTTTTAGTATATACTCCTATAACGTGAATTTAATTTGAATTTTATTTTCTAGCAATTATTTTCTTCTCATTAGATGGATTAATTGCTTGCGTAAAAAAACTATTTCTCTCAATCCTCCTATTCCACTTACTGTAGCATGGAGCCTAGTCATGAGAATTCTTGATTATTTTTCAAGTATCAGCGTTAATAACCGTGTATTGGGTTGGTAGGTTCTAGATTTGACAGAGAAAAAAGGAAATTCCGGGCTAAGAAGTAGAAAAATATATGTAAATTTTTACAGGAAAACAACACTTAATTTATAATTAATTCAATCAGCTTAGGTGTAATAAAACTGGCAACGAACATTGTCTTTTAGCTGAATCAATATTATGAAATACCTAAAACAGGTTTTTTTTATTTTATGGGCTTCGGTCTTTGCGACCATTTAGCCAGCTGCAATTTGTTTTGTACCAACTGTTGTATCAGACTTTAACTATGATATTGTGAACACTACAGTGAGGACAGCACAAGACGAACACAACACTTAATTAAAACCACCCATGCCCGAGGCAGGACTCGAACCGGCGGCCCTTGCAATGCGAGGCCAGCGTGCTAGCCCCTACACTGCCAGGACCGGCATAAAACAGGTTGAGCTTAGTGAGTTAGTAGAGATGTTCCGGCGTTGCGGGTTCAAATTTCCGTCCAGTTTTCTGTTTTCCTTGATTTCTCGAAATCACTCCAGATGAATGCCGTTATGGATCCTTCAAAAGACCACCGCTCAATTCCTTCTCATTCCTTGTCCCAACCACCCTGCCCTTCTCTCCTGGCTCTAATTACTCAGACGTCGATGAGACTTAAAACCCGAAACAGAAAAACCTGAGTAAATGTTGCTACAGCAATCAAGTCCACGTTTTTCATTTAGTTTCCTCATTTCTGTATGTTAAAGGAGCACGTGTCGTTAATTACATCAGAGTTACAATCACTTTCCTATTACTCACAATTATAGTGCTTCAAATAATTCTGCTTTATTTTGTTATAACAAGGTTTATCTCTCTAAATACTGATCGGGTTCTTAGAATTTCGAAAATAGGGGGAAAAAGTCTCCAAGTTGGTAAGTATTCTTCATTGAGTGAATTCAAATAAACATGGCACCTCAGCCCGTCCTAAGATAATTACCAATATAATAAATTTATTGACTTCAGTACTACACAGACAAAATGCAAAATCTTGCCGTGTTTATTAAATGGATAAACACTTCGAGCTTTATAAGCTCACATAACATTTAAATGTTAAAAAGTAAATTTCACATTTGTTCTTATATTTCTTTTTCGTGTTATGTATAAAATTTATAGTATAATTTGTGTAGTTTTAAATTGATCCCTTGATCCCTTATGGTATTACTCACACCGTGAAACAATTATGGTAGCAAGGCATTACAATTTATCTCTACTTTTATATCATGTCCTTCTGTTGCCTGCATTATCGTTATAGGAAAGGATGATATTTAGAGATGATGTGTCTCGCATTACCCTGAGTCGATAATAGCAACTTTGTTCTTCCAAATTCTCTCTGGCTACATATCCACGTCCATTAATTTTTTTCCGATCTCTGTCTTATTTCAGTTTGGTCAATTTTCATTGAAAACGCCTTACCTCCTTGTGTCTGATATTTTACTTCTTATGTAGTGACATGTTCCAAGTTCACGTATTTAATTAATCTGGAGTTGAAATGTTACTTATATACGCTGCACGATGGAATATAATGATCAGTCAGCCCTAACGTGCTTGCCTCGAGTTGCAGGGCCACCGGTTCGATTCCAGCCTAGGACATAGCGGTTTACAATGAACTGTTTTGTTTGTCTTTTCCCTTGTGGTTTGACAGACGTACACACCTGAAGAATAAACACTTGGAGGAAGAGGCGCAATGACTAATTTCATTTTTAAAAATAGGAAACTAATTATTAAGATATTCAAATTATTTAAGCCAACATAGTTCTTGATTGTATCAACAGATGATTAGAATACCGTTTCTTGCTACCAAGACTACTAAGCTATCCAACTGTTTTTAGTAACAAAAAGGAGAAATGTGTGTAACATTGGAAAGCAATGTTGTAAAGAAACAAACATTTCTATTGGATTCATCACTATGCGGTGAGACTTTTAATCGAATCGTAAACAGAGGCCTCGAGAACTCAGTTACATCAGAGATTGGGTAAAAAAAAACAAAAAAAACGCCGCTGCGTACCTCATCAGGCCACTGTTTCTCCAATGTAAACGGCGGATTCTCGGCTGCGGTTCTCTGATTTACAAAGACAACCGGCGCGCAGCCGCCTCCTCTCGCCTTTGATAACGGCGAGGCCGAAAATCTGAGCTACCACCGCATAAATCTTCCTCGTACGAGCGATGGCGCCGTCCCGCGAATTAATCAGAGCTGGAACAGGCTGCCCCGCCGGCCACCTTGTTGCCTTGTTTATTTCCTTGACCCGGGCCCAGGCCCGGGATTTCGTCCGCCGGCCTCCAGGGGCGGCCAAACCAGGTGAGCACCGTCACTACGCACAGAATAGGCACCCACTTGCACATCCTTGTCTTACGAGATGACTACGGACTATAAGGTCAACATTCAGATTCTGTGAAGTTACAGATTTAGCCGGCCCTGGCAGTATGGGGGTTAGCACGTTGGTCGCGTACTGTGAGGGTCGCCGTTTCGAGTCCGGCTTAGGGCATGACTGATTTTAATTAAATACTAGTGATCGCCCAGCGATCGAAATTCGATAGTAATTCATTAAATTGTTTAGATTCTTTCATGGAAGAGTAATAATCTAGTAATTCTCTGCATTACCTATAAAATTAAAACGATACACTCCACGCGTGACTGTATGCTAAAATTTAGCTTCTGATCTAACCATAGCAAATGATTCATTTAGGCCGGAAAACTCTTTAGCTTCATGAAACATGCGCATTTAAATGTATCTATCAAAATAATTTCCTCATTTTGTGTGTTCGCTATTTAAATTTGGTCTATTATAATTTTTAATTTCACGCAAATAAGTACTCCTTATTTCTCGTCTTTCTCTCTCTCTCTCTCTCTCTCTCTCTCTAATGGAACTGGCAGAATCACTACATTCCTTTTCAAAGTATTCCTTTCATAGCTTCAAACATTAATCTCTACTTTATCCGAGTCTTTCGTTTTATCAAAGACCACAGAGTGTCTCAATGCGGGGAATTCACGTAAGAACTTTGGCTCCGATCCTATTTCATGCGTACACACACGTTCGGAAATTAATTTTTTAATTTTAATAATCTATTTGTAACATGTATTAACTATGCTTATTATATTTTTGGGTGGGGTGGGACATTCTCCACCAGTGAAAAACTGTTACTGACCTGTTGAAATTTGGATTAAATGTTTCCTTATAGCGTCCTCTTCACGTTTAGCACTCTCCATTTCCGGAAAAGTAGCCATCTCTGACTGCTTATATCGATTCCAAGGTTTGTAAAATATATTATATACAATTTTAGCTTTCTGTATTTCTTTAAGTTCCTCCGTTCGCCCAATATTCTGGCCACTAGCTGCACTATCTACCAGCCCTCGAAATGTTGCTTCTTGCTTCTAAATAAGTTCAGAGATTAATTTCGACTGCTTTGTTTCACCAAAGAAGACAAAATAAAGGCGGCTAGCTGCGCCATCTACTAGCAATCTGGTAGGCGAGCGAGCGTTTTATTTTACTTAATTTAATGTATTTGTAACGCACATTATATATAGATTTTAGCTTCCTTCACTTCTTCTCCATATAATCTTTAGCTATGCCAAATCTCACACTTCTCCGTGCGCGCAATATTCTTAAAAATGTAACATAAGCTTTCGCTTAGCGTAGTAGTATATAGATTGTGTTCGTATTGTGTTTTCCTCCCAAATTACATGGATCTGATACTATAAATAGTACAACACAAATTGTAGCTGACAAAAATTCCTCTCTGATGTGTTGCCAGATCAGTTCTTCCATAAGCGACGTTTTGCCAACAGCCTCCGTTATCTTCATCAGGCGAAAAGGTTGAAGTTGGCAAATATGACAGCAACACACCGATTGTGTGACGTAGTGTCAACTTCGACCTTTTCGCCTGATGAAGACAACAGAGGCTGCTGTCTAAACGTTGCACATGGAAGAACTGATCCGGCAGCACACCAGAGAAGAATTTTTGCCATCTGTACGCCGGGAAAGACTCAATGCTCACATCAAATTGGAGCTGGCTAAATGGTCACAAAAACAGGAGGCCATTTAAAAAGAAAAAGGAAAAAAAAATAAGTAGCGTTTTTTTGTCAAAACTCATTGTCTGCATAGGACTCCACATCACACCAAAATTTCTGTTAAAACTGTTCTAGAGTGACTTTTCCTTCTTGCGTAAATCAGTAGTGTGTTTAACCCTTTCCTACCGGCTATTGGAAAAAAAAGGAAATTTATAATTTCAATTATATATTTGTATAAAGGTACTTGAAATTAAACAATCATATTTTTTTCAATTTTTTTTGGACCTCTAAGTGCTAATTAATAAGCCGGTACTTATAAGTACCGTCAGGGACTTTGTGTATCACAGGATGTACAGCAATAGCAATTGAAATAAATTATGTTCATATTGGTATGAAATGTTTGCCTCATGATATTCAAAAAAACCAATTCTTATTGCTCATTCAGACACAAAAGACATTGTAGTGCAACATTTGGAATGATGTTTTGACTGTATTTTCTTCATTCTACACACTTCACATCTTCATCTGATTTTTACAATTTAGGGACAGTGTATACCTTTGTTTCCCAATCTTACATCTCTCATTGTGGAATAGTATGACTTGTGCTGTTTGAATGGATGAGGGCTTGGCGAAATATATATAGATGACCTTTTCTTCTTACCGATATCCTTCATAGTCATCATACCTTGTGCAAAGGATCTTCTAAAAAAATTTACAAACATTTTTTTTCAAATATCGGACCATTTATGTTATAGGCATTGACAAATACAACATCCAGAATTCCCAAAAACAATCTTTACCATGATTTCGGCAATTTTCTGTCAGCATTGCACAAAGTCATCAGCTGATCAGCAGTATCAACCCCACACATGAAGGTATTGTAGTCCTTGACGACTCCTGAGCATGAAATTGTCGACTTCAATCCATCTTTTTCTTTGCATATAACTAGTGGTGTAACAACAGGGTGGCAGAATGGGCAAAATGCTACGGGACCTACTGCCGGAGGTGGCCCCCGATGACCGGCCAGAGAGGCCCTCTGGTCCAAGATCCACCAGGTCACCAATCCACCCGAAAGAGGGCCCATCTGTTGAAGTTGCCATTGACCCAACCAGTGTAGTGGAGTTTCACCGCTGCCATGAAAATTTGATACTAAATGTATGACCTTTTTATCCTTCCATCGAGTATCAAATACCTAGGTTTGTAAATTCATTGTCACAATCTCCTCTTTTCAGTTTTCAATCAGCTGATTGTTAGAAAGTCCCTTGCAGTAGGGTCTGATTCTCCCACAAATAAAGTTGTTTCAGTTTTTTAATAATGAAAGTAATGAATACCTTAATACCTGTAATCATCTTTTGAGATAAGTGAACGTAACGCGAGATTCCTTCTTCCGCTAATCCTGCAGTAGTGTTGCTGGACAATATAGCTTCCATCTACGTGTATATCGATGTTCCACCCCTAAGCCATAGGTGAACCTTCATATAAATCGTTTTAATTATCTCAATTTCTCTAAGCTTCCAGTACATATGAAATTTTCGATATCCTTCATTAAGTTTTATTTAGTCTCTTGGAAGTACAACAACAAGCGATGGGTACATATGTCTTCATAACTTACAGGCGAATAGCATTTGTTTAATAAAGAGAAATCATTTACCTGATCATATATGTTATTTCTAAAAGGTGATTTCTTCTAACGAGTCGTCCTTGTCCGTTCATAACTATGCCAAATCGATAAATGACGTATCATTTTAAAGATTAGCTCTCCACTTCTGTAACATCATTAATTATTAAAGGAATTTATCGAAATTTAAACTATGAACTATAGTCCGTGAGATTAATTGTTCAGAGTGAAGCTATTGTGTTCATTCCTTATCGACGCCAATGAAAACTATTGCCACTAGATAGCAACACTACCAACTTACCACAAATATATTGAAAAACTGTCTCTGTTTTTGTTCTTTTAGAGTAAAGAGTTTGTTGCATATTTTTGTTTCTCATAGGGAAACAGTTCTTCATTTCTGATTGTTTTGTAAACCGTAGTATTTTGATACGTACCTGTTGCAGTTGACAAATAAACAATTGCTAGAAATGATGCGGTTCTTGTAGTTAAACTACCAACCTCGCTATTAATTGTACATCAATCACAAAATTTTCGCACTGGCCACCTACTAACTACATAATGTGAGAAACATTCTCTTTGAAGCCAAAACAAGTATGGAAAGTTTTTCTTCGAGTTGACCGACTCAGATATTAGCAACGGCTGAATAATTTATCTACATACAACGGTTAACCAATGTATGAAATTACAGCAGTCTTTTAAAGTTATTTTATTTTGTTGCTTGTGGCTTTATGCCTCGCCATCTTTGAAGTCATTACAGGTGAAAAAGGACTGTGGGCAAGAATGGGAAGGAATTGAGTCCTGACCTTTTTTAGGGAACCATCCCGGCAGTCGCCTGGGAAAACTTTGGAAAACCCAAACCTGGATGAACCGTTGGGGATTCGTACACACGTCCTCCAGAATGCGAGGCCATATTTGAACTATAATAAAATTTGGGAACTGTGGATTATTCGTCTATCAGTCATCCTACTGTCCTATACAGGGTGTTACAAAAAGGTACGGCCAAACTTTCAGGAAACATTCCTCACACACAAACAAAGAAAATATGTTATGTGGACATGTGTCCGGTAACGCTTACTTTCCATGTTAGAGCTCATATTGTGGACGGCTGTGATACAATACGCCATTCTCCAGGGCTGCATCAGCGCATCAGGGATTCCATGCGACGGAGGGTGGATGCATATATCCTCGCTAACGGAGGACATTTTGAACATTTCCTGTAACAAAGTGTTTGAAGTCACTCTGGTACGTTCTATTGCTGTGTGTTTCCATTCCATGTTTAATGTGATTTGAAGAGAAGTAATAAAATGAGCTCTAACATGGAAAGTAAGCGTTTCCGGACACATGTCCACATAACATATTTTCTTTGTTTATGTGTGAGGAATGTTTCCTGAAAGTTTGGCCGTACCTTTTTGTAACACCCTGTATAGCAGTACGTTAACTTAGCTGGGTTCCATCCTGACCAAGCAATTACTTACAGACTGGAAAAATATAGTTCTAGAGAACTGATGAGCTCAAATATCCCAAAGTCCAACTTTGAAACTACAAACCACAATTTTCGACCGATTATCGACTTTGCACAGAAGTCAACATTGATACCCATATTTGGCTAGGTCAGTGAGTTTTACGTTAATTAGTGGTTTGGATCTTGTACTTTACGAGGACCTTCATTGAATGAAACCTTAATGTATAGAATCGCATCGTACTGAGATGTCATATTCAACAACGCTGGTGCAGCATGTGTTTTTTATTTGACAAAGGACAGAGCTCCAAGGTCGGCGGCAATGAGACATCTAGACCTCAAGTCAAGGCCGCCAGCAGGGTCGTTATGTAACCAGTAATGATCCAGATCCAGAACACAGCAGTAATTTCGTGAGAGCGTCTCGCCTCATTCCCAGCAACAATAGCCAGTCGGCGCACGGCTGGTAAGAGGTTACGCGGCCTCGCAATATGTCTGCCGTGCTCCACGCTGGGTAGGTTATCGACTAATCACGCATGTCTGCTCTAATTGCATTACCTTTCAAGTTCCAATTCGACAAAGGTGAACGGTGGGAATTTTTCCGAGGCAGTGGTTTACTAACCGCTGATATCACAAACGGAATTGAACAAGGATGAAGCCACCAGATATCCAACAGATTCTATTTGGTTGTTGGGAGAGGAGGATAGTCATAGTAAATAAACATTTCTTTACTAAGCCTGGATATTAGTTTTGTTTGGAAGTAAACTTGTTTCGAGATACATCTTCATTATTTCCCTTAATCTGTAAATGAACAAGTTATACAGCCCAATTAGATTAAAAGTTTTTTTTATGGCATTCGCCCTTTTAGCAATTCAGCCAGTATCATGTGGGTTTGTTTTATTTTTCTCAATTGTGGCTGATTCTTCTAGTGTTGTTGATAATCTAAAGTGAAATGACAACACAGGGCGAACACAAAACATAAACAAAACCACCCATGCCCCGTTCCGGAATCGAACCGGCGACTTTTGCAACGCGAAGCCAGCTCGCTAGCCCCGCGCTACCGTGGCCGGAGCACAATTAGTTATAAGTGGTTCTATGGAGCTTACCGGCACCGAATTCAGCGTTTGTAGCGAGAAATTATTACTATAGTCATAAGAGGTCCGCCTATTCCCCAAACATATTTAATGATATTGCATATTAACATCAAGTTTTATTTTGAGATACTAAGCAGCTCCACCAGTGAATTTTCTTAATGGTATCAATCAATTCTGAACGATGGCATACCATAGCAGACTTTTTTTGTGTATAGATGATTTTATTTGAAAGATAATTTACGAAAATAGTATTTTATTATAGCTCCACGTACTGGTCGTCAATTGAAGTGATATTCAGTGATTGGTATCGTCTAGCGTCCTGGCATAGAATTCATCGTTTGTAACGTGAAATCAAATTAATAAGTTTTGAAATGTTAAGCAGGTAATGTCAAATGATTCAGAATGACAGAAAAGCAAAGTAGAATTTATTCTGTAATGTCTTCAGTTCTATGGAGGTGAATTTATTTATGAAACTAATATTTTGTCATAGCTCCAAGTACTGGACGCCAATTGAAGTGATACTCATTCATTACCATTATTTGATCAATCACTAATTTCCTCGGCATAAACTGTGATTGCTATGATTTAATTTTTTTTGGGCACCATAATCAAATTTGAACATGTTTTGTATACAATCCTATTAAATCGATGAAGGAACTTGGCTAATGAGTGTAAATTAAACTCCGCAACAGCATAGAAACATAATTTATTTGAAGTTACTTAATGTGAACATATCCGTTGTGAATTGCTAAGATCTAAGTGCAGGACACGGATTGTTTCAATCTGTGTTGTGAATCACAATCAGGCGTCACAGGATTACAAAAACTGGGTTCTAGTGAACTGTGGCGCGAATTAATTGTTTACTGTCAATTATGATCGCTGATTGAGGTGTACTAGGCCGATGGTTGTCTACCGTCGTGTGAACTTAGCTCTTAACTTTTAACTTGGCGTCACAATATACTTAGGGTGACTGATGGTTTGAATAGATTCGGCACTATCACCTATCTTTCTTTCCACCTACGCGTCCAGCGCAAACAAAACATTCTTCTTAAAACACACATCTTCTACTTGTACAATAACACTAACCACTCTGGATAAGGTAAAAGTATACCCCCGCAGTGAAAATTCCCCCCCACAAGTCCTCTGGATGGATAAAACTCTCTATGCCAACCATCTTTATCTGACAAAGAATAGCATGGTACAATACTCGAAGCTGTTGGAAGTGAGCGTTTCGAATGGAATTCGAATGGAATTTTTAATAGTCTACTATTAATTATTTAAGGTAGATTCCTTCCTAAAGACAAACTGAAACCTACTGAAACAACTGTGTCCACGCTGTCTATTACACTATCATTTCCAACAGAACAGATGATGTCTATTTCGCAAAACATGCAAGAATGTATCACTAGTAACAAGGTGATAATCTTTCTTAAAGTTTTTTGCTTTGAGTTAGTAAAAATTGAAGTCTCTGACAGAAAAGGTATTACATTTCGTAGGTCGTGCTTCTGTCATTAGCTTAGGCTGCTCAAGGCTTCTTGTGAACTAAGGAAAAACAACTGCTTATTAGTAGATTCACGCGTTCAGGAAGGCAATTTCATGGTTGAGGCCCCGTAATGTCCAGGCAGTGCAATGCTTAAGCGTCTGGTGTAGTAATTTTTAACGCTGTAAAAACAGCTACTCAATCAGTTCAAACGAGGCTGAGTTCTTAGACAGGGACATAATTACCTGTTACATCCATAATCTTTCAAACGGAACGGGTGTATGTTATTATGTTATGAATATGTGAAGGCGGGAGTTACATATTTAAAATTAAATTGGGGCACGTCATTAATTTTTTAACCATGCAAACCATTATGCATTCATTAATTTGTGGGGTTAGCGTTGGAATATCATGTTAGATATTTGTAGTTCTTATTCAGTTCGATACCAAACAACTTCATGAATGTTAAATTATTTATTTTATTCCGTTATATAATTCATTTTGTGATAGATAGCTTAAAACGAGCTTTACGGTTTATTATTTTATTTATTCAACTGTTAATAAGAATAAAAAAAGGTTCCCTGCTTTGGCTGAATTTAAAACTGAGCTAAAAGGTGAAGCAGTGAAGTGGTTCGTTTTGTATTCTGTAGTGCTTTTGGACGAAAAAAAAGTAACTTGTAGTCTGGTTGACCACTTTAAAATCTCCGCTTAGCTGTAGTTTTATTTACGGTATGAATGATCTGTCATGCACCAATCAGTTTTACTTCTTGGCTCCGGCTACTTAGTAATTAAAACATAACGACAACGTTATGTGAAAGAATTCTAATTTATCACGTCGTAGGCGTATTATAAAGCCCCAACAACGGATAGTATGGCTAAGGTTGGGATACGAGTTAGGTGATCAATTTTTTCAAAAAATTCTGTTTCTAAGGGCAGTTTTTTACAGCTCGACTTTTGTCCAAGTCAGCGAGATATGCGGTGTTTTTAATTCTCTTTTGAACCTGCTTGGCCCCTTTGCAGCCATGACATTCAGATTGACACAATTGAGTCCCAAAATGGTAGGAAACTGAGGTATGTATAAATTGACTGGACTTCGTTCCCTCCATTATAAACTTCCCGATTGATTTAACAACTCCTAAGCGATATCGTGTCCAAACCACTGACGGATAAGAATCCGTTACAAGGAACTGGGATTGGTGAGTTGGAGATCTTCATCAGACATTTCATACCATCTAGTGAAATACAATGTTTTAGAGTTCCAAGTCGTTATCCGAAATTTTTTATCTGTAAAAATGACATTTGGCCTTGTTAGCCATCCAGCCAGCTCAATGTATAGATTTCGTATCAGTGGGATTATTTTCTTTCTTCTGTAAGGACGAAACAAGATGAACACAAGATTTAATTAAAACCACCCATACCTAGGTCAAACTCGAACTGCCGACCCCTGCAACGCGAAGTCACCCTGCCCGGGTTGGCATTTGACATATTATGGCATTCACTTTAATTTGGTGGTGAAATGCTTATGGTTTTTAGTGATCACTATTTTGAGGAAACAGCGTTATATTCGATAATCTTAGAACAATAACGGAGATGTTTTTGATTTTACTCAAATATTTGGTGTCTGGTAGTATTCAAGCATTGTAGTCTCCCCTATCCTTCCTGACCATGAATCACGTGAAGAAAATTTCTTTTTACCATCGAGAATGGAAAAGGTCAGTCCATCGTCTGAGTGATCCAGTGTCAGCAGCAGATTATCGCAGCACCAGTCCTCACTGATGAAATCTGAGGTGTCGATAATATCTGTCGGCTGCTAATTACGTTGAGTATGGAGCGTTGGGCAAGGCCGCGTGTCTGTGACTCGGACCTCTTGCTCCCGACCACGCCCATTGCCGCTCACCGCCCTGCCCTGGCCAGCTCGAGACCTTCGCATTTACTGCGCAGATGCCGCGTGAGCGATATCGACGCGATGGTCGGCCTTCTCTCTATTGGCGGCTCAACACAGGCGCATGGCCGTCGTGTGACGCTGTTGTCGGAGGCTTTGATAAGGACCGGAGTGATGACCAGAAATCACAGAAACCAGTAACCACTCTCAGACCAGTTGTGTTTTGGGTGGTAAGGGTTGCAGTCCTTGTTGAACATTACCAAAATGGAAGCTAGTTGCGTGAAATATTGGTGCTATAATTTTGTCTGAGATTCAGATAAGTTTGTGTAAAATGAATTGTGTGGTAGCTGAAACCGAAATTGAAAGATCGCCTTCGGATCAGTTGATTTCGCCTTCCTTAGACTGAAGTATATCAGTCGCTCTATTACATCGTATTTAACATGATTTAGGGAGCGTCCATAAACTACGTGACTATGTGTATGTGGAGGGGAAAAGGGGGGGATTGGTTAGAAAGCTACTTTGGGAGGGGGAAGGAGAGGAGGATTCCGGAGTCAAACCACGCAGCTTTTCTTTCATATTATTTGTTACTGTTAAAATAAGGTACAGATCACAAAACAGCATGTGAATATTTGTTTTCGTCATTTATCTCCGTATGTAATTTACGATAATCTGACAAGAGAAAACAGTACAAAATTTCTTCTGGAATTAATAGGAAACAGAGCTACGTACTACGCGGAAAAGGGGGGGGGGGAGGAGTAGCAACAAAAGCCACATCAGGCTATGTGGGACGGGAAGAGGGGATTCAGAGGAGGTCAAAATGGGGCTACGTAGTTTATGGATGCTCCTTTATAGTAATGACATCAACGATCAGCAATTTTTTGTATAGCTTTTAGAGGTAGATCCCAGTGTGGTTCGACACCCTAGTGACAAAATTTTGATTCTTCGCTTTTTTTGCCCTGGAGTGAGCATCGATCTAATGGAAAAATGTGTGTTTTACCATATTTTTTATTTTTAAAATCTTTTTATTTTTATATTTATTTTTTATTTTATTTTATTAACTCGCTTGGAGCTTTGTCTGTCCGGGTGGAATTTTGTAATTGATTTGAAACTAACTTCTCGATGAGCTAGTGACTTGAAATTTGACCATAGCTCAGAAGTGGATGACAATGCATGAAAAATTTGAAAAAATGGGAAAAGTTGTCCGCAAAATTCGAAAATTAGGCAATTACTGTAAGTCCTCTTTTCTATGGACTGATTTAACCATTTTTAAAAAAAATAATGTCCGTAATACACCGACAAGATTTTTAGTTAGTAAAAAATTTAAAAAATTTCACAGAAAATTGGAAAATTGGGAGAAAACTTAGTCTTTTTTTCTGTGTACCAAGTTGGCTAATTTTTTAAAAAATGTTCATAATAGTCCAAATAAGGTTTTTAACTAAAGAAAATTTGGAAAAGTTGCCTGGAAATTACTGGAAAACTGAAAGTTATTTTCTGTGGACCAATTTAGCAATTTTTAAAATGCCATTAATAGTCTGAATAAGGATTTTAGAGAAAGAATAATGGAAAAGTTGTCTAGAAAATTGGAAAACTCTGGAGAATCGAAGTATTTTTTTTTCTATGGACCGATTTGGCTAACTTTTATAAATATTTGTAAAAGTGCAAATAAGGTTTTTTGAGAAAAAAATTGAATCGTTGCCCGGAAAATTCTTGAAGAATGGAAAGTAATTTTTTCTATCTACCAATCTGACTAATTTTTTTTTAATGTTTGTAATAGTCTGAATAAGGTTTTTAGGGAAAGAAAAATTGGAAATTCTGCCTGAAAATTTTAAAAATTCTGGAAGAACTAAAAGTGCTTTTTTATTGGATTTTTGTTTTCATTCAAGACCATAACTGATGATTCAAAAGATGGATACATATAATTTTTTCTTTTGTTCCTTATTTCCCCGGGATGGAAATAACTCAATTAAATGTTTTAAATTTAAAAAAAAAAAAACTGGAATTTGTCGCAAGTCCCTGCGATTATGTCATCAAAGTATTTAAGATCAATACCAAATTTTCACTCACATATCCCTAAAAGCAGGAAATAATAATAAAATAAAAAAACTTTTTGTCGTACCATGTTTTTACAACGGACTAAAAAGTATAAAATAATTTCTCTAATCCTTATGAAGGATAAAGCCACATACAAATTTCTAACTTGTTCTAAATTGTACTGAAGACTTATAGTTAAAAAAATTTCATAGCTACTGAAATACTTGAAAGACTGGTGACGAAAAACATGGGGCGTATGCATTAATAGCATTAATAGCTCAACTAATAATTTTCTTGCACCGTAATTAATGTAAACTGATAGGTAAGTTCTTTCATTGACACCTACTCTCTTCGCTTTGTATAGTTATGTATTACATGTGCCCCATGTTTTTCGTAACCAATCTTACAAGTGCTTTAATAGCTATCAAAAATTTCCAAGAATAAGTTTTCAGTACAATTTAGAAGAAGTTCGAAATCTGTATGTGGTTTTATCCTTCATAAGGATTAGAGAAATTATTTTACAATTTTTAGTCCTTTATAAAAGCACGGTACATTAAAAAGATTTTTATTTTATTATTATTGTTTAGTGAAATGTCTATTAATAGAGGCTGTGATTGTTGACCAACCTAAAAATCTTAACGAAGAGGGCCCGATCTAGTTTGGTGCTAATATGACCCACACGGCCATCTGGAGTGTGTAGCCATTCATTAATCTCTGGCTTCATTATTCATCGGTGGAACATTACCCAAATGTTGACTCAAAATCACAGTTACGTAAATTTAAATGCAACGTTTACTTAAACATGCTATGTGTACAACAATAAGATTTACAATTAAGGTTCTGAACGAGCTGCATTTATCAGTTTACCACCTGTTTAAAATATCCAGTTCAAACTGCGGAATAACTCATCGGTGAGAATTTTTTATTATTTCTAAGCAGCCTTAGTTCCTGCTACAATGAGTATCTCTTTGACTATGCTCAAACTTACAAAACCTCATCTTTTACATCTGTTGCCTATTCAAATATTTTCCTCCACTTCATAGCACATGGTTCTTCAACGTGTAAGTAATGAGATGGTAAAGTTCATGGCATTCTATTTTGTTGTCTTCATATATAACATTCTATATTATCCAGAAAATTGGTTGTTTGCTTCAATGGCAAAAGCAATTTAACACTGTATCTGCTGCAGATTAATAGTTTGTTTTTATGTGTACGGTGTCTATTTTCCAGAGCAATAAAGGACTACACAAAAACAGATATTTTGTGTTACACAGTTAACGAAAAAAATTAGGCAATTGAGAGTAAAATATACGACCATAACAATTTTTTAACATTTTGTGATTTATAGTTTCTGCGGTAATTTTGTTAGTTTTTACTTGTATTTTCCTTACTCAGATATTGAGCACTTGTAAAAAAAATACTGGAACATTCAGTTAACTGTTAATATTTTTCTGTTTTGATTTAAAACTTTGCAACATAATAGACATCTCGTAATTCCCTTATTACTATTTTTTTATTTTACTTCATCAAATAAATTAGTCGATAATGAGCAAGAAACGTTTCTGTTATACACTCACAGTGTCCTAAATGAACACATTTTACAAACTGTGACATTTTCCAGGCAGTAGCATTAAGTTTCATTACACGTAAATGTTCAGTAATTGGTCACTGGTATTGAGACTCTCTGACATGACCATTAGAAGTAACAGAACTGCAGACCTATCCGTAATTACTTGCCTCAACCCTTTTAAAACGCCGTTCTCCTCTTTAAGGCGAAACGAAAGAAATGATAAGCCCTCATAAACGGATATTATTGGCTGCTTGTAATTTAAAATGGTCATAAATATCAATTTTGTACGCGAACTCATATAAATTAAGTACCATAGTCGGGGAGTAGTATTAATTGAATTTATGAGACTATACAGAATTATTGTGGAAGAATTCCTTTGAATAGCTGTATAAAGGATACCGGTTACGATTATCACAGGCAATAAAAGATATAAACTACGAATATTACTTTGAGTAATGGGCACATAAATTATGATAATAATTAAAATGTTATTTTTAATAGCCGCTTGAAAATGTTTAAAACGATCGATTCAATTAACATAAGGCCGATACACGTTTGGTTTACAGACTGGGTTATATTACTGGTAGACCTACAAAGCTTCTATGAGAATGTCATTTTTATACTTTATTTATTAACAACTGTAAAGTTATCTGTTTACGTATGTTGACGTATGTAATACACTTAACGCAGTTGCATCCAGCTCTCCACCATAAGATTTCTCATGACGTAGGATGACCTTTAATACGAACCGTGGGTATGGCCGCTTAGTTGTTTTGACAGTGTCATATACTCGACATGGGGTTAGCCCATTCGATCGCCGGTATTGAATTAATTCCAATCAATCGGTAAATGGTTGGTGATGTGGTGGTGCTTACGCCTACGCTGGTATAACTATCATTCATTTGGTATGTAACATCTGTAATTGTAAGTATCTCGTAATTGGAAAACTGGTGTTTAACAACGAAGAAAAATGGAAACTCATCAGGAAGATCAGAAGTGTCAAGTGCAAGCTGTACAATGTCGTCACCCGAAGATTGTAATAGTGGTTTGTAATTATGAAGTAAATTGAACACAGATTAATTTGTCTTTTGTTTTCCTTCCTAAATACAAACTCTTATGGCGAAACAAGGTTTTTTTTTTTTTTTTTTTTTTTTTTTTTTTTTTTTTTTTTTTTTTTTTTTTTTAAGAAACAGGATGGGTAGTACGCTTAGTGTTGTAAAAAAAAACGGTTTTTTTCTGGCTTGAAAAAAAAAACATGAAAAAAAACTTTGAAAAAAAACAATCATGTTTTTTTTCTGGAACACGTTTTTTTTCACAACTACTAAATCTCAAATTTGTAAGGCAGTTATCGTTTAAAATGACTGTTTTAGAGTTTATTATAAGTACTTATCTTAGTTTAAAATCTACTATATTTTTCTGGTTCAGTAGGGAAAAAAAATTACGAAAATATTGGCAAAATTGACTGAAATTTTCTTTATGAACGGGGATTTCCCGAAGAGACTAGGTTGCGCGAGAAGGAATCCCCATTCCCCATTGTTTGGATTGATACTTGCTATTTGAACTCGCATTCGGGAGGACGGCGGTTCGAATCCCCGTCCGGGCATCCAGATTTGGGTTTTCCATGGTTTCCCCAGATCACTCCAGGCGAATGCCGGGATGCTTCCTTCAAAAGGCCATGGCCGAATTCCTTCCCATTCCTTGCCCCCATCCTTTCCCGTCTCTAAAGACCACGTTGTTAAAAAGGGACGTTAAACTGTTACAAAAAAAAATGCTATTTGAAATAGTGCTGCCAGCCCTACAAAATTACCTATAGATCTTTTAAAAAAATTAGGAATTTAAAATTTATCCACGGTTTTTTGCCTTATTGGGCTTTCCTTATATTTGTATACTTGTTAACTCTCAGAGTGTGGTGGTACTGACTCATTAAATTGTCAGTAAGGGAGCGTGCATAAACCACATAGCTCCATTATGGACTCCTGTGAACCCCTACGTAGCCCTACGTGGCTTTTGCCTACCCCCCCCCCCCCGCTCACGAAGCACGTAGCTTTCTTCCGTTTTGATTCCAGAAGACATTTTGTACTGTTTTCTCTTGTCAGACTATTGTAAATTACATACGGATATAATTAACTGAGGGAAATAAATACTCACATGCTGTTGTGAGTTCAGTTCCTAATTTTAACTGTGAAAAATGTTACGAAAGGAAAGTTACGTGGCCTGGCTCCGAACTCCCTCCCCCCCCTCCCTCTCCCCACGTAGCCCAGCGTAGCCTTCCAGCTAACCCCTCCTCCCTCTGGACCGAGCCACGTAGTTTGTGCACGGTCCCTAATTATGAATCGTTTCCTTGCAACCTTTGGTGTAAACAAACGATTGAAAAGAAGTAAAGCTCCTATTTTGTATGATAATAGATTTTAATTCAAACTTAAAAGACCGTAATACAGAACTATCGGCGCAGTCTTTATGCACAGTGTGTACTTTGCTCACAATTTAAAATTGCAATCTCAAAATCTTTTGCGTACAATACAAGAAAAACCAGTAAAAGAAAATTTAACTATTTCTGAAGTTAGAGGAGACAGAAGAAGAAACAGAAAATTCCGACACAGACCGAACTAGTGTTGGTAGTGCTGATACTAGTGAATGTGGTACTGACATAGAGGATGAATAAAATTATGTTACCTATATAGATACACTTATGAATCATTATGTGAGACATTATATGATTCAGTAAGACTTAAAACACATTTGTAAAATGGAAGTTCCTTAAATAAACTATAATTTATTAAATATATTGTTTTCTGAAAAAAAAACAAAATTTAGAAAAAAAACACGGGTGCTAGGTTTTTTTTCACAAAGCTGAAAAAAAACATTTTGTTTTTTTTCAGTTTGCAACACTAAGTACGCTACTAGGAGCAGAGTTTATACTGAATTATGTCTTAATAACTGAAGTACAGCAGTTCAACGTCACGAACAAAAAGACTAGATAATAAATTACCGGTATGCCAGACAACAATACAATAATTGGTTTGATATACTTTTCTGTAGAGAACTACTGCGATTTACATTTGAAGAATCTGTTTTGTGATAGCAATGATTCGGTTCTCATTAATGTTTACATCAAAAGTAATTTTTACATTCTAACGTAAGACACTCATGTTCTGCGCACTTTTATCTCTTTATTCAAATCAATGATCTTACCCTTCCAACTCAGCTCGTAGCAAAGAAAACAGCGGAGGACATTGTCCGGTGAGCAGATTAAATCACCGACCATATCTAAACTAACATAATAAATCGCTCATGTAAAATATGTACAAGATATTTCCTGTAGGTCCGTCAACAAGTAGATTTTAAAACAGGGCTTCCAGTTATAGAAATTGAATGTGTCTTCCACTCAGTTCTGATGGATAGTTGTAGTTTTATTTATATATCATTACTTCTGTATGAATTTCATTCTGTTGCAACCGAATATTTTCTCCTAGACTATCACTATCGAAAAAACATACTAAGACAAATCGTTCTTCAAACCGTATTCACTTAATACAAGTCGCGCAGAGTACTACTTTCTCTTCAAACAAAATTCTTCTCTGAAAAGTCTGGAATCCATTACAGTGATTAAGAAATATTATTCCGATAGAATTTCCTGTATATCATTTCTACACTCGGTTCATGGGTTTGAAAGAGCGTTTCGAAAGTTGTATACTTTTTATCTACTTAATATACTCATACTTCTCATACATTATTACTCTAGACCGTGTTTCACATTACCTCTTATCACTTTTTGTGTATCCATTTTTCAAAGATAATATTCAGCACCGTCTGTTATTCTTTATGTAACGATTGACGAGAGCTTTTTTTTTTATCTGCTTAACGTCTCTCTAACACCGAGGTCTTTAGAGACGGGAAAGGATGGGGGGGGGGGGGGGGCAAGGAATTGGAAGGAATTCGGTAATGGCCTTTTGAAGGAAGCATCCTGGAATGGTTTGGTAAACCATGGAAAACCCAAATCTGGATGCCCGGACGGGGATTCGAACCGCCGTCCTCCCGAAAGCGAGGCCAGAACGCTAGCCGTTACACCACCACGCTCGGTTGACGAGAGCTCTTTAGTCTTATTTTGCATCAGTAACATTTCCCTTTACCTCAAAAGAATTAATTACTCCAACTTTCATTTTTTCTCGACTACTTGGTGAACAAATGGGTGAATCTACCTAATACCAGACCCTTCGGTTTTCACAAGCTTCCCAATTATTAAACAATGTTTTATACAATTATACTGCACTCATTTTATCCCTCAGTCACATTTATCGTAGCTTAATCTATTTAACAATCTTTTGAAATTCCAACGGGAGCCTTCCTTAATACAACTCTGGCGTCATTATTTTTCTGTCCGTTCTTTTATTGTTAATTGTTATTGTTCTTTGCCATCTCTTATAGCCCGCTTTACTCCTTGCTGGCAAGGATGGTTGAAAAACAGTATTATTACTAAAAATGCATTTATATTCATATATACACTGCATTGGCGTTATGTGCTAGCATAATGCACAGTCTGGAGGAGAGTATGAGAGCTTAGAGACGATCGTTACGAAGGCGAGAGATAATATTAGCTACTCGGAGAGTGTAAAAGTGAATATTAAAAAACTTCATGAGCTTTCCTTGCAATTTGCAACGAAGGTTCTCATATGTCACTTGCGGTTTAACTGCTGCAGATAATACTTAGCGCCTCCGGATTTGAAAAGAAGAATGATGCTAACAACCAACTGACGGACATAAAATTTCCTGAAGGACTAAGTCAGCGGGGCGTGAAAACAATGAATCTTTGATGGCGCTTCGTGGGACACGGTGGCTGCCGCGGTGGTTGGCAAGCCTGCAGTAAAGTAGCGCGAGACGCGGCAGCTGCAGTAAACGTCTTGGCGCCCACGCGGCCCCGGCTCCCGCCTGACACGACCGTATTATATTATGCACGGCTACACCTCCCACTACGGACGGCGAAATATCCTCTCCGCTATTACGACCTGGCAAGCGGGCGTGGGGTGGAAAACTTAACGGGGTCTGCAAGAGCAATCATATTTTCCGGTAACACTCAATAAAAGCTCTAACAAGAAGTAATGTAAAATATGGGGTCTCTGCAGACGAGAATAGCGCACGGCAGTAAATGTGGATTCGAAGGCACGGTGTGTTTTGTTCTCTGGTGTATGGCTCATAAAGTATTATTCAACCCAAACAGGAATCCTACTGCCTAAAAAGAACATAATAAATATATTTTATTTTACTTCCTGAACATGACAAAAATATTGTTTAAATCTCTCGTATGACCAATGAAAAAATATAACTTCTTATTGTACAAAAGTATATTTTAAACGTCTCAGCCCAGTTGTTTAATACTCAGGAACTGAATTTAAGAATCTTATGGTTGATACCTTCAGATCTATGGATAACATCAGAAATATGATCATAGCAATTTATGCCAAAGTTACAGCGAGTGTAGTGAAATACTTCGTCCAACAACCTATTTGAGCCGGAATGACAGGATAGATAAGATTAGAGAAATAAGGTGCCGCAATGATTCTTATATGAATTCTTTTTTCCCTCGTACCATTAGGGATTGGAATGCACAACAAAGAGATTAGCTTTGGTGCTGAGCACCCTCTGCCACCCACAATTTTGTGAATTGCAGAGTATATATGTAGATGTAGATGTACTACTTTCTTATTCTATCACTTTTACTATAAGTTTACACCAAGACTGCTGAATCGGCGACAAACGTGATGGTCTGAGATTTTGGTTGACGCTGGTTCAATACCCCGTATAGCCATCCTAATTCCAGTTTTTCAACGTTACATGCAATCAGTCCAGATGAACGCCAGTATGGTTCCTTCTAAAGGCAAAGGCTGTTTTCCGTTCCTTGTCTCCAACCCACTTCTGGGTCTAATAATAAGTAATTCTTTGTGTATTAATAAGTAGTAAGCTTCATGAAAGAATTTGGACTCCCAGGAGAGCTCTTATACTATAATCTTGACACTGATTAGAGTTGATCCAGGAAACAAATTATTGTTAAAACATCATATCATTTTAGAAACTTCTTTACATTTTAAAATGGAAACATTTCAGTTTCCTCAGAAGTTAATCTGTCTTACTCTCTTCGAATTTATTTTCTCCATAATCAGCGTATAGAATGCAGCGATTTTGTCATGAAAAGAAATTATCCTGCAACATATTCTTTGGAATTCTGAAAAAGTCCTCCAGCGAATCTAAATTTCGTTTGCAAATACACAAAGAAAACAGCAGAGTATAAATACGGAGGTTAGATTGTTTGAAGTAGCAGCAGTGAAAAATTGTAAGGAATTCGTCGACTGAATCAAATATATGCCATAACATCAACAGATACACACACACACACACACACACAAAAGATGTTGAAGATAACTGAATCTAAATGTAATTTGCATTGAATTCTGGTGCTAATTCTACTGTTATAATTCCTCAAAATAGTCATCGGCTGTTGCGTGATTTAAAATCTGATTCTAGTAATGCAGATATTGCTCCAATTTTTAAAGTGAATTTATATTTAAGAACCTACGAAATTTGTGTAATCACCATTTTTCTACCCGTTGTCATGGACTGATACCCTAAAAAGAAGCATAATGTTAGGAGGGCAATAATATGAACTAGAGCTACAATTTTGGACTTAAGATAATTCGTTAATAATCATATAAGAGATTCTTATGACATACTTTAAAAAAGGTAGCAAGATGGTAGTGCTCCTTAACAATTGCTATGTTATTGCAATATGGGGCAGTATGTATCGTTACTATTGGAAAAAAAGGAAACCAAACCTAAAACAGTACCTTAAATCTTGTTCAAAACTTTAAGTTCCTCTGCATAGTACTATTTCCAGTGGTAACTCAAGAACTCGCTTTTGCAGTAAACTCATATAACAATGGCAGAAGATTACTTAAAGATATCAGTAAAATGTCAAAATTAAGTAACTTATTTACTTTCACTCTGAGATAAGTAGGATAAGTACAAGAAACAATGAAAAGTAAAGACATTTGTTTGAGTATTACACAATAAGTAGCTGTAATTTCCCCTTTCAGGCAGCATCAGGAAACAAAATTAGATTTGGTAATGTGAAAGCATTAAATTACAGTACATTCATCACAAGAACATAATCCAGCAGCAACGAAAAACGGCAAGGAAAAAAGGCCATGACAACTGAGTTGTCATTCGCCACATCTCTCTGCAACAAAGAGTTCCGAGAATCACTTAATCAGAAGCTGCTAAACAAAAACCACTGTGCTTACAGGCGTCCTAACGACCATCCTGTCTACCAACAAGCAGCGGCGGCATGCTCAGGGGTGAGGGCGATCTCCAACGTTAAATAACAAGCGTCCGAGCCAGCACTCACAATTTTTTCCCTTCTCCCGCTCTGCTCGCAAGACATGTGGAATGCTCTCTGTAATGATGACACGTCCGACCACTCCAGAGATAACTGCTTACACTCGTCTCGTCCAGCCTGCAGTATGCTCTAATTTATGAAGCATTCCCCTTCCATAAACGGCTTCTGTTATTCAGCCACTATTGCGTTGTTCTAATCTCGTTTGTGGAGGGTCGGAAGTTGTAGCTAGGAACTACAAGAATGCCCTCATATGAGCAGTGTTACCTCGTTTCATGGTAAACTCGACGCAGCTGTGGCTTTTGCAGCTGGGTAGCCTACTTAATCGCGTAGATTAATCTCGGCTACAATTAGGAATCAAGGCTGGATTTTTATGTTGTGGAATGTAACTGAGGAATGTCTTATTGCTCAACACTGACGTTTAAAGCAAACGCTGCGGGTTTATTGCAATTTTTTAAACGTAGTGAACGTGGAGTTTTTTTCTTATTTATCGCTTTAACCTTTCATCGACGCCGCGATCATTAGAATCGAGAAATGACAGGGAGCAAGGAAGCTGGATTTTTGTATAGTGCAGTGTAACTGAAGAATGTGACGTTTAAACCAAACGTTGCTGGTTTATTGCCATTTTTAAACGTAATGAATGTGTATATATTTTTTCTTGTCACTTTATCTTTCATTTACGTCGGGACCATTAGAGTCGGTAAATGACTGGGGACAAAGAAGGATGAAGGAATTTGGGCATAGCCTTTTGTATTAACCAGCCCATCATTCGCCTGCATAGATGGGGGAAACCATGGAAACCCCAAATCAGGATACCCGGGTGGGGTTTCGAACCCGCGCCCTTTCAAATGCGATGCCAGAACGTTACCGCTCAGCGACGACGCTCGATATGAATGTGGATCTTTTTTCAAGACACCTCAGATCTATTTCGGATGCCTTCCGCTTTTCAACTTTTGTTTACTTCTATCAGTTTGTAGCCGTCTTTTATTGCTGGAGCTAACATAGTGGCTAGCACGTCGGCTCCTATTTCGTGCTTTGATAATAGGCGGTTTGAGTTGTACTGCAATGCAACTGTTTAGGAACCAAAATAGTGAAAATGATCACTCACCTGAAAGGAGAATATCAACTGTATGACTCTGGCCGGCCTCGGTAGCGTAGGGGCTAGAGTACTGGCCCCCCCCCCCCCCCCCCGTACCGAAGGTCGCCGGTTCGAGTCCGGCCGAGGGCATGGGTGTTTAAGTGTTGTGTGTTAGTGTGCTTGTCGTGTCCGTCCTGTGGTGTGTCTACAATTACTTCAAAGATATATATACACTGGATGAAAATAAACACATACTTGAGCTGGCTGTATGGCCTAAGGAAGCCAAATGCCATTTTTTTAAAAAAAAAAAAAAAAAAAAAAAAAAAAAAAAAAAAAAAAAAAAAAAAAAAAACCTTTATGACTCGGTTCCCCTGAAGCAATAGAATTTTTTCTCTTTCTGAATCGCTTTACCTTTAACATTATTTTTTTTATGTCTTTATCCCTTGTGGACGTCGAGGTCATTAGATGCGGGGCATAATTTTCCCTTAACAGTATGCATGCAATCTCTTGTAATGTCACTTTAAAGATTTTCTGGAAATGTTAATTCTCAAAGCAAACCGTAACAAGTGAAGGATCGAAATTATTGCACCGAACCCGGTGTGTGAGTCGTTAGTGCTTAGTCTTGTCAATCGGAAAGACGTGGTTTCGATACTCCGTCCTACCATCCTGATTTAGTTTGCCATGATTTTAGAAATGTCTACAAGCGAATATCGCGATGCTTCCTGCAAAAGACCATGGCAGAATTTCTTCTGGTTAATTACCCATCCTCTACGGGTTATAATGACTTCGACTTTGACGCGTCGTAAAGCTCTAAAAAAGTTTTTACCTTCAGGATGATATTTGTTTGCTCAGTTGAGATTTGACCATTACTATTTACAATCTCGGATCAGGAATCAACACGACCAACATCACTTTATTCTTAAAAATTCAAAATGAGTTGTATTCCATGAAGATCATGTACTACGAATATATCATTCCCAAATTGGATAAATGAGGTATCATTTTACAGATTAAGCTCTCCACTTTGGTAACATCATTAATTAGGAAAGAAATTTTTCAACATTCAACGCGTAAATGGCAAAATTATTAACAACATAGTCAAGCTGCCAGGATTCGCTGGCGCCGATTAGGAGTTATCGCGTATCACTAGATAGCAACAAAAATAAAAATAAAATTGTAGTTTAAAAAACTAAAAACACGCTTTCGTAGTAATGTGAACTAAAAGTTTAAAAATAATCTTTAAATATAAAGATTTTGTTTAACAGTGATGGGACGTCCCTAGGGGTAACAATTCGTAATAATTTGTCGTGGAATGAGCATATCGAGAATGTAATTGGGAAAGCAAATCGTATGCTTCGATTTCTAGGTCGTAATTTAAAACAATGCACTCCGGAAGTTAAATCGATTGCGTACAAGTCACTAGTGAGGCCTCACCTGGAATATTGTTGCTCTGTATGGGGTCCTCATCAAAAGGGATTAATGGAGGCATTAGAGATGGTCCAAAGAAGAGCCGCCCGATTCGTGACAGGTATATATAGTTGGAGGGAAAGCGTAAGTGCCATGTTGAAGGAGTTAGGTTGGGAAGACCTGGAGCACCGAAGGCTTTGCTCTCGACGGAAGCTAATTGAAAAATTCTCGACTGACGTATTTCGGAATGACAGCAAACAAATATTGCTACCAGCAACATTCATATCTCGGAATGACCGCGAAAATAAGATAAGAGAAATCAGGGCCAGAACCGATTCATTTCTCTACTCATTTTTTCCACGAGCGATTAGGGAATGGAATAGAATAGATTTACCGGGCGAGTAAACACAAAATCGGACAGGAGTAGCTTCCGATAAAGCACTCCGGCCATCCTGATCTGGGTTTTCCATGGTTTCCCTAGATCGCTCCAGGCGAATGCTGGGATGGTTCCTCACAATAGCCCATGGGCGCCTCCTGCCATATCCCGTATATCCCTTCCAAACCATTACCTTTCCTGACAGGTGCAATGCACCCTCCGCCAAACACTTTTGGTGAATCGCGGAGTAATTGTAATAGTAATAGTAATACAGGATAAATTAATTTTTTTGAATAAGCTTTTAGAATAAAGTCACTGATTACAAAATTAACTTTAATGTAAAAAAGCATGGGGTGCTATATAAGTTGTCTTATATTTTTTGTCGTTCGCTGTTTGTAAAGGTTGTCAAAAGTTGTGTAGAGAGCACCCCACGCTTTTTTTTTTTACATTAAAGTTAATTTTGTAATCAGTGACTTTATTCTTTAAGCTTATTCAAAAAAATTAATTTATCCTGTATTGTAGGACGTCCCATCACTGTTAAACAAAATCTTTATATTTAAAGATTATTTTTAACGTTTTAGTTCACATTACTACGAAAGCGTGTTTTTATTTTTTTAAACTACAATTTTATTTTTTTAACTTTTTAGTCAGATAGTTTCAACTGTATGTTTCCTACTGTTGGCTTTTCTTCGCCAATCTCTCTTTATCTTTGTGTTGTAGTTTCATTTTTAATTATTACTTCCACGAGTTAAATACAATTAAATGGCAGCTCAGCCAGAGGTCCAATAGCAGGGTACATGTGGAAGACCACTCTTCTATAATAGTACGAAGTAATGTTTCGAATACTCACTATTCAACATCACGTTAAGTGACTGCAGACAGAGAAACCTTTCTGGATAGGAGACAGTGGAAGACGATCGTCGTCAGCAACCAAGGCTCGTAAATCACACCCGGGAACTGGAGATGGTCAAAGTAACGTAGCAAAGGACGTTGCTAAGAGACTGCTGTATTGTCAACTGTTCTTAAAACGTGTGCAAATTTTTTCTGTTTTTACTATCAAAGTAATGATAAGATCAAGATATAGCTGTGAAATTATTGTATTGTAATCAGTTATCAATACATCAGCAAAATTTCAAACAATTCGGACATCTGGAATTGGGTTAAAATTAAATTGCAAAATTTCACGACATTCAACCATTTTTCTTTTGTTACTGTCACAGTAATGAGAATAGCAGGATATAGCTATGAAATTATTGTATTGTCCCGGTTCTTAATATGTGTGCCAAATTTCAACCAGCTCGGACATCTGGAAGTGGGTCAAAATGGAGTTGTAAAATTCCGTTACGTTCATACATACATAAATACAAGTCAAGCTAATATAAAGCGTGTAATATATCAAAAGTTTCGTTCTGGCCATGATCGCATTACAGCTGGATATTTCGGTTGACAAATAAACAATTGCTGCTACAAAATGAGATAGCTAAGAACCAAGCATCTAGGCTTCGCTATCGTCAACAATGAGTGATCTCAATAGATAGCAGCACGACATATCACAGAGAGATGAATAAACTGTGTGTGTCATCTAGAGTAAGGAGTTTCAAATAACGTAAACTATCCGGAATTGAGAAAAACAAATTTAATGATACTTTTTAGTCAACATCATCATCTTTGTCGGATTCGATAGCTTTCGCTTCTTTCTTTTTCGGCTATTCTTAAAACAAAACATAATTAATGAATTAATTCAAAAATACTTTCTCAATTGTTATTTTTTTATTTTCAATAAATATTAACATAAATTGTATTACCCACATTTAAATTTTATTAAAATTGTATTTCAACTCAGTTACTATTTTTTTGGTTGTCAGTATTCCACAAAACCAGACTTAAAACTGTGGTATTTCAAAAGTATTCATGTTACCCGAATCGCCATCTTGGACAAAATAGGCTTGTTGATATTATAAAAAAAGAATGCCAGCCAGAAAAGAGAACTTTACAACAAATCATCACTCTTTTAATACACATTATACTAAGACTAGCGATCAACAAAATAAATCTAATATTTTATATATTTTTTAGTAAACTTATCTGCAAAAATTCTCGAAAATGGAAAAAAAAACTTTATTGGCCAGCAAACACAGTTCAGCTCCCAAATGACCGACCTTCAACACAAAACATGATAGGAGTTTTGATGGTTCTTTCACTACACAGCAGCATTCGGCAGAGGAGAAACCTCGGTATTCCATATTACCCGACTATTCCATATTACCCGATTCTCTACCACCTATTTCAGTTGAAAAACAAACAATTGTAACAAATGATCCTACTAAAAACCACCATCCTCGTTATTCATCTCATATTAATCGTGAAATTTTCTCAGGGGCCACCTATTTCCTTGTGGGAAATTACTTCACGTCAAAGATCCTGTGACTGTGTTAATGAAGAGAGCGCCGTGACAAGTGGTCAACACCGAGTGACGTACAGCGGCAGTTCACGGAAATCTGAGAGCTGACGCGCGAGACAGCAATACCAGTTCCTAATAAAAACAGATCGAGCGCCGATTCGAGAAAGAATTCCCGACTCTCTGAAACGAGTTCGCAGCTTCTCATTTTCTCCCCATCGGCCGTCGACATCCAGTGCGCGGCGATAAATCTAGGGGCCCCCGGCTGTCTGCCTATTCGGTTGCAGACTAAATCTAGAGCTCACAACGGCTTTTACTCATCGCTCGATTCATAAGATATTTACGGCCAAATAAAGCAGTAAATGTGAGTTGATGGAATGGGAAGTGAGTTATAGGCGGTGGGTATCGAGAGCTGTAAATTACGTCATGACGTTGCTTATTTTAGGAAGGAAGGAAATCGGCGAAGGCTAGAAGAAAACCGGTTTGTGCATTTTAGTAGTGCTGTGTACGTATAGCCAGGCTTAATGCCAAACATTAAATACAAACTTCCATTTTTTGAATATTTTTTTAACAAGGAGATCACGCCAACTATTTATCTGCTGTATAGATAAATTAATCTAATTTTGTATGTAGCAAACATTTAAATCTAAAAATAAGAAAAGTATGCAGTAACTGCGTGTTTTAACTCATTTCCGTGTTACGACGTTGTTGATTTTTACTAACGCGGGAAAGTAGATTTATTAATTATATTCCGACAAAGCATTACTTCTTGCTTGTGAGAGATGTTATGCTACGTTTTCATAATAACAGCATTAATATCTTGATTTATGTTTGTAGAAGATTCCTTCCTATGTATTTTTGATCATGTGATCATTTTCCATTTTTTGTTGCAGTCCAAATGATTAGAACGTAGTAAATAATTAGTTCGTTAACTTAATGAAAAGCTCTATCTTCCCTATACAATACTACTTAAGCTATTCCACTAAGCCTTTGCAGATGTTCCTTATTTACTAAATATCTGTTATGAATAATGTTTCTCTATGATCATGTTTTAAGAAAATCTGTAAATTACCTTATCTGATTATTGTTTCAACAAGGTATTTCACTTATATCACTTTGGTCTCATTACATAACAATAATTATATAATGTATTCCACCATCCTTAACAATGGCATTATTTAATTCTTTAAATCTCTCTCCTACTTATTTATTTTTCGAAATCTTCTAATAATTAGAGCGAGAAACCTTAAAAATTCTCATATTTAACACCTTTCGAAAAATATCCTTTTCACGGTATACCAGACAATATTACAAATTAAAATAATCCAGAAAAGCATAGCAACATAAACACACTCAGTTTTTTAGTAAATATTTCAAAATAATGACATAAACATTTAAACAGCAGTTACGTTTCATTCATGTAATACAAAATAGTATTAAACAGAATTGTAATACAGAAAAGTCAACTCATTAAAATCATCGTGCTCTTCACGTAATTGTTATTTACTCTTATATATATGTATATATTCAGATTTCTAACTATATGAATACATCTCTTGCATAACTTTTTTTATACCTTGTATATCTTACTGACGCCAATCATTATCCTATGTCAAAAATTATTTCGCTCTTTTCCATTTTCCCTTTTCAGCAACTTTAATTGACATTAAAAGAAATGCTCATTCAGTCATTTACAGTATTGGAGACGTTATTTGAAGCATATTAAGCTAATAATGAAGCCGTATGATTGTCCAGCTTAATCAAAAGCCAACATTGATACATTGTAAATGTTCGAAGTTCGAACTATAATGTATAAATGAAAAAGTAATTCTGTCTCTCTGTCTGTTTGCTATGTTTTCACTACTAACCGACCATAATTAAATGAGACAAGAAAATACTATAGACCATTGGGAAGGACACAGGATACTTTTTCGGAATAAATAACATATTTTATGAAATTCTGACAAACAGACGAATAACATTTGTAAGTCCCTGTTATATCGTTGGCTTACGCTGTGTTTCTCACGCAGCCAGTTTGTGTATTAAGCTCCATGTGCAGGCACAACTCGTAAACATCTCGTATGTAGTTTCTCACAGTTAACCTATCTCCATCCTCTTTTAGTTTGTTGCTGTTTTTAAACAAGTTGCAAACTGGTTTTCTTAATGAGACAGATTCAATAGTTTTACCGTCATGTTATTCCGACCCCTTGTTTTTTGTAACACCTTTTACCTAACTTAAAGCATTCTGTATCCAATACTATAAATAAAATTCTATGACCACACTTACCATGTCGCCGTTAACGGCTAGTTCAGACTGTGAGGAAGCATACCTCGCATGCCTTACTGACACAATTCATTATCGTATAGCGCAATTAATTTGGCTCTTTTCCATTTTCCCTTTCCTGCAATTTTACTTGGCATTAAAGGAAATGCTCATTCCATGATTCACATTATCACAGACGTTGTTTATTCGTCAATTATAGTTCCAGCAGCTACCACCTAAAAATTTCGTAAGTTTGTTTTTGATTAAAGCCTCTGAAAGTCGATTCTAAAAAACAGCCGAAGACGGAAGTTCACTAATTAAAATGGCCGTATTTCTTACAATTAAAATTTCGTCCAAACATCAAAAACTATAGCAGAAGAATTGCTATTCTGGGAACGCATTTGCATATCTCATTCGTTTTTTTAAGTAGGCTTTATAAAGAAATTACCAGTCTGAGCGGCCATCTCACCGCGTAACGATGCCTGCGCCTCAGCGCGTCAGACACTTGTTGTGACGCAACCAGCCACCCCACCGCTATCGTCTGCGGCGGCCGTATCGGCGCGAGTGCCCCCCGGCCTGAAGATGCGCTCGGCAGATGCGCCGAACCGCTCGCACCGCGGCCCTAATCTCAGCATTCCGTTCCGCTCGGCGGGCTTCGTTATTTATGAGTCCGTACTGCCGCGCGGCCCGCCGGCTGCCCGTCCCATTTTTGTTTCTCTTCACCTTTCGAAATGCAACAGTAACAAAGTAACGAGGAGGGAGCGGGAGGGGTGGTGAAGAATCTGCGGACCGGGTGAGAGAAAGGCTGCGCGACCATTTCTCTTGGTTCAGCGCGGGTAAACACGGACTCTATCTCCGGCTGGCGTGTCGTGAACGGATGTGTTGTCCAGGACCCAGTCGGATGCGATTTGTCACTCCCTGGTCTCTGTGCCCCTTCTCTTTCTCTGCTGACTGCTGCGTCCTTCGTCACCACGGCGTCGTCCAATTAGCGGGTCCTACATTTCAAAGCTTCCAAATGAGTTGCTCCTCCGCCTGACAATCGGCTCCTTGTCCAGTACACTGCGTGATGTTGCAGATACCAGTGAGTAATACGAAGGTGTGTAGTCTTTAGGTGTGGACTGTTCCTCTTACTTTTCTGCAGCAGTTTATAAAAGATGTAAATTAAAACCATTTATTAAAATCTGATTTCTATTGAAGTATTTATTGCCAGCCGCGTTTCGCCCTTATAGCGGGAAGCCTTGAACAGTGGCTGTGGATTGTTGGCACACGTTTTCCTAGCATTGCAGTAAAGTCAGGTTACCTATATTCACTGTGCTATTTTAAGAGCAGTGTGACGGGACGTCATTTATTATAATATTTTAATACCGAAATCATGTAAGTTTTCGAAGTTTCACTGCAGCCAGACGTCGAGTAAGCACGTCCTGTTGTTCGACTTTCTGCCGATCGACAGTTCGGATTACAAGCTACACGTGCAGTGCTGAGCATGCAAGTCAATACTTTTCCAACAAGCTAGAATACATTGATCACTCTCACTTCTTGACTGACGATCTACAAGATAACATCCAGGCCTCGGAGATAGATATTCGCTGCACCAACCTCACCCTTCTCTGTTAGTTGTGAACTGTAGGGCTAAGTTTCATCCCTAGGGTCAGTATTGCGGGTTACGGGATACCTCTTAATTTGTACAACATCGACTGTAGTTGATTTATAGTACAGTGCAATTAAATGGGGTTTCCAGAGACATTGTTTTATTTCAAGTAGCTCGTAGCTGCCCGCTCCCTCTCCTAATTACAAGTTACCCCCGATGCTCATGTTTATTTGCTAGCGCAAGAGAAGAAGAAGATAGGCTCAAGAGAGAAGAAGTAAAGAGCAGAAGATACGAAGAAAGTCGGCGCACGTCATAGGGCATCGTAGGTTAACCATTTTGAACCCACGTGTCAGTCATCCTGGCACACCCATTAAATAGGCACAGCACGATCCTATATATATATACATATAGGGTCAGCCACAGCAGTAGTTGTCTTAAGATAAATGTGAAAATTGGAACTACATTGGTATCCACCAATGTTTTCAATCTGATTACACACAGCTGTTTCCCAGACTCTTGTGCTTGGTTTTGCTTAGGTTTTATGATGGTTCGTCTCATTGTCATTCTGACAACTGCCGAACTTTAGAGATGTGTATTCGGGGTGTCCGGAAACTAATGGTTAAACTTTTAACTTTGCAAAGGACTTTATCGTGACCTACCAGATATAAGACCGTTAATTGGAGTGTCCTTCTCTTAACTTTCACTGTGTACGAGATTGCTAAGACAATTTTACGGGTCTGGCTTTCATCACTAGTTTTGCTGGTTATAGGTCCGGTTGCTGAAAGAATTGGCTACATAGCGGAAATGGTGGCATTTGGTGCACAATTCTTAATCACAACACCTTCAACCAGATTTTTTGGTAAAGGCCCATATCTTTCCGCCCTGCATTTTTTAATTTAATTTAATTTAATTGCAATTGAGCACAGGCTCCGGTGGCAATTTCCCTACACACCCATCTTCCCCCTATCCTGCACCCACCTACATTTGCCCTCTACAAATTTTATCTTTAAAATCCTTCAAAGTTTTCGGTAAATTATTCATCATTTCTCTTGGTAACTCATTCCAATCCCTGACACCCTTACCTAAAAAAGAGAATCTTCCCACACCCTTTGCCTGAAATCGAGTGCCAGTTTGTGGTCATGGTCATCTTTTCCCTTCCATGCACTACTTTTCGTACCTACTCCAATATCTTTCCATGCCTCATCGCCAGTATACGCCCTGTACACTCCCATGACCCTCCTCATCCTCCTCCTGTCTTGCAATGAATCCCATTCCAGCTCCTTTATCATATCCGTCACTGATTGCATTCTGAGATAATTTCCAGAAACAAATCTAGCAGCCCTTCTTTGCACCCTCTCCAACTCCTGTATTTGATAGGTAAATTGAGGGTCCCACACTACACTACCATATTCGAACAATGGTCTGACCAAAGTTTTGTAACCCAATTCCTTGACTTCTCTCGTACATCCCCTCATAACTCTCTCCAACAAGTGCAGAACTTTTTAATATAAGGCCATACGTCATTGTTGATTCGTATAAAGAATGGGGACATTAAACTTGTGTGCTGCTTTGCTGTGCCTCTGACATGTAGGCCAGAAGGGGTCAGCACCGGATTTCATGTTCTGTCTTCTATCATCTTTCATGCAAAACACGAACAAGACACTCCACATAACACATACTCATTTCAGTCCACCACAAATACAATAATACCAACCATGCAGTTCCTTTGAAAGAGTAACGTACCTCGGATAACAGGCGTGGAAAAAACTTAAGCGTAGATTACAAGATGACAATGTTTATCAGCCAGAACATTATGACCACTTACCTAATAGCCGGTATGTCCACCTTTGGCACGGATAATAGCGGCGACTCGTTTTGGCATGGAAGCAATGAGGCTTTGGTAGGTCGCTGGAGGGGTTGGAACAATATCTGCACACACAATCACCAAATTCGCGTAAATTCCGGGAGAGAGGAGATGACCAACTGTCGCCACGTTCAATCACATCCCAGATGTGTTCGATCGGTTCAGATCTGCCGAGTTGGCGGGCCAACACATCAATTGCAACTCGAACAACTCCATCACACTCCTGGCCTTGTGACATGGCGCATTATCTTGTTGCCCTTGGCAAACATAGTCTTCATGATGGAGTGTAGTTAGTCTGCAACCAGTATACGTTACTTATTGGCCATCATGGTGTCTTGCACGAGCTTCACTGGACCCATGGATGCCCAAGTGAATGTTCCAAAGAGAATAATTGAGCCACCGTCAACTTGTCTCCGCCGCGCAGTACAGGTGTCAAGAAGCTGTTTCCGCGGAAAACTACGATTCGCACCCTCCCATCGACATGATGATGAAGGTATCGGGATTCATCAGACCATACAGCGCTCTGCCACTGCGCCAACGTCCAGTGCCGATGGTCAAGTTCCCATTTCAGTCGTAGTAGACGATGTCGTGGTGTTAACATTGGCACATGCATTGGACGTCGACTGCGGAGGCCCATTGCTAGGAGTGGTTCGGTGCACTGTGTGTTCATACACACTTGTACTCTGCCTAGAATTATAGTATGATGTTAGATACGTCACAGTTCGCCGCCTGCCCTTTTCTACCACTCTGCCCGGCCTACAACGTCCGACATCTGTAATAAGGGGTAGCCGGCTAACCCCTCGACGTTTTGACGTGGTTTCACCTTGGTTTCGCCACTTGTTGAAGACACCACAGCACTCCTTGAACACCCGACAAGTCGTGCAGTTTCCGAAATGCTCGTGCCGAGCCTTCGAGCCATCACATGCTGCCCTCGGTCAAACTCAGATAGATCGCGCACCTTCCCCATTGTAAACACGGATAGCACGCTCACTGATACTACATGCACCGCGCGTTTGTCTGACTAGCAGTCATTCCTCGTTAGGTGACGCTGCTACCGCCTGGACGGGTTTATATGAATGTTGGTATGTAGTCATAATGTTTTGGCTGATCAATGTATATACGATAACAGATATTTAATTCTTCTTAACAATTTTCGTATATATTGTTTCAAATTTAGATGATTTCTCAACTGGCATCAACGTAAAATATTTTAAGAGAAGGTTTTTAATAAGCTTCTGCCTTGAAGTCTTTGTAAAGGTACAGGTAGTGGATTTCCTACGACTACTGCTGCTTCCCGCAGGGTTCACGGAGGTAGAGCTCTGAATTCCCATTACAACCATCGACACTAGAAGGAAGGTGACGTGGTAAACTCCATGCTCCGGCAGTTCTTTACCTTCCCCTGGATTTTCCTCGACGGTACTCATTGGTACTGATTGTCCCTCGGGAGCCGTTTCGTATGTGCAGCTTCGCGGAAAAATCCTCGGCTTCGTCGGGATCAAACCCCGGTCATCCGCGCAGCAGTCAGAGTCTACCGCCAAAGCTATGCGACCACCCTGTAGTCTTGGTATTTCAGTTTATTACTATCGCGGTAACATTATTGAACGTGAAGTTATCTGATAAGCTAGTTCAGACAGCTGCTCTACCAGACGGAGAAGAATTAAAGAGGCAACCAGGTGGCGTATGTACCTAATTCACGTTCGCCCACCGCCCGAAAAGACGCCGACTGGCCGAAACACGAACCTGTTTGCTGTTAATTACAAACTGTATCACAGTAAAATATTGTGCGGCCGCGCTTCCTAGCTTCCAAATGTATATAAATAAATAATAATGACCGGCGCCCAAGGTGGGCGTTCGCGCATGGGCCTTCGTAACAATGGCTGCCGGCTCGTTAACGGGCAGGCGGTCAGCACATTAACGCCGATTCATTACCTTCAGTCCGAGCCGCGAAAACGATTACTACTCCAGGGCTAATTCGTGCACTTACCTCAGTAATGAGTGAGTTAACATTGAGGGTAATGAAACTGTCGTGTAGTAAATCAGATTATTTCGTGAGCTAATTATGAATGTGGCTACTGGGGTAACAGCCGTTATCTGGAAAGGGTGGGACGCAATGTTCAGAGAGAAGATGAGTTAGTACGGACTAGTTACACATGTGGGCGGTCGCAGGGAAAGATTTATCGTTTATAATATTCTGTTATTAGCCAAATGGTGTTTGATACAAATAGGGAATAAATAAGTAAAACGATGTTGTACTATTGGCAGAACAGACTGATTTTGAAAAGTTACTAGTGGCATTAACAAAATACTAAAGAAACAGTTTGGACTAAATATAAACCAAAGCAAGACAAAAGTGATGAAGTGTTAGAGAAATGATAGCAATAACAGTAGATTAAATACAATAATATGAACGGATGCAATAGTAGAAGTAAGTGAATTCTGTTACTTAGGAAGTAAAATTGCAACTAATAGCCAAAGTAGGAATGATTTTAAAAACAGAATAGTACTAGTGGAAATAACTTTTTTTCAAAATAGAAATCTTTCAGTTTCAAATATTGAAAGAGGGTTAAGAAAAAACTTTTTAAAACAATATGCGAGGAGCACAGCACTTTACGGTAGCCAAGCATGGACTTAACGAATACCAGATAGCATTGAAGCATTTGAAATGTGGTGCTATGGAAAGAAGCTGAAAATTAAATGGACTATCAAAGTACGTAATAAACGTATTCTGGAAATGATGGGTGAGAAGTTTGTGGAATAGTCTTACAGAAAGTAGAAACAGGATGGAGGAAGGAATCCAGCCATGGCCTTTTAAAGGAGTCATTCGCCATGCGTCATTTGGGGAAACCGTGGAAAGTCCAAATTTTGATGGTTAAAAGGGGATTGGAACCAGCAATGGCAGTATCACGATGTAATGCAGGCGTCTTAAAAGAGATTATTTCATCCGATAAACTTGCGCAATACAGTTATTACATGTCAAAAATGCGTATTTGCTCAAGCATGTCAAGATCACCTTATAAAACACATTAATGTCTTTGCTTGAAAAAAGGCATATCTTTACGGTCGCGTGTGTATCACGTGTTTTGGTTTGCGCTAGGGAGAGATAGAAATGTCTCACAACGCGTCGCCTCAGTAAATAAGAGTTGTCAGTTACAGTTCGACCGATAAAATTTATAACCGCTGCAAACTGACTTGGACTAGTCGGTAAGCAAAGAGCACTCGTAAAACCTACTGATTTGCTTGTAAAGCGCTGTGCTCATTTCTAAAGAATACTACGTAACTCTTCTCTATCAAGGACACAAATACAAGTTGCCACTCAGATTTCCACCTCGTTACTTTCCAGTGAAAGAAGGTTGGATCATTTGTAGGACTGCACTCAGGAACAGAAGAGTGCAGAAGAATGAGACGCGCCAACTTATCTATACGGCTGAGAGGAAACACATCCTTACCAGGAGCCCGCAGACCGCCGGAGAGGGGTTCTGGCGTAATTGAAACACCAATTTCATACGTATTTCGATGGAAACACAACAGCGACGGTCACTCGAGGAATCATTATGCAAATCGCGCTGAGGGTGCTCTTGTCACGACTCGAAGATATTATCCAGTCCGAGGGTCGCACCCGACATGCGTCGTTACTTAACGTTTAACCGTGAGACGGCAACGGGTGCTCAACTCTCCAAAGCTCAAACCGAGTTCGAAGCCTTTGACGTATCTTACAGTCACACTCCGTCGTAACTCCCAAACTTACAACCGATATCTTTTTATGGTATGTGAATATGCAAGTTTACTATTTCTCCAAAAATATTGCCGCATAGTTTTATATTTGACCTTGAGAGGGAAGGCAAAGAAATATTTTTTATGTATATAAAACTACAGTTGTACGACTGCTAACATGTTGTAGCAGACTTCAAATCTAAACATAAATGAAATTGTATTTTGTGAATCATTTGTAGAAGGCTGGAGTTTGGTTGAATATGATCCTGTATGTTTGTTTCACAATTAACTGTAAATCAGTGTCTAAATAATTTCTTTTCATAAAACAAAGTATATAGAGGCCATTTAATATGTTTAAGAACAGAATTGTACAAGAGAATAGCTTAAATGTTCGTAATTCCAAGTATTAATGCAAGTTAAGAGGTCTAAAGTACAATTTGATATAGTTTAAAATGATTTCTGTGAATAATTTTGTGTTTATGTATCTTTAATTTCCATTTCTGACCATTTTGTATGAATTGTAAATGATTTGGTATTAATTCTGATTGTTTTTAATATGTTTCAATTGCTTAAGTATTGTCAATGTTCGAGAAATATCTGGCGGAAGCTTTTGAAGTGTTCTAGAGATTTCGGTAGAATTTTTTATATAAAGCGATCATCCATGTCAGAGAAACAATTAGTTAGTTTTTCGGCAAAGTTTTTCACCAACTCAGTTTGTGACGGCCAGGAACTGTGTTATCTGTGGAAGAAGTGTTGTACGCAACCTCTGGATTGTATCTATGCATGTAAACAGTATCGTTGACGTCGTGTTTTCTTGGTGATAAAAACAATGGTTAAACTGAACTTTATGGTGAACTGATTGTTTATCTTATTAATTAAACCACCAACAATCTTATAATGTGAATGTAAGAACTGAACAGTAAATAGTGGAGACAAGCGAAATTCGCGACAGCAAAAATGAAATTTCTACGTTAGTAGCAGGTGTAAATCTTCTCCACAAACATTACAGCAAAACTATTAGATCGGAACTAAATATATTCAACCTAACACGTAGGTTATCTGAACTTAAATACCATCACGTAAAAAGATTGAAAGGAGGAACGATTGCGAAAGTGGTACTGGGGTACAATCCACAAGATAGAGGAACAGTTGGCCTTCCGCTGACAAGATTGCGGGATTCACTGTTTTTATAAAGAAACAGGCTCCACAGTCTAAATTAACAAATGAGAAGAATTAATCTTTGTCTACCAATTGTTTCTATGGTTTTCCCATTATTTATGTACTTCAGTGACTTATGAGATCTCAAAAGAATTCTTACAGCCTCCCCCTAACCTGAAAGCCAACGGTTGAATACGTACTTGAACTCTTCTGTTACTATCCAGTGAGTCGTTTTACTCTACAATCAATTTTAAAAGAAGTGAGAAAAATTGTAAACTATTCTACTATTATAGTGGCAAATTGCTAGAAACCAGCTGACTTCAGATAAAAGATGAAATATAAAAGAAACGAGGAACCTGCGATTATTAATAATGCTTGGTAAACAGTGAAAAACACTAAAAAATTCTGCATGGATCTAGAAAAATCGCAACATTTATCACTTGAATAAACACTACAAATTTCCAGTCGTAGCAAACAGAAGTAAAGATGTGTCAATTACAATCTTACTAGTCAGCATTTAACTAATGTTCGGATTCGTAGTCTGAAAACCAGTACCATACCCACATTTCCAAGCATCTTCGTATACCCATCCACCGTTCATCTTTCCATCCAATCGAGGTAACCCGTTTGCTATCTCATATCAGTGACCTATGACGTCATTGCACAATAGCCGCCCGTATTCTGCTCCCGCTCGCAAGCGCACAATTATCATACAGGCCGCTTGCCGCCGGTTAGCATTTAATGGCTCAGGTGATGGGCTCATCTCACAAGATGGCTGGCGTCTGCGTGAGATCAGCTCTTATATTTAGGCCGGCAGCAGAGCATAGCAGAGCAATCGGGCCAGGTGGTCTCGCTCGAAGTCTTCTGCCAGACGAAAGGCGGCCGCTGCCACTCCTGCGTTCGGCGTCCAACAGACAGGGCGTACTCTGCACTGTGCTGTGTAAGACCACGAGCAGAGTATTGCAACAGTCGCATCCATTTCATAGGACGATTAAGATTTTCTTTAGGGTGGTCCATTCAGTATTATCTGAGGTATACGTGTTTTTGCGTGTAGTAAACATACACCCTATCAGTTTATTCCGAGTAACGCCCCACGTGTCCTCCTACCGTATAAACTACTATTTGATGTGTTAATGTTGACGGGAAGTAACCTTAATACATTTATCCCTGTTGGAAATTATTGAAATTCTATTAGAGCAAGTAAGCTGCTTTGATATACCGTAGCGAGGACGTAGAATAATATAGATATTCTTTTTTTTTTTTTTTTTTTTTTTTTTTTTTTTTTTTTTTTTTTTTTTTAAAAAAATCCATTCCTTAAATAATATGTTGTAAGCGTTTGGGGTGGTTAACGCGAAATCTCATAAGTCTCATTGCGAGCTAAAGAGCTTAATAATTACGAAGTACAGTTCCATTGTGATAATCCATATCAGTAGTGTAAACTGTACTGTTCACACAATCAAATTGACTATTGGTATATGCATTACAGTCTATGAGGCTTAAACGTAGTACTGTATGAGCTACGTTTCATTAAGTCAATACCTAAAGTCGCGTAAAAAAAAAGTTGTCAGGATGTTCAACATTGAAACTGGGTCAATTTTACCCCACTGTCCCAGTACGGTGGCCCTTTATCATTCACAACCAAATTGATGAGTGTATTTTTGTAAGTGTCCCCTAAACGACACTCAATATCCCATCTTACGTAGAATATCTAATAAGCTCGAGAATAACAGACACATCAAAGTGATCCTGGCAGAACATACCTATCGAGAACATACCTATCCAAATCTGACATTACACCGTTTATTTAGACCTTAACTACACTTTACAAAAGTGTTCTTGAGAATCGATTCCTAGTTAATTTCTGTTCACACTACACAGTTTAGTAGAAGAAATACTGTACGGATAAATTCATAGTGGAAACATCTGAAAGATGAATACACTTACACTCTCAAAAACCATTCAAATTTTACATTTTTTAAATTTACAAAATTTATTGAGAGCAAAAAATGAAGATTTTAACTGTAGATTTTGTCATTTTAAATGCATATTCATGCAACAAATGAAATGACAAAATATGTACAGGTTTACCATGTATTTTCAGAGCCATTTGCTTCTACATTTTCACTGGGATACCGAATAGTGAATTCATCCATTCCGTTCAAATTCTCAACATTCTAGGAATTTTTCGCTCTGTAAAACAAAAGTCGGACTCGTAATGTTCCTCTAACTGTCTGCCCTTCGAATCTACTGATCTGTAAAGTTAAAGAAGCATAAAAGTCAAACTAGACATTATTCCAAATATTTACAAAAATATTAAAAATGGAAAATCGGAAAACTTTTTAATTTCTAACCTTAATGCCGTTCAGGATTCGAAAATTTAACCAAATGTTTATTTCAATAAGCAGTCACAAAATTCCGAAATTATGTATACGATAAGCCAACACTGGTTATCTCAAGACTTTAAATAACACAATAGGACCATTATCGAATATTACCAGACGAGACTTTAATTACTAATTATTATAAATATCTTTTGATTGATATTTTAATTTTCTGCTCCGTCAACAGATGTACTTGTAGTAGGATGATGGTTTATAACTTAAACTGGTGTTAAACCATAAATCATTATTCCCCATCAAAATCGATATAATGGCTTTTAATTTATGCTAAATGATTTTTATATAGTTTAATGTTGAGAACAGATTCTAATTTCCTGCTCCATCGCCAGGCAAGACTAGATACCTCACATTAATTCATCTAGAAATTTTTCAAAAACTTTGAAAATGCTATAAATTAACTTTTTCCAGTATTACCACAATTCTATTAAGAAAAGAAAATCGAAGTATATACCCCACTATTTTACTGTTTTATAATGGTAGGCGTACTGGTAGTAAAATAGCGTAAGATGTGGTTGTTAAATTAAGAATGAATTAACACAGTCGTAATAAATTCGTTAATGGGCAGTATAAGCGTTCCGATGAATATAATTTTGTGTTTCTCTTTAGGATTTATTTTCTTCGAGTATCTCTGCTAATAATTAGTTTGAAATTTCACCAAGTTTGCCTTAGAGATTAAATACTACTGTCAAATGCTATACATCCTCACAGTATTTTACAAGGTTGTAATGACCGAAGAACAGCTGTCTTTGTTGATTGGGAATTTCACTGTTCAAAAGAGCAATTGAGCTCCGGTCGCAATTTACTGGCCAAAGTTATGGAAGTGCTTCGAGTTTAACAAATACCACGAGAACTCCTGGTGGTTTCAAGACTAAATGAGTTATCGGTGAGCCGGGCAGTGAAGCTCCTTACGAAAGAACAGACACAACACCGAAACACAAACAACAAAACTGCTCCCTGGCCAGTTAGTCGGATCCCATCGCACAAGATCTACGAGATACGCCACCGCAGCCCAGTCGCAATACATCTTTCGTGGTTGCCGCAGCTTTGTTATTTTCGAAGTCTCATTTCTTTCTGCCGCGCACCAACAAAAGCTGGCCTCGGCGTCGATGACCATATTTTCCGGACGCACAGATAAAACCACTTTGTATGCGCGGTGGCATGTGGTAGCGTAGGAGCCGGAGTTCCGCTGGTGTAAAGATTTCGAGAACTGTATTCACCCAGCGCAACTCTTGAATGAAATTAAACCACCAATGGTTCTAAAAAGTCTACAGTGACCACTGGAATGTAGTACAATGCTGACAGACAAATGATATTGCTAATACACCTGCAAGGAATGGAGGCAGCGCCACTGTACTACGTTAAAGCGAATCCAGCATGCCTAATCAATATTTGTTGGTACACCTGCTTTCCCGAAGAAGAATTCTGGAATATTTCTCACCAATAGATGTAGGTTGCAAAAAAAGTAGCGTCGAAATACGTAAAAACTAGCTGTTACCTGTGACTTCGTACGCGTGGACTTATTGCTAGAACTGGTTAACCATATCCATAGTGTCTAATAAATTCTAATTTGTATCTGTTCATGAAATTTATATACAGGTTATACACAAACTGAATGTATTGTTATATCGGTCACTCAAGTTTTCTTTTTCTCGCAGAATCTTACACTCGCTACCCCTCTGTCTGTCACCATTTGTTAGTTTACTTTTTGGATAAATAACATAGTTTTTAATATTTTATGACAAAATATTTCCTTGCCTAATATCATCAAAATTGGTTTAGCCGTTTAGTCATGAGAAAGTAACACCGATTGAGAGATAGAGTAAATATCGCATTTATAAAATTGGTGCAGATATGGGTCCCAAACTGCGGTGCAAGCGGTTTCCCACGTAGCAATGTTATGTGGCAGGGAGAGACGTTTGAATTTAGATGTTAGCTCTTGTAGAGGGGTCAGAATCGGCAACACAACCTATGCTAGGTATTATGCGCATTTTCAAATTTGATTTTCGCATGGTGGCCAGACGGCAAGAAGATCGGAAACAAGGAAAATTAATCCTGGATTAGCACCAACTACCTGCTGAGTTATGCGAGGTAACAACCATAAAACTGATGAAAATAAATGTAAAATAATATGTTAGTATATGAGGAGGTCGGTGACAGCATATTACGAGTATAATAAAATCAATTTGGCTAGCCCATAAGCTAGATTGTAATGTGATGGATGTCGTTGACCTTAGCAAAGAGTTTTGTATTGTTGTTATAGCGAAAAAACATTTTAGGTCTGAAGAATGTTTTAATACATTACGTAAGGTAAAGGATTTGTAAATGATTCAGGCAGTAATTGAAATATTCTTCTTCTCGTGACGATGACAGCATCAGATAGTAATTGAAATAAACGTTAAATACTGAAAAAACGTGTGGCGAGTTGTTTAATGTGGAGTAGATAGTTTTCAATACAACGATTTATTTTAAGCATCAGAGAGGCTGTTATCGTTCGCCATTTTTTGTTGTAATCCAAAACTAGCTGTCTGAAAAAGGATTAACCTCTCATAATATACATTATATTTTCGAGATCCGTTATATTCTTGAGATAGAAAAAAGTATGTCTTTTCGGGCCATAACTACAAAACTCGCGAATATCTTCAAAACTATGGTAGTATTTGCTGCCAGCCCTGTAACTGTCATATTTTGGATTCCCTTACTAATCTGTCTAAAAAATACTTGACCATGGCCATGTGCGACGATCCTAGCGGAAAACTACGAAACATGAATTTTCACGAAAATGTGATGACTGTCGCTCTATACAGAAAGAACAGAACATTTTGTAATATTATCTGTCATTATCACTTATAATATTCGACATCACAGTTAGGGTAGAGGCCGAGAATATTTTTGAAATGGTAGTAGCACTGTACTGTAAGCTATTCCTTAATTCCTTAAAGCTGGCAGCTTAAAAGATAATTCTTTAAAATTTGTTATCTTACTGGTTTGAAATTCTCTATGCTTTCATAGAGTGTTACCTTCTTCCAGTGAATACTAAGCATGATTTTCATGACTTCGAAGATTTTCAGAAGCATAAACAGTTTCATTTCTGAAAGTAACTAACTTTATGGTTTAAATATTACCACGTTTGGCTTCTTACTATATCCGTAGTAGCTAGAGTGATATATACGCTTGCTGAAAGTCGCCGGTAGCGTGTGGATGGTTTTAAATAAGTTTCATGTTCGTCTTTTGCTGTCATGCACTGTGAAAACAATTAAACAAATAGCATGAACGATACATACAACGGTGATAAAATGATTTTTTTTTAAAAAAAGTAAGATGGTTCTGAGTCTTAATCGACCAAATAAATTTGAAAAACAAGCCGTTTTAGCTACCGTCGTACAATCAGTGTCAGGAAGCTATTTAATAATGTCAGAAATACGTTTTATTAAACGTTTTGTTTATCTTTAGGGAAGCAATAATAAACTGCAGGAATACTTTCTATAACTGCACTGTAACATCATTTTGAGCGGTATCTTAATGTAAACGGAATTAGAACTTTCATCACAAACGGGTGTGGCTTCTTGAATGCTTCTACACTTACAGTTATCCACAAAAACCCAATTTATTGATTAAATCTAATACTACGCTCCACTGCCTCCTTCTATTTTTCTCCCTTTTAGCCGCGCTCGAATTTCTCCGATTTTAAAAGCAACCTGGGTGTTCTTCATTAGAATAACTGAAGTGGAACATTTCATTAACAGAACTCGTACAAGAAGCTCCGTGCTGCACGCACATAGAGGAAGGACTTGTTAAAATTCAGCTACCATGTATTAAACAAGCTTGATAAATGTAAATGTATACACATTTACCACTTCGTAAAATCCAGTACAAGAAATCGCAAAAATCATCACATGAAAGGTTAGATTTCAGAATTAGTTCCTGGATCGGCTGCCAGACTCAACGTATCACTCAACATTTGGATTTTATTTATTTTATTTTTTTATTTTATTGTTTTTACCTTGAATTTTAGCTTGGGGTAACGTTTCCAATCTACTCCGAGAATACTATTCTTATTGGTTATCTAATATTTAGCGAGCTGAGGTGTACTTGCAAGCGGAGTTTTTTTTATAAAAAAAATTTTTTTTTTTTTTTTTTTTTTAAAGTTTTACTTGTAGTTCTCGGAAATAGTAGGTATAAATTGGGGGAGCGTGCCCACACAAAAGAACTGTCAATCATTTTCACACCTCTATTGTTCTCCCCCTCCCACCTGTCAATCATTTTCACACCTCTATTGTTCTCCCCCCTCCCACTTGACTAACCACTTGACTTGAGGGCCACTTGACTAACCACTTGACATGAGGACCACTTGACTAACCTCAGTTACACCCCTATTGTCCTTGACCACGCCCCCTTTTCCTCCCCTCCCCCTCCCTCCCCCATCTCCTACACTAACCCCAGCTTCACCACCCCCAGTACCAGCTATCGATTTTATTGGTCTTTTGCCAGTCCATATTCGCCTGGAGTGATTTCAGGAAAACGAGAATATGGATGCTCAGACGGGGATTCGAACCAGAGGTAACCTCAGCTTCACCACCCTAGTACCAGCTGTCGATTCTATTGGTCTTTTGCCAGTCCATATTCGCCTGGAGTGATTTTAGGAAAAAAAACGAGAATATGGATGCTCAGACGGGATTCGAACCAGCGATCGTTGTTTGACGGCATTCAATGGACGGGAATAAGCAATATACTTTATATTGAGTGCTTAATAAAATGCGATTTAAACCATCTTTAAACATACGACGAACGAGAATATGGATGCTCAGACGGGGATTCGAACCAGCGATCGTTGTTTGACGGCATTCGATGGACGGGAATAAGCATTATACTTTATATTGAGCGCTTAATAAAATGCGATTTAAACCATCTTTAAACATACGACGAACGAGAATATGTATGCTCAGACGGGATTCGAACCAGCGATCGTTGTTTGACGGCATTCAATGGACGGGAATAAGCAATATACTTTATATTGAGCGCTTAATAAAATGCGATTTAAACCATCTTTAAACATACGACGAACGAGAATATGTATGCTCAGACGGGATTCGAACCAGCGATCGTTGTTTGACGGCATTCAATGGACGGGAATAAGCAATATACTTTATATTGAGCGCTTAATAAAATGCGATTTAAACCATCTTTAAACATACGACGAACGAGAATATGTATGCTCAGACGGGATTCGAACCAGCGATCGTTGTTTGACGGCATTCAATGGACGGGAATAAGCAATATACTTTATATTGAGCGCTTAATAAAATGCGATTTAAACCAATGAGGTTTCTTTCTTAAGTTAGGAATTAATGTCTTTAAACATACGACGAACGAGAATATTGATGCTGAGACGGGATTCGAACCAGCGATCGTTGTTTGACGGCATTCAATGGACGGGAATAAGCAATATACTTTATATTGAGCGCTTAATAAAATGCGATTTAAACCAATGAGGTTTCTTTCTTAAGTTAGGAATTAATGTCTTTAAACATACGACGAAAACACATTTCTGAAAGCTCATTTAACGTAATATTAAGCACGTCATTTCTACCCCAATCACACTAAGTACGATGATAAAATTTATACAGCGTTGATTGTAAAAAACTGAACTTTTTATTTACCTAAAAATACTTTTTAAAAAACTTCTATTTCTGATAGTTGATAACAAATTTCGGTCTCTGAGCCAGAGGTTGCTGCCCTAAAGAGGGGTCGAGTCTAACACAATGCTGCCTTTTGTGATCGCCACTCGAACGCAACAGCTGCTCAGCCTGTAACTCAACTTCATTTCGCGTAATATTAAGCTTTTAATTTCTACTCTTGATATAACGCGAGAAAAAAAAATGTTTATATCGTGATAATTCTAGGAAAATAACCTTTCCAATTAAACTATAATATTTTTTAAAAAACTTGTACTTCCGATAGCTGATCTTAAATTTGGGCTTCTGAGCCACGCTTTGTATTGCTGTGGGGGGTGAGGTTTCTATAGCGTATGTGGCGTTGCTGCTGGACGTTTTAATATTCCAAAAAAAAAAAAATACGAGGCGGTGGGGCGGCGGGCTTGGCCACGCTGTCTACACACACACATCGCGTTAAATGCGCGGTCATAGCGTGCCAGTATGTCGTTACACATTGGACGGGGATAAGAACCAGAGCCCTCCTAGATGCGTGGTCAGAGCGTGCCAGTATGGCGTTACGCATCGTCGTCATTAGAGGCGAGGAACGTTTCTACCGAGAGTGGTGGTGTAACGGTTAGCGTTCTCGCCTCGCATTCGGGAGGACGGCGGTTCGAATCCCCGTCCGGGCATCCAGATTTGGGTTTTCCATGGTTTCCCAAATCACTCCAGGCAAATGCCAAAGACAAAACTCGTCAAGAACACAGGCAAGATATGAATGGCAGGCCCCCGGTTCGAAATTCCGTATCGGTGGTGGATACTCATAGGCATGTAACCAGACATAGCTTACTGTGAAGTATTCAAGGTTCCGCTGCGTGAACGCTACTTCGTTGTTTGCAGAGTTTAATTTTCTAAACAGCCGCTCACTCTTAGCGCGCACAATTAAAAGTGAAGTACTTTAAGCTTCTGGTTGAAACCTTACCAAAGGAGATATATTGGAGATAGGGTGGCTAGTTCCTTCCATCCTTATCTTACTTAAGGGCACCTGCAGTTTAACGTAGAAAAATTTGGGTTTTCCATGGTTTCCCAAATCACTCCAGGCAAATGCCAAGTGCTTCCTTCAAAAGACCATGGTAGAATTCCTTCCCAATCCTGGCCCCCCCCCCCCATCCTTGCCCCCCATCCTTTCCCGTCTCTAAAGACCGAACGGAGCTCCGTTACCTTATTTCACATGTCTAATGTTGCTGGCTGCAACGTTGTATGACAGATCAATTTTGATACGGAGGTGGGTAAAGAACGTGTTTGAAGTGTGTAACTTATATGTAAGCAACCAGGTTAGTATGGATATCACCCGAAAAATTA
>JARYHS010008074.1:87783849-87833882 GCA_031002005.1 Vandiemenella viatica | reverse complement strand
GCGAATCCACCGCCAGTCCGCCGCCTATATTGCGCCAATGACTCATGATATGCTAAAGGGCCAGGGCGCCCAAGCGAAGCGATCACGCTCCATATTTGCTTCATAAATCCCCCCACAGCGAGCAAGCCAGACTACAAGTCAGACCGTGTTTCGCAATTACCAGGCCGTTGCGGAATGGCAAACGGCCTGAAATACGTCTCTGGAGAGCAGAACCGCCGGTTCGAACAACACCTACGGTCTGTGATTAGAGGGAAAGGTCACCCGGAGAGAGGTCTTCCTCACCGCCAAACACACATTTCTCACGAGCAATTGCCGATCATCGTTTTTCCCCGGCGCGCTCTGTTTCCTCGAGATCGCAGGGTAATTATCAGTACTTGCGCGGTGCCATCATTTACTTTGGCTGTATCCGCCGAAATTGATGCCTTCCACGAGCAGTGCGGCGTTCGCATTTCCCAAGGCCCCACGCTGGGACCTATCATTTCTGGCGGCCGGGGGTGGGAGAACGATTTTGCTCGCTCGAGGCTGATGAGGAGTAACGGGCGGGGCGGCTCTGCGATCTTAATGCCGTAGTTACTCATCTAAGAAGTCTTAATAAACGCTTGCACTCCAACGGGAAGCTTTAACCTTTGCAGTGTGTGTGGAGGGCCTCTTGCGGTATACACTCGATACTTAATTGCTGGGAAGTAACAGCGCCGAAGGTTGTCTGTCTGGCAGTAATTGGTAAGGCCTTACCGCCACTAGCTGATTCTCAACGTGGCTTGAAACAACATAACATTAACGATGGTAGAGGATGTTTAAATAAGCATTTCATCTTACTTAACTGAAACACAATATTTATTTGTAATAGTTAGAGCTTTGGTACTTCCCATAATATTTCTAAATCAGCGATTCCCAACCTTTATTGGTACCCGACCCACTTTTAAGCAAAAATTTTCGTGACCCACCTATCATGAGAGTCTATCTAATATCAGAATGGGAACTGTGTATGACCACGATACGCTATCGACTATCCTATTGGCAAATTTCGTACAAAGGATTACTATCAACTAAAACAAGAATTGATAATACATAAAAAAAAACATATAATAGACTGGGAGGCGGCTGCACAGACTATAATCTCATCAAGTTGACTGCTGAAATTCCACGTTTAGAAGTAAATCGATCAGCACATTAAAAGGCAACTGGCCTGCCAAGTCACTTTTTGGTGGAAACCACCTTCAGACCCGATTTTGTGGTTGGGTTTATCATTGTGTTTTACTGCACCCAAATGTATGAAAATATGGAAGACCGGGAGCAGGATAACACAATGGTAAACTTACAAGTCAACCATTAAAATAGGATTTGTAGTTTTCCACCAAATGGCTTGGCACATCAATGGATTTTAATGTGCAAATAAGGTTTAACTAATCCTGGAATTTCAGCCTTCAACTTGATGAGGTGATGCTTTTGCAGCTGCCTCCCGCTTTATTTCAAACATAATGAAAAATACGTTCACTATTATAAAAGAACAACTTCACAAACAGTGAGATTTCTGGCACTGGTGTTTACTGACGAGGGCATCGATACAGGGTTAACACTGGTTAGTTTTAACCTTAAGACACTTTCTACACATAGTTTATTTCTGTATTTGTTTTTCAAAAACAATAAAGTAGAAAAAGCTCGTTCACACAAGTACAGATAATTTAGAGATTTCTGGATGCTCTGCTTGTACATCATCCAGAAAGAAATTAAGGATTTTACCTTGAAAATTGTCTTTAAAGAAGAATCGCAAATAGTTCTATTAGCGAGTTTTCTTCAGCTGTTAAGAGTTTTGGGCCTTTCAAATGTTCCTCTTCAAAATAGATGAAGTAAAAGATATATTTTAGTGGCAAAAACCTAGATTGTTCCGCGACCCACCAAAACACACGCCGCGACCCACCAGTGGGTCGCGACCCATAGGTTGGGAACCGCTGTTCTAAATAAATAATCATCCGATTTCGTACTACACATAAAAGTTAATAGACCAATATTCATGTTTTTTTGTTTTAGGGCGCGTCGATGACGTGGTCATTAGCACCAAGACCCAATATTCATACTTCTTTTCCATTTTGGCCACTATGTACCACGTGTTCCTCAACTCTGATGAGTTTCTTCTTAGTCCAGTGTTCCTTTATACTTGCATTGAGGTTGTCTTTTTTTCCGGTGTCCATTTCACCCCAGGTTCGGAGTGCACAATTTTGGCTGCTAGTGACTGGAGAGAATCGGATGGTTTAATCATAATTCTTTTTTTTTCTCTCTTGTAAATCTCGTTGGGATCAATTTCCAGTCGTTCGAGATCTTTTATGACTAGACTCGTCCACTTTATGTTATTCAGCACGGGAAGTAAATTTGTATGCTCCTGTACGATGGTGACAGAAGTTAGATCTTCCCCTCATTCTACCTCTGTGGTGACAGGACCTACAGTTTAATATGGAATTTAAACCACGAACTGGCGTAGCTCATATGACTAACCAGAACTCTTAAACATTCATGGCCCCAGGCGGGATTTGAACCCGGTACTATAAGTTTTTTAAAATAAACGACTTAGCCACTGAAATGCCAGAAAAGTTAAACGATATGAATCTCAATGATAAAATCCTTGTAAATTTGGATTGGCTGTTGTTTACTATAGATAAAACAAGTGCCTTGATTAATAAATGAATATGGTATGCGTCACGAAACTTGCAACATTACTGCAGTTCAATACAAACTCATAAGCCACGTTTGACGAGTCAATTTAATCGCGAAGGAGTTCGCACTCCGGTGACAATTTCCCTATACACCCGTGTACCTACCTATTTTCGCCCTCTGTAAATTTTAACTTTAAAATCTTTTAGTGTTTATTGTAAATTATTCATCAATTCTCTTGGTAACTTATTTCAATCCAAGGCCCTCCTTACCAACAAAAGAAAATCTTCCCACACACCGAGCGTTGTGGTGTAACGGTTAGCGTTCTGGCTTCGCATTCGGAGGACGGCGGTTCGAATCCCCGTCCGGGCGTCCAGATTTGGGTTTTCCATGGTTTCCCAAATCACTCCAGGCAAATGCCGGGATGCTTACTTCAAAAGGCCATGGCCGAATTCCTTCCCATTCCTTGCCCTCATTCTTTCCCGTCTTTAAATACCTCGCTGTTAAGAGACGTTACGCAGTTTAAGGAAAAAAAATATTCCCACACTCTTGAGTGAAATCGAGTGGAGGTTTGTGGTTATGATCATCTTTTCTCTTCCATGCACCGTTCCTAATTCTTACACCAATATCTTTACACGTCTCATCAGCAATATACGCATTATAACCAGTATACGCCTTGTACACTCCCATGAATTTTTTTACCCACCTCCTACCTTCTATTAATCCCATTCCAGGTCCTTAGTCAGTAACAGATATGATAGTGTTCTGCGGTAATTTCCAGAGACAAATCTATCAGCCCTTCTTGAAACACCCACAACTAACTGATTTCCAAAATATTAGTACCATACTACACCGCCATACTGAAGCAATTATCTGAACAAAGTTTTGTAACCCAATAGCCTTACAAAACTAGAAAACGAAACGAAATTAATCAACAAAAAAGTGGTTACATAACCATGTCATTTTTAGACAGAAGAGTTCGAGCAATAAGTGATTGAGAAGCATTGCCAACCCTGTAATGCCGCATTTAACAGAATCGGTTGAAAAATAGCTAATTATCATCGTTGACAGTTGGGTGAAGGGTAGTAACATTCGCACAGTAGTTAGTAGTTAGTTGTTATTCCCGTCTTGTCCACAGCGGACGTGAGTTGGAAGAAAGCTGGCGTTCCGCTCGTCACTTCCATCGCGACGCGTGTCCATCCGCGTGGGCGAAAGCTGCAGATCAATCAGGACCGGCTGACTGACAGCGGACGCTTTTTTGCTAGTGGCTCTCTCTCCCGGCGACGACGGTCGCGGCTAATTGAATCAGCCACGGTGATTAAAGGAATTCGCGCCTCTAAAAACGGATGCAGCCGCCTCCGCGTCCAATCACGGCTCATACGGACAGCAGATGTCGCAATGCTCCCGATATGTCGCTACAGCTGACACAGCCCCGTCTACATGATGACGTGAAGAGCTTGGCCTGGATAGCGGAGAGGCTAGAAAGTGGTCAGCCCTGGCGTGATCCTTGTCGACGGATCTTCGCGAAACACTTTTAGTTGTCCATTCGACCTACTTTGAGGTCTGGAACGTGAAAGACGATGGTGACTTCGTGAAAAACTGACAATCGTCGAAGAGCTATCCTTTACGATAAAATACTCAAAACCGATGTTAAACCTTGAAAGTTAATAAGTCCTGTACATCGACGGAAGTGTGTTTTAACTCCTTAAAGCTAATGTGCTAAGTAGTTTATGGACGTGAATGTTGTAATCTCAATGACGTTGGGTTTTGAGGCAAATGTGTAAAACTAGATCCACACAAACAGAATGGAATTTTTAGTGCATGAAAGTATTTTTTTCCAACGCGTTGATAGTGTGATGAAGGTAGTGATTATCGGTATGTAGGAGTATATTTCAATCTTTTTTTTATTATGGCATCACACCACGTCGATGTCGAGATCATTTGAAATGGGAGAGGATTGGCGACAAGAACGCAAGGAATACGGCTATAGCCTTCAGAAAGTAGCATCCCGCCATTCACCTGGAGATATTTTAGAAAAACCATCAAAAACTGAAATCCCGGGAGGGGATTTCAACCAGTGTTCTCGCCAGATCGTTATTATTCACCCAACAAAATCGATTATTTAGGCCACGTGTCGAAGAAAATAGGATTATTCGTATACTAACACATAATCCTGCATTCTCTGCTATTGGTTTCTGAGGGAAAAAAATCGTAAATGGCCATACCGGGATTAAGTTTTATTTCTGCTTTACGTCTCTCAACAGCGAGGTCTTTAGAGACGGGAAAGGATGGGGGGCAAGGATGGGGGAAAGGAATGGGAAGGAATTCGGCCATGGCCTTTTTGAGGAAGCATCCCGGCATTTGCCTGGACTGATTTGTGAAACCATGGAAAACCCAAATCTGGATGCCCGGACGGGGATTCAAACCGCCGTCCTCCCGAATGCCCGGGTTTAGAGTTCCCCTAAATGTCAATATCAAACATTGGCTTTGAGCTTTAGCTTTAGCTTAGCTTTTAAGTCAAAGATGACGAATCGAAAACTAATACCAATCATAGAGAATTATACATCATTTAAAATGGAATTCCGGCAATAAAAACACTTAGCAATACTACACATGTAACATTTTTCAGAACGCCTACTATTACTGTAAATTAAATACCAAGCGGTTTTTTTTTCCCAGAGATAGATTAGCCAAAATGTATCTTTCCCACAGTTTTTTTGTTTCTTGGCTTCAACAAGTAACAGGCCTTTCTAGTTTCGAAGCTTCTCTGATCGTAACAGATATTCAGGACTTATTGAGCTATTTGATCTTTGATTGACATCAAAGCATGCTGTGAAATCAGTATCTGATGCGAGTAGGGTATAATGACGTGTTTCAGTTCCGGAGCTACAATGCTTCTTGTTTCTGTCTATTATGATATACGCGTACGACATCGGTTAGTACATAGAATAACCTAGTGGATGCAGCTACTCTCCTGGAAGATCCCATTCAAAGTACGATTATATATATATTAAAAGCTGAGAGATTGTATAAAAAGAGATTTATTTTCCATTCCCTTTAGAAATTTTGAACTTCAAAGAACGCTCCATTAAAGAGAACTAGCCCAAATCCCCTTCGCATCTACCCTAAAAAGTTATCAGATAATTCATAAAATACCGGAGGAACTTCCAATAACTGAAACAATATCCCTTTTTTATAAGTTGTTCTAACTACCTTGACGATACAGAATTAAACAGGTTTTTTAATTAAAAAAAAAAAAAAAAGAGAGGAAAAAAATAAGAAAAGACACACATAGTGTCCAGGAATGAAAGAATAATCCTGCAATCACTGATAGGTCACGTCATTTCTTACTATATGCAAAATTTTATTTTAGTAAAATTCGAGATTTTGTTTTTTTTTTAAATTTTTTCGAAACATGTGACGTTGCTCAGTTTATTCCATGCCATTTCTACAAATCAACACTTTCTAAACCATGTTTTTTTTTTTAATTTACTCAAAGATATTTGATTCATCTAAAACGTTAAAAAAACCTTATAAAAATCTTAAATGGTATAAATATTTTAAAATGATTGTTTTCTGGTACTTCAATCTGCTAAAGAGACCAGTGTGCATTTTAAACATGTAGTAAAAAAATTATGATAATGATTTAAAAACATTTTTTCTGTTTTTTTTTTTAACTTTTTAAGATGACTCAAATATTCTCGACTACAATTTTTAAAAAAGGGTTCAAAATGTCTTAATTTGTATAAATGGCATGGAATAAACTGAAAAAGTCACATGCTTCAAAAATAAGTAGAAAAAAAATATCTCGAAAATGGTGAGACTTTTGTTACAATAAAATTTTGTCATATAGTTGAGGACAATGATGTGACCTGTTTGTCACCTGTTTCCGGTTGCAGGATTATCCTTTCATTGCTGAACACCCTGTATATCAACAGCAAAAACCACTCATGCAAAGGAAAACACAGACAAATCTTTTATTTTTTTGTTTGTTTGTTTTTTGTTTCTCGATTATTTGTCATCGCACACAATCCAAGTGCAGGATGACGAGTGAGGCAGGGAGAAAGCATGCCGAGTCGGTCGTGGACGGCTGGTCAGCGCGCCCGTCCTCATCTCCAGCTCGTTCTCCATTATTCCTCTCTACTAGCACTCAGAGCCAGCCACTCTGCGCACCTGCAGGCGCCGCGCCGGAATCACGCTTTCGGCACTTGCGCTTAGTCACCCCGCTCGGTCGCACGCGCCCACGCGACTCGGCCGGGCGATCGACCTCTGTCGGACGAGTCGCCTCGCTCAGCGATATTACTCACCACCGCCAATGTGTCTGTGTGGAGGCGTGGCGCATAGGTGCGCTGTAGAAACACTCCCTAGCCGGCAACTGCATAGCTCTGGATCCCTTGAACCGTGTCTGCCCGATGAAATCATCAACGCATTGCAATATTGCTGTCTTTGCGAATTAGAGAGTTGCACTGAAGACCAGTTTCGTCATCCTACAGACTCAGCATTCCACAGGCAGTTAACCGTCACGGTCGTATTTTAAACTAAGAAAACTATGTGATCAATTGAAACCTTGAGACATCTCTTTCAGTCGGTAGTGAAGAAACTCAATAACTGGTTCACTGTGAGACGGTTTTACCTCTTGTTTCCAGAGCTTACTGTTTTTCGAATAATTTATGCTGAACACCAGAGTAAACCAGGATCTGTGTTTATCTGGAGTTAACATCAAAAGACCACATCCCAATGTTGAATAGGCAAGGAAAAGAAGCCTCCTGACCTAATACCTTGATGTAATGTCAGCCCCCGACATTTCGAGCGCTTGGTGACGTGGTAAGCATTCTTTACAGACAATTTGATATTAAGTACATCCCTTGATATCTGATTGATTAATAGAAATGCATTCTTTTCAACTGATAACTTAAATGTTAATTACATCTCTTGATCTTCGAATTCAAAATAAAATGGTAAGTTTACTTAATTTAAGTTCCTGTGTAAAAAGTGGTGTGATAGCTTAGATTATTATACTAAAATTGTTTCTGTTTATCAGAACATTACCATTAGTGAAAAAATAAATATATAGTACGAAATGATTGTGAACTCATTTCCGCAAGCAGATAGTTTTCCTGACACGCTGAATTCAGGTTCTGAAAAGATTCAGTATTTGAAGCGGTTGCTCTCAATGAATGTGTTAACTCTCATAAAGCACGTGAAACATTAATCAAAGGCAATTATTATTGCTTTATCAGGACATTTTTTATTTCATGTCTTGATATTTATTCAAAAATGAAGCGGTTTTATTGGACTCAAAATAAACTTTTTGTTTAGGGTTTCTATTTGAAAATATATATTACATATTTTTTTTAAGAAATAAACATAAATTCTTTATTAAAAAACGTTGTCAAGTCTAAAAGTGAATCGCGTAGAGTTGTCTAGACATTTAGACGTCTAGGTTAGCATTTATTAAAACGCTAAGACATAATTTATCAGTTCTGTCTTTGTCTGTAAAGATATAACAACGGTTAGCAGTGTTAGTTTTGGGCTCACTAAAATAGTTTATGCCATATGAATATATTATTTTAAAAACATTTCAAATGAACTACATGTTCCCTATCTCCAACACTACCACATCCATAGAAAAGAAGTTTTAATGTGACCTAAATGGCGAATTCATTTCATTTAAGAGGTGGCCCATAATGTTTTCCAAATCTGGATGCCCGGACTGGGATTCGAACCCGCGTCCTCCCAAATGCGAGGCCAGAACGTTAACCGTTCACCCACTACGCTCAGTTCGTTTCCTTTCAATTGTAAATTGTCTCAGTAACCAGCCTACAAGATCCAGCATATCACCAAGCAAAATGAATCCTGGGCCCGTCTTTTTTCATATCCGGACACTATGCACCCTGATACCGCTTACACTTGCTGATAAATCTGTGGAGAACTGCGCGTCATGGATGGGAGCACTTGACGCCGTATAACCGGTAGTGAGCAATTCGCTCTCGGATTCCTAGAAAGAGCCCTGAGTACGGATCTGCGATTGTTATTGCTCGGACAGAAAACTTAAACCACAGCAAAACCTCCGTAACGAAAGATGAACTCTCCTCCCTTTCTCTCGGTGCTCGTAAACTGTTGCAGCTGCGAAATGCTGCTGGGAAAAGGTCCAGTCTACCTTTTTACTGACTTCGCGTTGCGTTCCAGTGTAATGAGTCAACATGTACTGAAAGTCGTTAACACCCTACTACTTTTTTGTACAACATTATTTCATTCAAACTCTCATTATAGATGACGACTTTTATGACCAAAATATGAATTATTAATATTAAGTGCTAATGAACAGAGAGAAAATTTTTTCATTTATGTTACATATCACACCACAAGATTTATGTACTTCTTTCAAATGGATGTTTTACTATCACAAGTATTTTATCCAGAAGAATCTTTACTTCAGAACAACAAAACTTCCCTGGTATGTGACTTGGGAGACGCTGTTCGACAACGAAATTGATGTGTCCTTCATACATTCAATGAATTCACAATTAAAGTTCTGCAGGCAAAATTTTAGGAAATATAACGTAAAGGTGGTGAGTCACATAAATACAGCGGTTCCGGAATAAATATAGTGCTCATAGAAAAGAAAAAATCTTAACAGTAGAGAAAAGAGGGGGTGAAAATGTGAATTGCATTTACGGGTCATCAGTAGTTCTCTCCCCAGACATCGAAGTTTTCGTCCTCTCTGCTTTCATTAGTAATAGTATTCTTACTGACTTCAAACCAAGAGAAAACCGTTATTCATCCTACGAAAATCCACACGTAACATTGATAAACGTATACCTTGAAAACTCACCACAAATGTTTTTTTCTAGTACCCATTGTGCCTTCATCTTTCTCTCTCCCTTTTTTTTATGGCTTTACGCCTCTTCGACGTCAAGGTTACTATAGGTGAAAAAGGACGAGGTCGCATCAAACGGGAAGTATTCGGTCATGGAATTTTGAAGGATTCATCCCAGCTAGAGTTATTACGGGAATCCATGGAAAAACACAATATGGATTAGAAATTCGAATTTCTGGGCACAGCTGAAACGTTTGGAAGCTACTGTCACTTTTGGAAACTATTAGATTTTACTGAAGGTACCTATAAGAGATTTGTATAATTCTCGCATTGATGTAAAGTTTGTTTCTTTGATATTAATCCACGGTATTCGTAAATTCCGTGGTATCGGACAACGTCTTCCTCCTTTCCGCCACAACCTTTGTGGAAGATAGGTAAACGATTGTCATTTTTTTAAATCAAAATCATGTTGTTTTTTTTATGGTGCAGGAAGAGCGGAAGATGTACCTATTCAAAACGGGAACTACTGGCTATTACAGTCGTCTATAGAATTATGAGTATGAGAATCGTTTCTGCATTTGAAGATTCCGCTTTTTAAATCCGAAAGAAATAATTATAATAACGGATGAAATTTCAGGAGAATATACACATAAATCCCATAGTAACGACATGCATTTTGGTTTGTTTTGGGTTTTATGCCTTGTCGACTTTGAGGTCAGTAGGGGTGGGAGAGGACTAAGGGCAAGGCATTCGCCTGGGGTTATTTCAGAAAACTATATAAAACCAAAATCTGAAAAGCTAGATGGGTTTTGAACCAACGTTCACCAAAATGCGAAGCCTGGGCGTTATCTCTAACGTAGCAGGCTCGGTTTGATGAATCTTTCACGTACCCAACAGCAGAAGTGATAAATGCGAAATTGTAGTAAAATACGACGGGGAAACTATTGGATATCTGCTATTACAGGTGGAAAGATGAGTGTTTACGCTGTTGGAAAATTTACACTCTGCTGTCGGTGCTCATGAATTCGGGTTTGTGCACGTGTTGTAAGTACCGCCCGCAGCCGTCAACTAGCAGTGACTGGTGCTTATGCGCTGCTATGCTGACGGACGCGTGCTTGGGTATGCTAGGAGCGTCAGCAATTTGGAGGTCCATTTACATAGGGACCCGGGTGGCCATTACAACAGCTCCTTGCGGCTCGCCAGTAATCATAAACTCCTTTCTACCAGCTACTCAGCAGGGATTTACTCCGCACGCAGACGTTTACTGTTTTCTTCCGCCTGTTTACGTCCCTTCTCCCAGTGTCCATCCGCCTTTGGCACCTTTTTGTGTCTGCGTGAGAAACTACCTGTTACGGCTGACGGAATATTACGTTCCTGTAGCGATTCGCGTACTTTAAAGGACTTATGTTGAAAGCTGCAGTTAATGGTTTGGAACGCCACGTTTGGATAGCTTGTACGAATCACTCATATATTGGTGAGGTACGCTGTATACATCTGTTTTCGCATACAACTATACAAGCATAATATGTTCGTCAATAAGAAATGTTTGCGGCACATATACCTAGAAAAACATAAGAAAATATCAAAGGAGTCTGGCAGCACCTTATAATACTTCCATTTACATCTTGAGTCTCTCTAAATTTCAGAAAATTACAACTATTGTTGACTTGTACTAAATTATGAGTACAAACTGTTACCGCGTATCTTCAAATAATTTTTTCACAATTTTGAAGTTTTTTTTTTTTAACTTGTTTTTTTCGACTACGCAGTTACTATGTCGATACCGATTTCTCATTTTTCTGTATTGTTAATACGAATAACTCGTGTTGTTGACCATTTAAGTTGTGAAACAATCCAAGGAAGATATGTCTGAGCTTATTTGTGATTTTCATCATATTTTAGTTCACGGCCCCTATTGAAATTTGTTCGGTAGCTCATTTTACGCACGCCTTGGTTCAGGCGATTGCGGCACCGCGAAAGGTGTCTGACACCTGGCTCAGGATTTGCTGTTTCGAGTCCTGATGCTGGAAGAAATATACATCAGAATTTGACCCGCAGTATCTAGGCGTAACAATACAAAGCAACATGAAATGGGACTTGAACATAACTTCCGTCGTAGGCAAAGCTAATTCAAACTACGTTTTATAGGTTGTATTTTGAGAAGTTGTAATGCTCATACAAAGGAAATAGCGAAAAAACACTAGTGCGTCCGCATTTGGAATACTGTTGTGGAATTTGGGATCCGTATCACAAGGGATTGATTGACACGTTAGAGAAGGTACAGAGGAGAGCCGCTCGATTCGTGACCGCTAGTTACAGTCCTTATATAAGTGTCACAGAGCTGATACGTGGGTTGGGCTGGGATTGTTTGGTGGACAGACGACGTCGTTTTCGTTTGAATTTGTTGGAGAATATGCGAAAATCTTTAATTTACGAGTGCAACGAAATACTTCTACCGCCAACCTATTTAGGTCGCAATGACAGGAGGGATAAGATTCGAGAAATAAGATGCCGTACTGATACATTTATGTATTCTTTCTTTCCTCGACCTGTTCGGTATTGGAATGCACTGAATTAGGATTGGTGCTTAACACCCTCTGCCACCCACAGTAATTGTGAATTGCAGAGTATAGATGTAGATGTAGATTGTGCACTGAAGTTCTGGGTACAGTTCCAAACCTCTTTGCAGTGTATATGGAGTGAGGGCATACGACACCATTAATAGTGGTTGGTCAGTCAGATGGAGACGCTGTCTTTCGGAAGAGTAGTCTTGAATTTGTGAGCACTGGGTGACACCCTCTTTCATCCCTGATATTTCATTCAATACGTTTACAATTACTACACTACACTGAACATAAATATCACAGTGATCACATAAATAGTAAAAATTGCATACAGTTAATCTAACACAAAATATTGTGATCAGAAATTTTACTTGTTACGTTCTGGAATAAAAAATATAGTTGATCTTCAGAAAATTATTTCCTGATTAATATATTATCCGGTTCATGAATTTTTTTATCGAATGATATAATTGTATTATTTTTTGTATCGAGAGAAGAATCAAATTTGTTAAAATTACTTCTTATTTACTTATTTTGCAAAAACTGCAAGTTTCTGAAAGATTGCTTTTTTTTCTTATAATTTATCACAGTAATTATCACATTTGTAGGAACTGAACTACTCATAATTTCTCACCAAGCCAGCGTTCAAATAGTGATAGTTAAAAATGTTTCAATTTCTTTTTATAGTCAGTGTTTTGCCCGATTTTATTTGATGTCCACGAAGATGTATAAAAATTATATTTACTTCAACACCACATCCTCTACAATTATTTCCACAAATTGATTTTAGCAAATTTATCATTACAACTGTGTTTTAGGTATTACTAAAACCAGTGCGCCCTTGTGACATACCGACGAGTGACTGTTTGAATAAGGGTTACATTTGTGCAGAACCCGAAAAATTATATAAAATATATGCTATACTCTGTTCACCCTCAGTTGGGGGCTCAAGGTCATGTGCCCCTTGCCCCGACCCGCCCCGCACCTCACCTCACCGCCCCCTCCCATCAGGGGGCGTCCATAAACTACGTAGCTCTATTTTGGCATCCTATGAATCTCCCCTCTTCCCACGTAGGCTTTTGCCTCTAACCTCACCCCCCCCCCCCTCCCCCGCTTGGCACGAAGCTTTTTTCCACTTTTGATTCTAGACGACATTTAGTAATGTTTTTTCTTGTCAGACTATTGTAAATTATATACGGAGATAATTAAATGATGGAAATAAACATTCACATTGTGTTGTGTGTTCTGTACCTTATTTTAACTGTGACAAATCGTATGAATGAAAAGTTACGTGGCTTGGCTTGAAACCCCCTTCCCCCCGCCTTTTCCATATCGTCCAGAGTAGCTTTCCACTTAACCAGTCCCCCCTCTAGATCGAGCCACGTAATCCGAACAGACCGCTGTATCCAGGTAGCTGAGTGACAAATTTTTGAGCGGGCACTCTCCCCTTCGCAGGTAGGGGTAAGAGCATTGGAGTGGGAATAAAAGAGACTGACCTTGAATCGCCTCTGTTAACTGAACGTGTTATAACTTGTAGTAGAACTTCTGTTGGAGAAATTCGTGTTTCAAATGATTTGTTCGTCTCAATACGTGTCGATGTCAACGACCCGTGGCATCAGAGGACCCTTTTCCTTGCATCTCTGTGATGAGTATCCTTTCACTCTCTTTCTTGGCAGCTGCCGCGTCGATCCGGTCCTGCCGCCGGGTCCTCCCAGTCGTGCGGACCTCCTGAAGCGTAACACAGCCTCCTCCGTCGTAAAGGCCTGTTTTACGGCTGTTATCTGGTCCGCAGGCCACCGATTCCTCGCCTCCGCGTAATGGGAAGGAAGAAGCGCCCACCGCGGCAGGCTCTTGAACCCGTATGCAAATCGCTCTCCAATGCGATGCCCGTTCCTGCCAGCTGCCTGATCTTCTTTCCTTTATTCCAGTCCCACGCATCTGTGGGAGTGCGTTTCCTTTTTTTACTCCAGCTTATTTCTCCTCGGTCGTTCGCTTTCATAAGCGGAGAGCGTAACATGTTTGCCCCCGGTGTGTACATGATACATTCGGTGCACTATGTGTGTTGTTGAGCGTATCTGTAAAATTATAAATTACAGCAAGTTTATTGTTCGGAGCGCGGGGTAATATGCCGATCTATTACCTGCGACCGGTTTCGGACATCCGTATCTTTGGAGGAACGGATCTCGGTTGCATTGTATTTCTCGACCCTGGTTGCTCCAGGCTGTTAATAAACAGTCGTGTCCAATGAAATTTGAAAAGAGAGTTATGTACCTTCATTGTGATGAGGAAGTGCATCGGATGAAGAATCGATTGTTGGCGTCAGCAACAACTACCATCTTTAACAGGTTTCTGAGGCAGTTACAACTAGAAACTGTTTTCCAACAATTTAAGAAAATGCCTGCTGCGCCCTATGCCCCTATACTCTAAAAAACAGTTAAGTCACTTCTCCTAAGACTCTCAGTAATTGCAATTATTGAAAAAATATGCAATTTTCACAAAAAGCTCCCTGTGGCACAAAAACAGGTGTGAACCACAAACCAACAGAGTTTGAAGGTGTGAATACAGAATCTATGGAACAGAAAAATCCTGAAATTCCTTGATTTAAGAACCCATTCTTGTCGAGTTATGCAGTAGTGCGCTATATTCGGTTGAGAAAGTCAGTTGCAAATACTTGGGTATTTAATGGTTACCATTCGAACCCAGCATTCTTTTTTATTATGTTTGCTTCTTTACTAACCAAAGTAAACATATTTAACACGTCTTTCGCGGAAAGGAATAGTGTAAGTGCAAGGTTATGTAACTTAATTTAAAAGTAACTATAGGACTCTAAACTCAATAGAATATAAAAACTGGGGTAGTAAAGAACACAAATTTCCCTCGCCAATTTCCATGGCTTCGCCAGAACTATCAGGTTAATGATGTGATAGCTGAAGGAAATCGCACCATGTTTTTAAGAAACTATCTTCACTCAAGTCCCGGTACTAATGACTTCACTTTCGGCGAGACGGAATACCAAAGAAATATAATTATAATAAACACTGCGACAGCCCTTCAAATTTTCGTTTTTAATGTATATATAGATAATGTAGGGCCAATTAAGGTCTATCTCCTCCTCTTTCTATCACTCCAAGTTACAATTAAACTCCTGTACCAATCCCACTCCTGACGAGTAGACACTACACACAAAACTGCACATGGAACCTAGCATACACTACAAAAAATTAGAATTGTGATGCTATGAGAGAAACAACCTCTTTGGTTTATTACTGAAACGATGAGTGGAAAAAGTATATCATGTTATTTAGCACAATTAATTGGAAATCTATCAGTCGGTAAGCAAGGTGATATCCATATTTCTACCCGATGTGAGGGCAATATAAACTTGGAATGTAGGTAATGATGATGTTAGGGATTGGAATGACTAAATCACGTGGTTATTATTTTTTCCTAATCGAGATGTTGAAAGCACATTGACACTAAGTTGAAGTGACAAATTGGATATCAACACAACGGTGACCTTTGAAAGAGCCAAGTATTCACTCCTGGGGTTGACGAGAAAAAAAATCTTGGCACATTTCACCGCTCATTTTGTGAAATAAACATATATTTAAGCACTTTCACTAACGACAGAACCAGATTGCAGCTGGGAGAGAAGAAGCCACGGCATACAACCGAGTTTTGATTAAGCCTTAAATAGTTATACATATTTGAAAGTAATGCGGCCCGTTACCCTACATGCAAATACGGTGTTTGCCATTATTTGATGTGTTTATGATGGCCGAGCTGCCGCTGGGGCGAGATTAGCTTGTCCCACGGTCTCCTACTTGGCTGTTCAGTCACGTGCAAGGAGCTGCTATTATCGCAGGAAGGGAGACAGACTCCTACTTTACGGCCAATGTTCAGCACCTCTGGACAGCTATCTAAGAGAGCCGTCTTGCAGCACACTTAAATGGCAAATACTTTGCGTCCTTCGTGCTGTCCTCCTACTGTGCAAAGTGTATATGGAGACGCGGCACAAGTAATATGGTCTCTTTCTCCGTACAGATCTACGTTTTTGACATTCATTTCACTAAATGTATTTTGAAACTAACTATGACAAAAAAAAAACTTGTGTATCGTCAGAAAGTCACTTCTTAAAATTATTCTCTGTTTGAAGTTTCATTTTATTGTTGAAAGTAGTTTAAAGAAAAATATATTGAACGAAGGGAATAATTATAAAGAAATATTAGGAACGGAGACTGCCAGCGTGATATCCGGTTATAGAAAATACTCTACAAGAGCAACAGAAACCAAAATAACTACTCTTCGATTGGAAATTGATATTAACAGAGAATTAACAAAGGTTTAATGATGCAAGATGCGTTTATATATATGTCTAAGTTGTCTGTGTGGCAGTACACTTCGCTGTTGCAAAGAAGACTAATATCTAGTAATCGAGCCTGCCTCCCGTTAAGTTCCGACTGTACGACCAACCTTCCAGAACAATCAGGAAAATGGATAATGTCTTGCTTAAGGGCGGAAATAGGTCCAGTTTGTAAGTCTGGAAATCATGATAGAAATTTTCCATCTAACATTTACTATTAATCCGTGGTAACTGAGGTCCCAATAATAAATTCATTAACCAAACCACCCAGCCTGATGGGTGAGTAGATGACTTTCGCATAATCAGGAGCCTGAAATTGGGAATATATTTTACTTACCTCGTAACATCTTCTTAGGCCAATAATGCAGTAAATTCGTAATATTTCAGCAGTACAAACTTTTTTGTTTTCTTTATTACGTCAGAACTGGTTAAACATCTTGCTTGATAAGAAGTGGTATGTATTTTAATAACGATAACAAAATTATCAATCTTTTTCTGCTTTGCACCTCGTCGAATCGAGGTCAACGCTTGGTGCAAGGAACGGTATGGAATTCGGTCATTGTCCTTTGAAGGAACAATCTTTCCATTGACCGGATGTGATTTCACGAAACCATGGAAAACCGAAATCTCGATGGCTGGACGGGCATTCTACCCCGCATTCTCTCTAATACTCGCACTTGGCCCAAATGTTGCGGACAACGCAATAGGATCGTAAACCTGTAACTCGGCTCTGAATTGCACATTGATTACGCTTTTATTATTTGGCATGAAGTATTCATGACATTACCATGTTTCATGTTCATTTAATTTTATTACCCTGAATACCAGCACTGTTAGATTCGTTGCTTTCCTCCATAAATGCCAGGAAAATTGCGTAAACTGTTCTCAGATTCTTTTTAAAATAGCCTATTTAGTTGGCTTAGGTCGATGTTTCACTATAATAGTGTCCAGTTCTGGATCGAGTCCCGGTGATGAGAGAAAAGTTCATCATCGAGACTTAGTTGACAGAGTAGAAGTGGAGGTTCACAGTTTCTGTTCAACAAATCGTCTGTAAAAGTATTGGGTTACATCTGAAACGACTTCACAGAGATTCTGGAGTGAGGTAACAAGGCACTGTTGATGGAAATTTGTTCGTCTAATAAAAAAAAAAAAGTAGAATTCTCACAGGGCACGTTTCACAAACAAATAGAGTAACATAAGTTCCATATTTCTTCATCCCAAGCCAGTTATTAATCAATAGTTTTCGCAACCAATATTATGAAATCCTACTCCACGACCTACGTGAAAATATAATATTCTATACATTTTTATGCATAAAGTTGATCAGTTAGTTTACTATCTTTAAGCTTTGATTAGTAATGACTGGTTCCTTACATATTCTAATTGTAGCCAAACCTTCAGATTTGTGTATAGTTACTAAGTCAGTTAAGAAGGTCCTTTTTTTACACGTCTTTTTTAAATATTTCCGATTGTGTACGAAGACTAAAAATGTTTGTTATCATTTCCCTGTCCCCTTGGCATGTACCTTAGGCCGTAACACTCGTTGAAACTCGTTCCCATTGACATATTGACGCAACACTAAATTACGTTCTGTGCAAGAATGCCATCAAGAGTGTTGTCTGCATTTATATGTTTTATTATACCTTAAAAAACCATCTCCTAGCCATTTTGTTACGTTCCTGAACGAACACGGTAATTTCTACGCGCTGTGGGATAGTTATATTCCGACAGTCGCCGTAAAGACCGCCAGAACAAACTTCGCTTTATTAAACTGCTTTGAGAGACTCTTAGACAATGCTATCCTTGACGTTTAATGATGTTTGCTAGAAGAAAAATACCACACCCATCTTACATGTTTCTGCTTTTAATGTTTCTTGATAAGAGTTCAGCGCATAAAAGAAAGGTCGCGTAGCAACAAAGATTCGGATAGAGCGTACTTTTGTTTCCTCCATCGTAAACCCACCACGTCACTCGACTAACGTACAATTTATAAGGAAACGCATATTACTGCTGGTAACTTTTGTTTTTCTTATGGAATCATAACATTTATACTCTTTGATTAACACTTGGTCACACTATTTGATGAAGTCACTGATCCGTAAAACTTACTTCTGTGGTGTGATTAAAAAAAAAAAAAAAAAAAAAAAAAAAAAAAAAAAAAAAAAAAAACACATACAATAATACGATAATTTAGCAACACGATAATTCTTGATCACACAAGTTGATCTCTGAATTCAAAATTCTCTAAAACTTTGGCGGTAAACACATAAGACACCCTTTATTGTCATTTGCTTTGACGAGATGCAAGTTTCACTAAGCCACAACTTGAAGACGACTTCAATAATGCCTAGAGGTCAGTGTCGAATAAAAACCAGGGACCTCGAATCTTTACATTAAGAAATATAACCGAGCGTGATGGGTGAGAGGTAACGCTCTGGCTTCGCGTTGTGGAGGACGCGGGTTCGAATCCCAGTCCGGGCATCCAGATTTGGGTATTCCATGGTTTCGCCAAATCACTCCAGGCGAATTCCGGGATACTTCCTCCATAAGGCCATGGCAGAACTGCTTACCGTTCCTTGTCCCCATTCCTTCCCCGCCTCCATTAACCTCGATGTCGGTGAGGCGTAATGCCATAAGAAAAAAAATCAAATCTTTGTTATGGATGAAGATTACTTTTAAAGTAAATAAAAATTTCTCCTCGGGTATCTCTCGACGCCTAGTCATGAGCTTTAACAAACTGGCCATCGATACCATTAACTTGCGTATTTAACTTTTGCAAATCTGGATGTAGGCCATCTTCCGCAGTTGTTGGTTAATAGATTATAAATCAAAATTCCGTCTGTTTACTGTTTACTTTATTCCCATACGCGTTTCGCCCTTATGGTGTGGGGCATCGTCAGTGGAGCTAGGGTGGTGGTATTTACATGGTGATCTGAAACAGCACTTTATGCATCTTACAGATCTTCTGTTTCACAATTACAAAAACTGTTTTACACATATTTGTCAAAACAACATGTATGTAATGTAGCAGACAAACGCAACAAGAAGTTTGTAGTTGCAATGGATACAATTCCAGTGTTTATTCAGAAATATGTGTAAAACAGTTTTTGTAATTGTGAAATAGAAGATCTGTAAGAAGCATAAAGTGCTGTTCCAGATCGCCATGTAAATACAATCACCCTAGCTCCACTGACAATGCCCCACACCATAAGGGCGAAACGCGTATGGGAATAAAGTAAACAGTAACGTCAACAGTTGTTTCCAGACGGAATTTTATTTATAACCTATTGCGTATTTAAGTTTCAATTTGTCACAAATTTCACCTCTGACACGGCTACACCTACATATTAACGTGGAATCTGAACTACTAAGCGTCCGGGTTTACTCATGTGACGAAAATTAAAATTTATAAAAAAATCTTAAATTACCAATACCATTAGTTTCGAGAGCAAGTCGCCTATGCACTGAACTTCCAGACCACTCTATCATTCTTTTCCGTCCGATTAGTTTGGTAAACACATGGTCGATAGCAAAATAAAAGACACGCGAAATATCTCGGTTGCTGTAGTAATCCGATTTAGTTGTTATTGGTGGATTTTCACAGTCGCCAGCTTCGACTTCTTGAACACTGCCCCTGCGTGAAATACGCAACCGGCTCAAAAAATTTTCGCTGTTGCCTGCCTTACCTATTTTTTTTATTTTTATTTTTTACTTCTGACTTTACACCTCGTTGATGTCGGGGTCATTAGAGGCGGGAAAAAACTAGGAACAAGGAACGAGAAGGAATTCTACCATGACCTTTTTCGTGTGATTTGGGGAAACCTTCCCGCCTTACCTATAGGTCCTCGATACCACCACAGAAGAAGAGGACTAACTGAGAAAATACGATATCAAAGCAAAGTAGTGCTGAACAGATAATAAAACATGACTGGACGGACAGAGAGGCTACAGTGAAACGGTGGCGAAAGTGTTGGTCGCACGTGGACAGACGCGGTCGCAACCGGATCACGGGTGAAAGTGCCTTCCTGCCAATGTAAGCTGACCCATTATCGTTTTTTCCCCAATTACATCGGCCGTAATGGCAAGTCCCGAGTAGCATGCAAGCCAGGGCGATGCAACGTGCACGCGAGCCTTGCTTGTACCACTCAATTGAAGTGATACATCTTCGAATCCCCTCCGGTCATCCTGATTACGCCTTTCCATGATCTTACAAATTACTCCGTGCAAATTTTGGGATGGTTCCCCCAAAAGACCATAGCTGAAATTCTTCCCGTTGCTTCTTTCCCGCTTCTAATGACCTAACGTCATAATACTTCAGCGTTATGGAAAATCCGTACTCTACTATTTGCTTGGGTGAAGAATTCCACAGACACAGATGGTGTAAACAAAATACCACCGTTAGATTAATTACTGAAGTCCAAAGAATCAATGCGACGGATACGGAATAGTGAGTGAGAATGCTCGATGGAAGACAGAAGTATGGAAGAGATTCTATGTGATGATCACGCGGCTGAAAGCGAATAATGGTGCATTTATATAGAACTGGAACCTATGGCTCCGCTTTCTATGAATGTGGCGAAAAATGAACTATTTGCTACTAGGAAGTTTGACTAGAAGAAAAAATAGGAGGAACGCGCGACTGCATCGTCTAGGATATACGGTAACTTTCCGGGTCATTACACTGCTGGTAACAGAAGAACTGAGAATATTTAAACTGATCTATAATCATTGTGGAAAGACTGGAATCACAATACAACGGAGGATGTGCATAGTAATTAACATATATTAAAGGAAACCACCAATATGGTTCGGTAGGTGGAAGTTGGAACTGTGATAATGGAGGGTGCATTGGAACGTATGTAACTTTGCTTTATTTACCCTGGTTTTCCAGAAATGTTTCTTCATAAATGCCATGAGTGATTTCCTACCCGCTCCTCTTCCACAATCCCTACACCCCCTGAAACTTTCAAAAAGCCAAGAATCCGATCCCAGCTTATTAGGCTTACACTCGAAGAGCCACTGATTCGATCTTACCTAGCATCTGCAAGTTTTTAAATTTTAGTAGTATTATTTTAAAAAATGTGAAAATCATATTGTGCAGAACTCCATACGCCCCGAACAGCTCACAAACTTACGAAAATGTTAATATTGATTCATTGTTGCATCGTTAGCCACTGTCCGGTATTTATTCACTACCATTATGTTTCTCTGAAAGTAATGATTAATAATCTAGAATAGTAAAAATAAATATTTATAACATAAAATCTAATTATTTTAACAGAAATCTCCTCTTCATAAGTTGTTAGCTTGAAAGAATTATCATTTCACAGATTACGTCCACGAAGAAAAGTTTCTTGCAAATAAAATTCTAATGCAAATTAGATTCTAATGCGTTTCACATTCTGATTAATAGACGATTTTTGGGACATACTGTACTTCTTATTACATATTTAACATCAAAACATATTTTAAAAATGTTTGACTATATTAGTTGAAATTTTAATGTGAATACTAAATTATATAGATTAGTCATTTGACTAATTTTTAGCAGTCATATATTTCGTCTTGCTCGTAATGTGCTGTGTTCGTTTATAATTCACTGCGACCTAACAAGAAAAGTAATTTAAAAAAATAGAAATCAAAGATAAGCTACAGAAATATTGTTAATCCAAAAAGAATCTTTGAAGTTAAATAACAGTCAGGGGTGACCACCAGTGCATTAATTAGTGGCAAAACATTGTATATTAAAAGACATTTATGACACGTAGCAGTTTCTCATTACTGGCGGCGTCGTATATCTAATGAGATGAGATGAGTTTGCGCTGTGTCCTGATCGTTACAATTTTTTCGGGCATTGTCTCCTGAACAGTTTGGAGCCTAGCTTTCTGCTCCGGAACGAGTCATTTTCTTTGCTTTGACCATTACCACATACGGCAGTGAAAGCCAGCTAAAGTAATCACATATAACGGCACGACTTAATTAGAAGAGGTTATGGCTGTTTTAGAAATTCACTAACGACGCCATCTAACGGCTTAATGTGCTACCATTACTATCTGAACTGTTTCACTGCTACTACACTGGCACGTTTAACTTTCAACAAGGATGTACACCGATGAGGGTGAAAGTGAAATAGCTAGTACATAAATACTGTCTGTGGATAACCAGGTTACAATGCAGATTTCTGATTTGAATACCACATAATAAACTAAATATTATTGTAAATATATCAGTTTGTTGCCAGTAAAGCTGCTAGCTAACCTAGTAAACAGAGTATGTTCTAAGGAAGACATGCCGAAATCAACAATCTTTTTTTTTATTATTTTTTTTTTCAACGATAAAGGTGTAGAGATACCGAACGAGGTGGGTGAGCCGTAAAGTTACGCTTTGACCTGGAATTTGGGAGGTCGTGGCTTCGATTCCCCGACCACCCATCCAAATTTCGGTTTTCCACGGTTCCGAATTCCGTTCTTTTCCCCAAACCATTTTCCGCCACTAATGTCGTTGAAGGTTGTAGTTGACCTAAAAATTAAATAGATTCATTAGGGAATTAAGCTACTACGTTAATGTTTTTCTATATCTCTATTGCCATTTTGATGTTAACAGACGCCACTTGTCTTTGGCTTTTATGATGTTTGTGCCTGTTTTTATGAAACGTGTTTCATTAAGATGGAAACTTGGGAAGACTGTAACTACTAAAAGAATCCTGAAGTCAGGAGTAGCCAGTACACTGTTGTCGGGATATGAAATCTAGTGTTCAGGAACACTCTTAGTGCAGATAGTGATCCGTAACTAATCATGTGTAGGTATTTTTGTATATAAACTGAGACAGTTGTAATTAAAACATTGATAATGTCTCAGTAACACTATTTATAATGGACGATTTCAGAGATAATTTATTGAAGTAATAAAAATATTCAAAATTCATATTGGAGCAAAAAGTACGTGTTATTTATGATCTGTGAACAGTAAGGAAAGTTTAAAAAACTACAGTACGTCCTACTTAAATGTATTCTGAAAACCTCTTGATGGTGATGAATTAATTCTGCAGCATGGAAAAGCTTTTTTTTTTATTAATTTTATAATGAAACATCAAAATCTAATTTCACTGTGCGTAGTTTTATTTTAAGAAAATAGATTGCTATCAACAGTTTTAGTATTTATCTGTCTCTGAGATGGTGTCAGTTAACGAATTTTTCTCCTTTTATTGATAATCTTCTTTTTGTATAATAACCCAAATGGCTAACACATATTTTATAGTTGGTTATAAAGCACACCAAGTAATCAATGGTTATTTTGCGGCAACTATGTTGTTGTTGAAGTTCTAGAAGCACGGGATAACAGTTCTTCAAATTATAAAACAAATCAATGTGTGAACTACTGAAAAAGTGCGTTCGTCTCATACTAAGCATAGAACTAGAAACAAACCGGGAACGTTACGTTTAGCAAAATGTTACATCGGGAAATTTAAAACAAAAAATCAGAAGCTAATCTCCTCGCTAAACACTCTGTCATCATCTACAAAATCGACAAAAAACTTTTGGCGAAAGATTTGTCCATATAGTGTATACTGGAAAGGGGCCAAAGTGTCCAAAAATCGAAATCTCGAGTCAGCAAGTAGTGGGCCTGATTGGCATTATTATCTGCTCTCAGCTGTGGATATTTCACAAGAATCTTAAGTTATTTGCAATTAAATAAGCGAAAGTATTTCTTCGACCTCAGGTGAAATTTTAAAATAACACTCCTGGTTGTTATTATAATAATGTTATTATTTAACATTTGTAGAATAAATAAAATTTCTTTAAATATGTAATTGTAATTATTAAATGGAAGTTTTTCACGCTGTGCTCTACATTTATTTAACACAAGGCAACGAAATTAAATATGTAACATTTATGAAAATAATTTACGCCTGAACTTTTGTAATCAAATAAAATAAATTAGTGACCCTCTTAAATTCCGATACGTATATTTACGCACCAAACACGTATACAGTATCGCTGTGTTAAATTGATCTTGTCTCATTAACATAATACATTGACATTAAAAACGAAACCTCCTAAGACACCAAGTTCAGAAATTATACATACGCACATAGTTATAGTTAGTGGAATATCGGATATCTTAATAAAGGAAGTACGCGTTATGCCTTGTTTGTACATGAACAATTAGAATCCATTATATCTTACAGTCTCTGACAGATCAAAATAATGAGACTGAACAGAGACTGAACAGTTTGCGTGGGAATTATTTGTAGTTCATATCACGATTTTCTGTGTGTCTATATTGTAACAGTCCAGCCTGCTGCTATGGGATCTATTTTCCAATGAACAAAGCGAATTATTTGTGTATTTTAACACTTATTTACTCCTTTTACAAACGAAGCATTTTAAATTAATAAACAAACACTTTTAAATCCAAGAAATTGAAATCAAACAAAACAATATTTTGTTTTTGTTTTTGTCAGGCCACTAATTTAGGGATGAAACTTTTTCCCTAGAGACATTAGAGCTTCTTATCTGACAAGCATCCAAGTCCAGGATCGTGAACGGTTTTTTAATTTAATCCCAGCAACAAGTGCACTATATTGAACCATAACACATTACCATACATCCGATGTCTTCACCATCATGTTTCAGATGATTTCCTAGTATTTGAAAATATTTTAACACGCGATCCCAGCTAACACATCTCTCCAAGTGGTGAATGGTGGGGAGCGTCCTCTCACTCCTCCACTCTCTTCGACGTGCAGGTCTGTAAAGATGGCCTCCCTTCCTTCCTGTCGAGCAGGTCCCCTAGCCACGCAGTCCAAGCCTCCCTTGGCGACAAATCCCTCCAGCCAATCACCAGTCGTCACATGGAAAGCAAGAACAAGCGCTACATTTAAGTACGTTACGGCAACGCCCCCACACTCATTCAATCTCTTTTTCACACTTGTTCAACCCCTAACAGATGGCGCTGGTAGTGCCTCTTTGCCACGAACCTGGACGCACGCGACTGGACCGAAAATGGAGTAACAGGTGTCACTACAGCATAGCGAGGTTCCAAGTGATGGTTCCTTCCGAAGTTCAAACTTTCAAATCTTAGCGCCAGTTGTACCCGACGCTGAATGTCATTTTTTCTCATTGACTGTACTTTATTTTTACATATCCTACTCATTTAGCCTTTCAGCTTTACGTGCTTCAGAATTTTACAGATTTTTAATACAATAAATTAAATAAGGCTTAGTGAAATATTAAAACTAAGTAACACCCTTTTTAGCCTCTGAAAGATTAAATGAATGAAGTTGAAACAAGGAGTACTTTAATTTACAGCAGTATTATTGAATAAAAGTAATACAAAAATTACGTATAAAATTATTCGCCGCGACAATTCCATAGCCCGGACAAAATCAGGACATTGTTGTGGCTACGCCGAAATTGATCATTGAAATTACGGTGGATTAACCCATGACGAGGTTCGGCACTGTATTCACGGGTAACCAGTTTGTATCCCGCGATAAAGAAAATTATTGTTAATACCGTAGTGATTGGCTTATATCGTTCCTTATATAGGAAAATTAATATAATTATCCTCTGAGAACGAGGCTGTAAATGCCAAATGCCTTAAAAAAAAACAGTGTGAATATGCATTAAAAACTATGCGGAGATCGTCCGTCGCTTAAGGATTCTGTGCCTCCCTGACATATGTGTATCTGGAACTTCACGAACTTAACTAATTCGATACAATACAATCGTAGCTGACTCATGGCACTGAAGGAATGCTGTATTTGCCGAAGTCTGTCATCTCTAATAGAAGCCTCGGATTTTAGTTGGTTTTCAAAGATGATAATGTCTCCCAGATGGATTCATTTTCAATCACTAGATTCTAGAACACGGTATGCGGAATGTGATAGCCAAGCTACGATCAGTTCTCAACAAACTTTGAAAAAGATACGGGTTTTAGAACCGCAAGTCGTTAGTGTATGTATCAGCTAATCGGATAAATTTTGGACCGACTTGCTAGTGATGAAATCACCCGGCATTGTGTGTTTCGTCGTTCTGTAACATTGCCTGAGGAACTAGTGAGGTCGGGCCCCAGTTACCTTTGAAGGTAAGAACAGATACACCGTTCGAATTCATTAAACTTAATCTCAGATGTCGCAATTTAATTCCCGTGAGAGACAGCGGTAGTGGCAGCCCCGGAGAGGAAGTCAGACGTTCTCCTGCAGTCATTCTCTATGATTAGCGATGACAGGAGGGAAAAACAGGTGGCAGGCCTGCTATTACTGTGGCCGCCCTGAGGCGACTCTGCTAGGCACACGCCGGTCGCTATTAATCAGGAGATGCATCCGGCAGAACGTCGACGCCTCGAAAGGACAACGCGTTGGTGCCCGCGGCGTACTTGGCTCATTGGGTGCAGGTCTTCCTTCCCACACCTACATCCAACGTACGTTCTAATCTTGTTCGAAAAATTTTACGATGACGGAGACTTTATTAAGTCACAAAATGTACTTCCACCTAAATCAAGTGGGAGGATTACTACCTGAATGGCAGGAAAGATAATTTGGCTACGTTAACATCCAAGATCTGAATTATACGTATCGATGCTCTGATACTTGCACTAGTATTATGGCATTTGTTAGTTCGTCGATAGTCACTGCTACACCGTAGTTTAGCCTGTCTTGTGAACTAAAAATGATGTTATACACGTAAAAGGAAACAGACGAGAGCTTCACTTAAGTAAACAAATAAAAATCTACTTTTTTCCCTACACAAATACAGTAAATAGCTAAACAATTAAACAGTCTTGTTGTGTGCACTAGTTCCCATTTCAAAAAAATCTGTCTCTCCGTTCGAAAATAGTCTCCGAAATTGATTTCTTTCTTCATTTCTTTTTCTGAGACAAAATTGTAATCCACTTCAACATAACTTATGCTTCCTTTTCTGTCAAATTTTCTTTGCTACTAAAAACACATCGTATATTACTTCTGTTTTATTTAAACAACAAATGAAGAATATCACACAGAATGGGCACCACATCCAAGGCTAGGCAGTTTCTTCTTGCTTGCTTACTTCCGTACGACGGAACAAATACATTATTACCATCCTTCCCACTGTAGACCGTCGAGCCTACAGTACACTTTGATAAAAATTTAAATGGAGACCAAGTCTAACTTAACAACGTATTTATTACTTTTTATACTATTTAACAGGATCAGAAAATATGTGGCTAATAAACGATATCTGTATTCTTGTTTCGTTGTTGTTGTTGTTGTTGTGGCGTTAGAAAGCATATACATGCCACTAATAAGCTCATTGCTGACTCGCCCCGTTATGCTTCTTGAAATATGTATATGTTCCATAGAATACACACTGTAGTACAAGTAATGAAAGTAGTAACAAAATCTCATTGAGTCTTTCAATCTAGTTATTAGATCAGATGTTACTGTAACTATTTCGCCAGAGGGAATTAAAGAAAGCATTATAATGATTTATCAGATGTATTGAACCATTACTTTATCTAATCATATATCAATGTCCTCCTAAATTTGAATACCCAGTAGGGGAGACCGGGGCAAGTTGACGATGTTAACGATTAAACATTTTTAATAAATTCATTTTTTGAAGAAAATATTATATTTTAATTGCAAATATTATTAGTCTGGTCTTTTATTGAAATGTTCGTAATTATATATAACTTTATTTTCATATTATCAAAGCTTTTTTATTAATTTTAGAAAGTAATGCAAATCTGTCATCTTGCCCCAGGACTGGGGCAAGATGACTTTGACCACGGGGCAAGATGACATTTAATGAAACTGTAATACATTTTTATTGTTATACATCAATATGTGTACATTGTTGTATATACATTAACAGAAGTCACATACAAATTTCCCTCCTTCACAGTTTGAACAGTCTTCGTGCCAACATTTAAAGCACAAGCAACACTGTATTCAGTGTTCTGATGGAGGGTCCTCATAGATCTCATCACATCCAGACACTCAACTAAACTTTCTTTGGAAGCATTTCTTGATGTTGTCGCAACTCGGGGTTTTTTCTTTAATTTGGAAGAGGTAAACGTCAGTTTCTTAGTAAAACTTAAATTTCTTGCATCCCGAGCCTGTGAGTATGAAACAAACATCCAATTCTTACGTCAACTCTTTTCTTCAAATGGCGAGGTAGTGTTGCTTCAGGGATATTGTAAACGTTCGTTGCACCCAAGCAGGAATTTCTTACTCCTTTGACATCAATTATTGCAGCAGCCAAAGCATTTCGGTCCCACTCGCCTATGGAGGACTTCATTTTATAAGTTTTCACCATATCTGGATCATAAAGTGTCATGAATGAGTAAAGTAGCGCCCTTCCAAATTTTAAGAGAAACTATGTGAGTCATGCAAGTCAAGACTCTTACACGAAACACAAAAAGGCACTCAAAGACTGAAACAGACATAGCGAAAGTCATCTGGGGCCAGATGACGAGGTCGTCAACTTACCCCAGCCAACTTGCCCCGAACGACAATGTTAGAAAATTTCAATTATTGCGGCAGTTTAAAAAAGAATGAGATACAAATACACAGCCTGTATGAAAGCACATTGTTTAAGTTACTCATGTATGACAAAGTATAAAACAATATCTTACCTGTTAGTCTGCGAAGTCTTAATTCAGAGATGTAGAAAATTACACCACGTCACAGAGAATTCTCGATCAGCGAATAGCGAGGAACAATACGGCACGAGCGACGCCAGTGCTCTATATTTTAGTTCCTAGTCGTGTGGAGAGCTAGTAGTATGAATACAGTGCTGTTACATAGAAGCGGGAATTTAAAATAAATCATTCGTCATCTTGCCCCGCTCGTCAACTTGCCCCGGTCTACCCTATAATGCAGAATATTTTGTCCAATAATAAAAACATTAGTAAAGGACTGCAAGTTCCTGCTATATCAAGGCGATTTATGATTGGCATATGTTTTAAATGAGTTTTCAGTAACATAAATGCTATGGAATTTACCGCCATTTCAAAGATGATTTGGTACAGATTTACAAAATCACTTTTCAGCCAGGATTACAAGCAAATGAGTGACAATCCGTGGTGTAAAAAAGAAAGATGTGAAAAACGGAAACCATAATACAAGACAGTGATCTGAAAATTGTTCTGACACAAAATGTCAACTGTTTCAGGAATAATGAACACAGGATATTTAAATTACAATAAAATTGAAGAACGTAGCAAGGGAAAGGATGTAGAATTATTGCAATCTGAGGAAAGAATCAATGAGATAAGTGTATTAGGTTATTTTTCATGTATTAAAATAATATTGTTTGGATAAAAGACTTAGGTTAGTCCTCAATCCGAAGTTGGTTGAATCCTTCCGAAGGAGAAGTACCTGGGCATTGAGTCAGAGGTCCCTTCCTCTGGGACCTAGAGCTTAACACGGATTCCGAAAGACGAAACTACCTGGTCTGTCTCGTGTGAACAAAGCACATCCCGTAAACAACCCTGGCCACAGAGGAAATCGAACACAGGACGTTGAATTTAGCAAGCGAGCATCTCATCCACTAAGCTACTAACTACTCATGAGAAAGATATGGATTAAATTTGAACAATCTGATGAAATAACGTATTTACCAAACTCGTCATGAAAGTACTTGCTCAATACGTATTTCACTTTCTCGTGGCTCATCTGCAGTATTCCAGCGCTGTGTTCGCTTAATAGCGGTCACCTCCCTGTTATGCGAAATGAGAGAAATTGCTTCAGTGGCAGCGACATGTCAGGTATTTTCGCGTGAAATATAGTTCACTGTACGACGCAACGTGGCCATTCTGCACGAAACAGGTGTTAGAGATAAACACCCACGACCCGGATACTGGTGGCAAACATTAGCACCAGGAGGCGGACCTTAATGGTGGCCACGTCGATTAACCCAGAGTCGGCGGTCAACGGACCACCCGCCGGCCAACCCGCCTGCGAGACATGACTTACGGCTGTTGACTTACAAATTACACTAATTTAATTAAAGCGTCGCAGTCCGTAAACATGAGTTATGGTGCTAGTTCCGAACACCGCTGTTTAATCTGACTTCTTAAGAGCGGCGGTCGCTTAGCCGGAGCTGACCTCGCAGGCGCGCGAGTGACAGGTGGAATCCGTCACTGTGGTCTCCCAGGGATAAGACCAGCTGCTGACTAACGTGGTGACGGCGCACGAACACGGGACATTATGTTACGGAACAGCCCGCGCGTCTTCATCACCGCTTCCGTCGTTCGATTGACAGAATTCTGAAGGAGAATACTTTCTTAGAACGGCCCTCCAGAAAACTAGACTTGACCGCATAAAGAATGATGAAATTAGATCAAACCTAGAGCTAAAGGAATCCATGGAAGGGAGACTTAGGTCATCAAGACTTCGGTGGTTTGGGCATGTGAAGAGAATGACTAGTAAAAGACTGCCAAAAACTTATTTGGAAAAAAGGATAGTGGGCAAAAGACCAGTGGGAAGACCAAGAAGAAGATGGACAGACCAACTGAAGGAGGACGTAGAGAGAAGAGGCTGGAATTGGGAGTACATCACAGACAGAGAAACCTTTCTGGACAGGAAAAGGTGGAAAACAATCGTCTGTAACAACCAAGACTCGTAAACCACACCCGGGAAACTGGAGATGGTCCCCAATGATAATGATGAATACTTTACTTCCGTTGCCGTTAGCTGTTAGATATACCTCATGACGAGACCCAGAAAATCTTTAATAAATGCCAGTGAATTATATTCCTTGGCACCCAATATCTGGCGTTGGCAAGAAGAGTATGGCTGCAAAATATTTGGTTAATAATAAAGAAACAGTTCAGCGACTATCTAACTTTAAGATTTCGTACCCAAAGAGAAATGGACCCCTATTGCTGTAGCATTGCTGTCTGTTCATAGTCTATTACAAGTATCTAGCTTACATAACATGCACAACTTATTTCGTTTGAGTTTCCTTAGGCTAAAAATGTCGTATTTAAAATTTTGAAAAATTGTATTGTAAAAAGATTATGTAGAATAAAAGGGGTGGATTTTTTTTTTTTTAATCCTAGCGGTAAGGTGTATCGATGTATGGAGCTCGTGATGTAGAGGAATAAGATATTTATTTTTTTCACTGAAAAATAAAGTCACGACATACCTTTATAACTGTCAATTGTAAACCAAATGTTATTTATATAAATTCACAGTATTTATCAGATATCGATGAAACTATTCACATGTGTAGTTTAAAAAATTAGTATACATTTAGTATAAAAAAACTCACCCCTTCCCCTGTCATACCCTTTAAGGGGTTCAGTTTGCTAACATCTCGGAAATGACAGGGAAATCAGCTAAAGTGGATGGTGACATTCTGGAAGCCCATAATATAATTTATCGTTTATTGCGTTTGACCGGTTCCAGTCAGACAATTAGTGACTCAGTAATTCAAACGTGAATTTAGAAACAATTATTAGAGTTGGTGTGGCGACAAACAAATCTATAGTTTTTTACGATTTTGAAGGAACTTCTGGAACTTTTTGTTTTATTTCAAAGCATAAGAGTTTTTACATTTGGTTTACAAAACTGCACCCATCTTACGGAGAATATTTACGACAATCCCACCAAACGGGGGGAAAAAACGTCATAACTTTCATATCGATACATCCCTCTTTCCCCCCTCCCCCTCAGATACTATGCTGGTAACCATCGAACTTGAAACTTGTACCCAATATATCTTGTGAAAAAAATAAGCAATCATTAAGTTTTTTCATTTAAATACAAGTTTAAAGTATATTAGATGAATGTATCTTATTATTTTGAGGTACTTTGCCATACATTAATGTTATTTTACCGAAAGTGTTCTGTACTTAGATACACTCTGTAACGACGCAATACATCATAAAATTGATTTGACCTAAATGACAGTACAGATTAGAGTCGTGCAAACGCTGTCTAGGCTCGCTTGGTTTGTCGCTGCCAGCGCGACCTCTGCCGGCCAAATACAGTGCAGAGGACCGAGCCTGGACGTAAGCTCGAGCCTGACAGTAGGCTCGGTCTGTTATTCGTGTGCTGCGTGGTACTCGCTCCGTACAATCGGAACAGCCACGAACTGAATCGCAGTCTTAAAATCGCTAAATCGAAGGATGAAGTAACTGAAAAGTTAAACAGTATATGTTTTCTTCTTGTTATTTTCTAAGTGTTAATGCATCATTGTATAAGATTTTATACGTTACTTTCGAAAAATTCGGATACTTAAAGACTAACAACTCTATGTTAATGAAAAAGTAAAAATCTGCAGATTGCACCACATTTCAACATTTCTGAGGTGATATTACGGTGTAACATAAACATATGAATGATGATTGATATCACTCTCGTACGAGTCTGTAAATAACTAATTATGTCATTAAAGTGAATTAGATGTTGTGGATTAATGGGTAAGAATCATTCCAAGACGTCACATATTTGAAGCTTCCATATAAAGCATACCCTGAATCCACATTTAGTGTATTATATGTCAGTAACTATAGTTATGTTATGACTTTCGTTGCACTGATCTCATGGTTTGTAAACTTCCGTTACATATGATTGTCATACACATACACATTTCACTTCACGTCTACGACGATTCAATTAATAGAACTTATACTAAATGTCGATAGTGGTCACTGATACAGCGTAGATTCGAGAATCTCCTGCTGTACAATCTTGTCCAGTTTTCTATGATGTACCATCCTTGTTACACGACTCGGATGAGGTAGAAACTGTGAACTATTCCTGCATTGCCAAGCCTTCGTTTGTCCGCCGAGCCTTCGTTTGTCCACCGAGCCTTCGTTTGTCCGCCGAGCCTTCGTTTGTCCACCGAGCCTTCGTTTGTCCACCGAGCCTTCGTTTGTCCACCGAGTCTTCGTTTGTCCGCCAAGCCTTCGTTTGTCCACCGAGCCTTCGTTTGTCCGCCGAGCCTTCGTTTGTCCGCCGAGCATTCGTTTGTCCGCCGAGCCTTCGTTTGTCCACCGAGCCTTCGTTTGATCACCGAGCTTTCGTTTGTCCACCGAGCCTTCGTTTGTCCACCGAGCCTTCGTTTGTGCGCCGAGCCTTCGTTTGTCCACCGAGCCTTCTTTTGTCCGCCGAATCTTCGTTTGTCCACCGAGCCTTCGTTTGTCCGCCGAATCTTTGTTTGTCCACCGAGCCTTCGTTTGTCCACCGAGCCTTCGTTTGTCCGCCGAGCATTCGTTTGATCACCGAGCCTGGGGAAGTTCCAGCGGTCATAGCTCACCCGGGTAGAGAGAACCGAGCGGGTTCGAGCGTGAGTAGATGGCACTTTGCGCGATACTTGTAGAGACTATTAGCAATGAGCGTGGCAACGTGATCCGTCATTGGAGAGCCGTGGACCGCAGTTTCACTTGCTAAGGAGACACGAGGTATCTAATACCGGTAGTGACATTTTCGCAAACTTTACTCGCAACCGTTGTTCATGTGAATGTAAATACACTTTTTTTTAGATATACTCACTTAACTATAAACCTAATAAAATAATTTCAAGCTTTCCATTGTGAATTTTTTTATCTAGTTTCAAATTAAGACTTACTTAATTATTGTGCTAAGTAATTTGTCAAATAAAGTTTCATGTGGCTAACGAAAAAAATCCCTTCGTCAGGACGGTACTGCAAATGTGATAGTAAATACTAATAAACAGATATCTTTACCTCTTCACGGTCCCAATAATAACTGAATGAAGCCCTACATACTATCGTATAAGCTACAGAAGCAAGTTACGAAATGCTCTGCACCCAACCATATCTTCTGTTGTAATAATCGACTTATTTTAACGTAAATAGTTAACTCAAAATCATAATCAAATGTGTTTTGCATTTTGCAAAATAAATTCACTGTCCAGGAATTGTCTGCTTGCCTCAATCGTCTCCCGACTCCAATAGCTTCGACCACGACGAGTTATTAATCCTAACAACAAAGGCCCAAATTAAAATGGACATTTTTTAGTCCAAACAGTTTGAACGTCCTTACTTGGTTTGAATATTCGTAGATTTTCAGGTACATTGAATTGGTCTTAGATACGGTGTTACGATCTTTCTAAAGAATCTTAATTAGAGGTTTTGTATTCCGTACTCCAGCTTAGCCCATTCAGCAACAGTACATAGTGACATATTTTTCACAGTGCGTCTAGTCACAGAAAACCAGAACAAAACACGGTTCAAAACTGTCAGAATACCCTCTAAAAGAGATTTACTTGGTCCATTTATATTAACAAGTAGGTCAGATATCTTTAACACACACACACACACATTATATATATATATATATATATAAATAAATATATATGTATATATATACAGGGTGTTACAAAAAGGTACGGCCAAACTTTCAGGAAACATTCCTCACACACAAACAAAGAAAATATGTTATGTGGACATGTGTCCGGAAACGCTTACTTTCCATGTTAGAGCTCATTTTAGTTTCGTTAGTATGTACTGTACTGTACGGACCAATTCCATGGCCCCCACGCTCTCCTGACCTCAACCCTCTTGACTTCCATTTATGGGGGCATTTGAAAGCCCTTGTCTACGCAACCCCGGTACCAAATGTAGAGACTCTTCGTGCTCGTATTGTGGATGGCTGTGATACAATACGCCATTCTCCAGGGCTGCATCAGCGCATCAGGGATACCATGCGACGGAGGGTGGATGCATGTATCCTCGCTAACGGAAGACATTTTGAACATTTCCTGTAACAAAGTGTTTGAAGTCACGCTGGTACGTTCTGTTGCTGTGTGTTTCCATTCCATGTTTAATGTGATTTGAAGAGAAGTAATAAAATGAGCTCTAACATGGAAAGTAAGCGTTTCCGGACACATGTCCACATAACATATTTTCTTTGTTTGTGTGTGAGGAATGTTTCCTGAAAGTTTGGCCGTACCTTTTTGTAACACCCTGTATATATATATATGTATGTATAAAATGCGTTATTCAAATAGGTTGAAGTTGAAAACCACCAATGACTCGTAAAATACTTCGCTCATTATAAGTTAGGTTTTTTATGACAGTAACGTTGTTAAGTGGTGTTGACACGCCCTGTAAGCCCCAAAAACAACAGCAACTACAACTGCTAAGTGGTTAGAATGTCGCAGTTGGTAGGTTGGAAGAATTACGATGTATTAGTTATCGACTGGAGAGAAAGTGTGTTGCATTACGGATAGAAAAGTAGTCAGACTATATAGAGTCACGTACACGGAAACCAGTCCGTTGTTGAGTAGCTGTTGTGTGCGGTTGGAGGTGGGGTGTTGTCACCTGGCACCTGCAGTTCACTTCTAACAAGCCGGGGTGACGCAGCAGCCGCAACAGCCTCGGGTTTCACTTAATCCATTTAGGTGAGCGCGTTTTTTCAGACGGACCTGCGAAAGTTCAGTTGGTACGCCAGAATAATTATCTGCGCCAGAAAAGTGTTTAATATCTCCTGTGGCACTGGCAAAAAAGTTAACAGCGAAGGGCGGCATATAACTAATGCCCAGCTAACGGAGTAGTTCTGTAACCGAGGAAAATAAAAGTGCAGAAATATGAAAAAGAGTTTGTGTGAAGAGGAAGGGCATTCCAGAGAATTATCTCTTTGTGAACAAATGGACTGCCAAATAAAACGGGGAAGTGTGTGTTAAATAACGTTAAAATATTCTTTCCTGCTTCACACTACAGATATATGTAGCAGTGGTTATGAGATGTAAACAAAGGCGTGGGTGAATCATTACCGTTTTTTGCTTTTTTACCAGTTACATTTCTCTGAAAAGAGTAAGACTTGAAGGTAGGTGCGTACCTAAATCGTGTAAAATTGGTTCAGCTACCATTTTTACTGAAGTACTTGCTTTATTTGTTGGCTGTTTCTCTAGTACTATTCGTACGGAATTTAAGATGAAGTATCCCACCACACCTAAAACTGCTTAATTTACGTACGTAAATTATGATCAAACTTGGAATGCATGATTAACGCCTGCACTTAGACATGCCATTTTGGACTGCATACCACAAGAACAATTAAAACTGCTTGTAAGTACACAACTAATTTTTTCTAATCATTTTAATACTGATGCGATTACTATTAATAACATTCTAATAAATGTAAATTGGTTTGAATAGATGGTTTCAAATCAGATAAAAGAAAATTTCATTATCTTTGTTGAATGTTTCCAGTTATGCGTTCAGTCCGTTCTCTTCCATTTTTGACAGTCTGTCTCAAAATCCTTCTCCATCAGTTGTCTCAAATCTACTACTTAAACTTTACGTCTCTCTTCACCAGGTCCATCCATCTTATCCAACGTTTTCTATCACCTTGCCTTCTCTTTACTCAGGAGCAATAACTTCGACATTGTTCACCCTTCGATTCTTATGGCACACCCCGCATACAGCAGCCATTTCTCCTTTGTCGTTTATTCGACTCTCAAACTTCTTTGATTCCACTGCGTCAACCTTTAAGCTCTTTCTGATGTTTACTTTCCCAATCCTACCCACCTTCGTGGTATAATATAAACATGTCTTGGTCCCAAATCTGCGCTTACAGAATGCTTACGTCTTTCTTAGGCCACATTTCTGTGCCATGTCAATATTGGATAGTAATAAACTTCCTATAGCAAGCTTTTGGCTTATTTTCCTATTTTCAAACTCCATATTGTTGCCTGTTGTAAATTAGACACGGTCCTTGCAAGGACGAATCATTCGAATGAACACGGCTATCATTACATGCATTGTGAAAAAATGTATAAACTAAGGCTAGACAAATTTAAATCACAGTGTACAGAGACACCATTTTCATTAACATAAAAACTACTGAATTCCTGCGGGAAATTATTTTATTATCAGAATACTGGAAACGGAGCAGTACGCTCGGCGTAGTTTAAAAAACCACATTTAAAATATGGCAATTTTTATATCTCGCTATTTTCATGTTGTTCCACTATTAACATATTTCAGTCTCTAAACCTTTGCTCCTACATTGACACAATACACACCGTAAAATAGTTAGTCTCCTCACACCTCTATTCTTCCCCTTAAAACAAATACCAATATAAGTGCTCGTAGTTCTTGAAATACTGCTGCATCTGTTTCACGTTTTGGCATCGGTGGCGAGGAAGCCAAATTTTCTAAATTTTTATAGTACCTAACTCAGTCAAAAAGAATTTGTTTTTCAAGGTATGAGCCTGATTTTAAATTTTCATATTAAAATTCTTCTACAAAATTGACGTTGATTGTTATGGCAGAAGAGAAACTGAATCATCTAAACAAGGCTCACAAATATGTATTACTTCCATGCACACAAAATTTCTAACATACGATGAGATTTTTCAACGGTTGTATTACAATAAAATTGCTTATAGGACAAGAAATGTGAAAAGTATCATTACATTTACTTTTTAATGTAAATTAAATGGCATTATATTTCATTTATACAAGCACGATCTACACAACACTCAACAGAGAATAGATAATTTTTTTTTAAGACTGAGATTTAAATCGCAGTATAGTTATTGGCATTAGATTTTCCCTTCTACTCCAAAAACTGTACTAACTTAATAGAGACACGATTTAAAAAAAAAAATGTGAAAGGTTTCGTAAGTAACACTCCTAATTGTAACGAGGTCGCTGTGAATCACATCTTACCAGTATAAGGTTATGGTATGTTCATTGACAGATTGGCAATATGGTATACTAGCGATATTGCAGTGTGATAATTTGGCAAATAGAACGATCGTTGCATGAATTTGTTGATTTGAATGCAATACATGATTGCATGTTAGAGTTTTTTAAGTAATATTGCCACCAACGAATTTCTGTCCTTTTGGTTCGAAAGGTAAGACTGGAGACATAAGATGTCGTATTGACGGATAAGGTATTCTTCTTCAATTGAATCCACCGATCACAGTATATTTTCCTCATAAGGCAAATTTTGTCCTTCATGGCTTTGATTCTTGCACGATAACCACTACCTTAGGAACTGATATGTGCTATACTGATATCTATTCCCGTGACGATACTGTCATATTCGCTCATTTAAAGACGGTTATGAGTGGTTAACAAGCAGTCGTTCTCACTGCGAAATCGCACCTGGGCCTCATGAATAAAAACTGAGCAATTACAGCTTGCAAATATACTAACCATGGTGCCGTTGGTAGAATTGGATTGGCGCGTAGGTTGGCAATCGGAGCGCCAATGCATAAAGATGATACAAGAGGAGCAGTAAAGATTTAAATACCGCACAAAGCCACCCTTGAGTTTCTCACATTTAATCAAGCACTGTTGTAAATTCGATACGACTGGCAAGCTCACTCTACTTTATGACGGGTCGTTTATTTTTGACTCGAGACCGTTAAACGGCGATAAACAGCGTATGACGTCTCACTTTGGCCACCATCCTGCCAATTACTGGGGCTGTTTACGAGAGGTGCCTTTAACATCTAATACGGCTTTTAGTGAGTGGCCCTCATGTCTGGCACTCAGCATTCACGGCAACTTAAGTAACGTTAAATTTGCATACGTACACCGAAATCAGATGTGTTATGTTGACTATTTAAAAAGATTTCACTCCAATCTGTAGTTATTTACACACTTTATGAATTCATTGGTCCCTAATTCCCAGGAAACGTACACCGAAATGAGATGATTCATGTAAACAATTTTTTTAAAATCACTCCTATGTGTCCATTTCATATGAATTAGAGACCAGTGAATTCTGGAAGTATGTAAATATATACAAACACCCATAAAACCAAATCACAACACGATTGAAAATCTTTACTCTTTTTACAGAAAATAAGTTGTAAGGACAAAGTCAGGAATGAGGAAGTGCTGGGACGAATAGGAGAGAAAAGGTCACTAATAAAAACAATAAGAAACAGAAAATAGAACTGGATTGGGCATGTGCTGAGGAACGAATGCCTGCTTCAAACTGCTCTGGAGGGGACTGTAAACGGAGAGAAGAGGTCGGCGAAGGATGAAAATGATGGATGACATAATGATAAACGGGAGATACATAGAAACTAAGAGAATGGCGGAACAGAGGGAGGCGTGGAGGGCTGTCACTGTGCGTGGACCTGCCGAATAGCAGAGAACCCTTGATGATGATTTATAGCGTCATGTGTTAGCAGCAACACTGCAACGAGAATTGAAAGAGAGCCTATTTTCACATGGTAAAAATGTTATGAAGTAGAATGATAATATTATTTGTGTAGTAGGAGCACATTACTTCGCATTTAGATCAAAGTGCTTTTTTTTTTTTTTTTTTTTTTAAATGGAATTTGGCCATGTTAGCCATACAGACAGCTCTGTGTGTTTGTATCTCTTATAATGTATAGATTTGATATCAGTGTGATTATTTTCCCTCTTTTGTAAGGACGAACAAGACGAACACAACATTTAATTTAAACCTCCCATGCCCTAGGACGAACTCGAACAGGCAACCCCTGCAACTAGAAGCAAGCACTCTATCCCTAGGTTGTCCGAATCCAAAGTGCCTTCCTGGTTGGACAACTGTCTCTCAAAATATCCTGGACTCCGCAAGTCGATTACATTAAAGATTTCTTTTTCTTGTGGAGACACTGCTGGAGTGAAGGGAAAAAATGTATTAATACCAATAAAGAAATAAGCAAATTTTGGCAATAGGAAGTTACACACAGCAACATTCTGCCACAGGAAACAGTTTTTGCATGTAGCTGTTGTAAACTAACAGTTATGGAAGCAACTGCCGGACAACGCATTAAGTGCTTCAGCAGAGTTTAACTTACTAAATAGAAGTGTTACAATGCGATCATTAAATATACCTTAAGTAAACGAGTGGAATAGTTTTGTTGCCCGACCAGTATTATAGTCAGACACTGTTGGACTATGTATTCAACTTTTCTACATAAAATGGAAAATGAGAGCAACTTTTGAGGTTCACTTACTATATTAAAATATAGTAAGTGAAGCTCTCAAATCTGAATTAAATGTTAAACGAGTCATCAAAACATCAGCAACTCGAGACGAATGTGAAAAGTACTGCACTTCACAAGGGCCAGATTATTTTTATCAGATTAGCCTTTTCTTTCAGATTACAGTTCGTTTAAGAAAACGAATTTAGGTTAAATTTTGTTGGTCTTAAGATTAACAATGGTCCTAAAAATTCTTAGGCAAAGGTAATTTACGGTTTTCTTTTACACATGACAATCCTCATGTAATTTAATAAATTTATTTATCTACAAAAAGCGTTTAAATAAATACCCATGCAACTAGGACCCAAAAAAAGAGCTTTGTGGCTGTAAGGTTATGTAACTGTTCGATTAAATACGGGATTACTCGAAAAAAAATCATAATAACCTATGCAAATATCTGTGAAAGGCGTATAGGCATCAAATATGAAGTGGTTAAAAGGTTTTCCGGTACCGATAAACTTAATCAACTCTCAAAGTCTCAAATTTTCCTAAATTAACTTGTACGGGTGCTATATTATTTTAGTACCGACTCTCTATTAGTAAAAATACGGGATACAAATAATAGCACTCAGTTCTATGCCAGGGTGATTTAGCTGGCTGTTACAACGTGCTACAAAGATTTACGGCAGTGCTATGTCAATAAATTTAGTGCATCAAACATTTAATACATCTACAGCAGTGCTGAACGAAAAACACCACAACCTTTTTTATAGCATCCTACATTTCTTGTCTTATACAAAATGTAAAAATATGCAATAAATTTTCCAGTAAACGTCTTATAACGATATAATCGTTATACCGCTGTATTTCCTGTATGTTCTATAAAGCGAGGTTCCACGGTGAGTAGATTGTAATTTAGCTACTGAATAATTTAAGTTGGTAGTATAAGATTTTATATTAGCAGTTGGTAACGCAGCCTCTGTAGCAGTGGCAATAAGCCGGCAAATGTGTTAATGGCAGTAAGACATGAGGACTGTTAGAAATAACGCCCCTGAGAGGCGACTATCAAAATGTAGTTATATATTTGTTCTTGTGATTTTGAAAGAGTGTTTACTGAAGAGTTAATATTGTAAAACCTTGAGAGAAAACTGACTACGAAATATACATCGTGATAATACCGAAAGTGGATTTTTGTTAGATCAATTAGTGATGGGAACTTTGAAATTAATGAAGTTTCATGTTTGACGAAAGCCCACGTTACACGAAATTTAATAGTTAAAGATACCATGGCCAAATGGTTTATCAAAATCTACGACGTGCCCGCCCTTGCGGTAATATGTTGGGTAGCTTTGTAAATAGCTCAGCAAATGTTGTCTAACTTGAATAGAAAGAAGAAGATACGAAGACACCAAGGTTTAAACGTTACAGTCTTCTCGATTACAACCAATGTTGTCGAACAGAAATACTTGGAGAATATCACTAAATTATACTAAAAAAATGTAGTTTCAACTAAAATGCCAAGGCTTTTCTCAGATAACCGTGTTGACAAAAATTCAATATTTAAGCCAGCTGCTTCACCCAAAACAGCAGTGACGCAACTGCAAGCGTTTTCCAACATCTGTCGCGACATATGCCGCTTTGGCATTCACAGTTCCGGGAATATGTGAGAGGGAAACACACTGCCCAAATGTGCTCAGATATTAATCGCTTCTAAATTAAATAAACTGCAAAATTCCTAAATATAAGTAATATTTATTTGATTACACTACGATCAGGGGAATTAAATGATGGAGGTAAGGCGGTAATGATATACAAAGATCGGCAGTATACGAAGTATCTACCAAGCGTGGTGGTGTAACGGATAGCGTTCTGGCCTCGCATTCGGGAGGACGGCGGTTCGAATCCCCGTCCGGGTATCCAGATTTTGGTTTTCCATGGTTTCCCCAAATCACTCCAGGTGAATGCCAGGATGCTTCCTTCAAAAAGGCCATGGCCGAATTCCTTCCCATTCCTTGCCCCCCATCCTTTCCCGTCTCTAAAGACCTCGCTGTTAAGAGACGCTAAGCATATAAAAAAAAAACTAAGTATCGATTGTGATGACATTAAAATATATTCATGAAGTCGATTTGATTTTTCTTTTGTTTAATCTGATAACAGCGAACGTGGTTTCAGAAATATTTAAAACTTGAATTAGGCGTATCCTTAATTAATAGAACCAAGAATTATAAACAACAACTTTTATCATTGGCGATTATCCATGGATATTTTCTTAACTACTTTCGACGAAATCCTGATCATCTGTACATCAACTCGTATTTAAATACTATCGTTCTATTGCTCTGAATTTAGATGATCTTACGTAATGTTTTATAGTGTTTGCTACTCTAACGATAGCAGAACAATCAACAAAACAAGAAAGACGAGATATTAACGAGGTGCTACATCTCGCTGTTATTAAGCGGTGAAAACAAGGAGCTGTGATCAGGCTGATGAACTAATAAACGCAGCTAACTGCCTGTATATGCGCACGTTTTACCTATTTGCAACATTCCAGGTGCCGGCCTCGGTAGCGTAGGGGCTAGAGTGCTAGCTCCACGTGCCGAAGGTCGCCGGTTCGAGTCCGGCCTCGGGCACGGGTGTTTAAGCTTTGTGTCTGTGAATGTCTTGTCCGTCCTGTGGTGTGTCTAATTATCTGTAAAAATTCATCAGGCTGGCTGTGTGGCCTAAGATGCCGAAAGCCATTGAAAAAAAAAAAAATCCAGGTGCCTAGTAGCTCAATACAACAGTTCTGGCTGTAAAACTTCCTTCCCATTCCGGTTACCTGTAAGCTGCAGGTGGCTGGAACTGGAGTGTACGCAGCGTCCATGTTTTATCATACTCACGCCAAACAAACGATGTCTATAGCCTAGCGCCTGAGGCGTCGCGGCCGAGGATCTGGCGTGAAAATTGCGACTGGTCCATGTCTGTGATTCAGGCTCTGCTCACTGGGTTTGATATACGGACCGCAGCCGAGCATCTCGATCGGTAGTTGTTCAGAGGGCGACGGTGCTGGCTGTAGCTCAGCAGCAATGCGGCAAGTTGTTGCACCATGGTCTGAACATCTGCAGCCAGCGAGTGGCGTGTCACGGTCAGCGAATGTTTGCGCTGCCGTGAAGAAAAGTGCCATGTCTCGTCCACTTACCAGATGTACAATCGGAAGAGTGAAGAAACGGGTATACAGATTCCTTGAACTATCAAGATCTTGACTTAGAATTTTCCTTGGAGTTGTCACATGTATGGGCATTTCGGTTATTACACCAAAAATCTGGGGGCGAGTTTGGACTCACCGTATAATTAACCCTATATCCACGTAGTGGCATAAACCGATAGAATTCACTAACTCCATATGGAATTTATAGTTAGTTCAGAAAGAACTCGTATAATTGCAGTAGGTGATAAATTATAGGCCATCAATATTTTGTTATTAGCAGAATTTAAATGCCGTTAAGCTTTCTCATACCCGTATTCCTTAGCTGTACCCTGCTCTGAAATAATTTCCCAGTATAAAAACAAAAATAAAACTTGCCGGGATGCTTCCTTCAAAAAGGCCATGGCCGAATTCCTTCCCGTTCCTTGTCTTCAGTTCCATACCGCCTCTAATGAACTTAGCCGTCGACGAGGCGTAAAGCCATAAGTAAAAAAAACTCGAAGTTGGATTTACAAGAAAATAAAGTATGGCATTAATATGATGAAACAAGAGTAACAAAAAGATAAATTGTATGGAGCTGGATTTTTATGTACCAAATATTAGGCACAGAATGACAGAATAAGTGGCGAACGTTTTGCGAGATCGACGAAGAAGACAGAATTGACGTCAAATTTTGTGATCGATTTTCGATTCCTGATTTATATAAATAAAAACGTATAATTGTGCCTGCACTCGTAAAGACATCCCTACACACGCTCGGGAAAGTACAAAGAGACCTGGTCTCCGTTACAAGCCGTCCTAATTGCTGTTTTAGGGCCATTTCCTGCAATCATCAAGGCAAATGCTGCGACGGACTGCTATCTCCACTTCATAAACTACATATTTCACCGACAAAAATAGATTTATCACACATAGAACATTGTGAGACGTTTCGCAGACAGATGACAACACAACTATTCTCCAGTAGTGTAAATGCTCCAGATCTGACAAATCTGTTCTGTCACAGGTAAGGACACGTGTCCTCCCTGAATCATAATAACACAAACTAGATGGTGCCCACGACTTCGTTTGTGTTTGTCAAGATTTTTGTGTTTTTCACTGAACGTTACCAAATCAGCAACACTCCGGTTAAATTCTCATCTAAATCGGTTCACACATTAAATATGATGCATATAAATTATTTATATTTGTCAATAGCTGAAAAATCTGAAAAATGTGCTTTATTAAAGACCATTATGCGAGAACATTCTAGAAGATTACAAACATTTTTTTTAAAACATCGTGGTAGAAAAATGAAAATGGCCTAGATCGATCGATTGAACCATTATGTCTCTTGCACCCCGCAGCTACCGACATGCAACCACCATAGTGCATGATTGGAAACTCGCGGCTAATACTACATGTACAGGGTGGGGCATTTAATATGTTTTCTGCAAATATTTCGGAAAGAAAGCATTTTAACAAACAATAACCTATATAAAAAATAATCGTACAGTAGGGGCTACAATTATGTGATATTGGTTTTTTCACAGGTGGCGCTGTTGTCGTTACAACAAGGTCAACTTAATTCTTTTAAATGGGAACCCCTATTTTTTTTTTTAAGGTTCCAATTCCTCATGAAAAAATAAAAATAGTTTGCTTAACTCACTTTTCTGTTAGCCTCACAGATGGCGCTGTAATGGAAGGTAATTTTAAAGGATATGACGAGGCTTGGAACATCAAAACATGACGCCGAACAAGTTTGGCAATTAGTCGTAATTTTGATTTGACGGTAGCTCCATCAGAATGGTGCGACTTACAATTGCGGAAAAAGTTGAAATGGTTCTTGTGTACGGTGAAGCTGGTCGCAATGCTATCGCTGCGTGTGCTTTATACGCTGAGAGGTATCCGGATCTGCATCATCCAAGTCCCATGACTTTTCGTCGGACTGTCAACTTATTTATGGGTACTGGCAGCGTGAAACGAAGCAGAGCTCGAGGACGATCGGTCACATACGAAGACACAAAAAACGCGAATATTCAAACGAATTGCCATTTTTCGCGATTACAGCGCCATCTGTGAGGCTAACAGAAAAGTGAGTTAAGCAAACTATTTTTATTTTTTCATGAGGAATCGGAACCTTCAAAAAAATAGGGGTTCCCATTTAAAAGAATTAAGTTGACCTTGTTGTAACGACAACAGCGCCACCTGTGAAAAAACCAATATCACTTAATTGTAGCCCCCTACTGTACGATTATTTTTTATATAGGTTATTGTTTGTTAAAATGCTTTCTTTCCGAAATATTTCCAGAAAACATATTAAATGCCCCACCCTGTATACACCAGTGGTCTGCGCTCCGTAGTTGAGGCTGCAAAGTGAAATATAGGGACACACAATTCTCTGGTCGAAATAAGAAAATGCCCTCGGTAGACCACTTTCAACAATCATATCTGTCACATCCCCGCAGCTACCGACATGCAACTACTATAGTGCACGATGGGAGACACGAGGTTACTTCCACACACAAACATCGGTAGGCAGTTGCGGTTGCAGAGTGAATTATAGGGACACCAAAAACTGCTACCTGGTAGGAAATCACTGCAGAACCAAATAAAAAAGAAAACTGAGATTTTGAAAATAAGAAGGATGAATGACCCTTCTGGATCTTTCGGTCAATAATTAAATTCGCTTAACCATCATCACATTAGAAAACGCAGCAGTCAAATTCGTTTCGAAGCTGAGCAATAATGGTATTGCTTGGTTGCATACTGCAAGGGGCCCATGTTTTGCCTTCTGCGTACCCTCAGATTGCGTTACCTTTAATTTTAAGTCTTCTACATAAATATACCACGACTCAAGCATTTTTTGTTTTTCATAACTTTTTTTATCCCTTAATTTCAAATTTTTGAACTGAACGAACTACACTGCAGTACTTAACAGGCCCAGTTTAAGCAGACGTAAAAATAACTGTAAATTTTCTCACAAAATAATAAACTTCTAAACATTTTATTTAGTTGACCAAACTGCTCCATATCGGCACCTCTTCCAATCATTTTGCTTCAGTGTCGAAATATCTCTTTTTTTTATGAAAACTTGCGCATCTTTGGGACATATACAGGAGTTGAAGGGAGTTTTAACAGAATATTCGCTCATGCTCTAGTTTGGAATTTTAAAATAATCGCGGAACTAAAATCAGACGTGGTTGGAGAGGCATCTCGTTTTTAGTTTGGAAAACTTTTCTTATATAAAAAGGTAAACTATCCCAGTATTTACCCAGGGAATTACAAGAAATCATTAAAGATCCCGGTATCTTTCATTCTCGAGTTAACAAGCTACGTATATCTTCCTGAGTCTTATATGGTAGCACTTCACCGCACAATAATACTACGGCGAATGAATAGAGTGTAATAAACCAACAGTATCTTAAGAAATCAGAGCACTTCCAAATAATTGTTGATTTAGTGGAGAAGAATCAGCTCAGATTGCAGTAAAAAAAAAAATATCAAAAATACTCTAAGTGACATAAACGCGGTACAGCTTTAATACCGCGATACCGAGTAGATTAACAGCTCAACATACAGCGCAGAAATGTTGTACAACATTTTATGTTGCAGTCCATCATTGCACCTGCACCTCTGTCGGTGGTATAAATCCGAGGTACTTGGCCGTTACCAGAAGAGACTTTTATGAGGCCATCAGGAGACAGCGTTTCAGGCATCGCGCCAACGGCAAACACCTGCACGTCGCGTCGGTCCGTTACAGTCCCTCCATACGAGCTGCTCCACTGCGTCCAAATTGCAAAGCGACACTGCGTTCGCTACCAGATAAGCTGCAGTGCGAAATGCGGCCGGCTTATCTGTGATGGGTCGCGAACACTGTACGTAGTGTCGAGAGGGCTCTCGACAATGGCTTGTCCAGGGCGCCCGCTACGTGGGAAGATGAGTGTGAGGCTCTTATCTGCAAGCTAGAGTGGTCTGCGTCGTAAAGCGCGACAAGCAGCCTACATTAGAGACTACAGCTATAGCTCCTGCCGCCTTGTCTCACCTGCTCGCTGCCTGTCCACGATTTTTACGTTCTACATTCGTATTCCGTATTCTGGCGATAAGGAAGATGTCGGTCATTGTACTACGTTCTCTTAGGAGTCCGTTCTAATATTTCACTGGTAAAAGTTCCGAGTCTGAACGCATTCCGAGACACGTCTCAGTTAGGTTCAAGCGTTAGTTAGATGATTTTATAGCTATTACCAAGAAACAAGCTCGTAAAAATTCAATTCAATTCCATAGTCCTGCATACGGCATCCAGACATTGTTGTTTGGTGTCAAGAGCTGATTTATTTGTCTAGTTGGGCCTGAAGGGACTCCTATCTAACACTAATCTAAGACTGGCTTTATGCAGTCCTTTATCTCTTCCTAGCATCAGTTAATGTACAAGCAGAAATAAATAGATTATGTTCCGAAATTCTTGTCTTTTCCAAGGTTTTAGCCTCAATAAACAACGGGACGCCATTGAAAGCTCCATTGACGAGATCTGAAGTTCCAAAAACAACTCATGAGATTATTATGGCTGTTTGGAACATAATTATATCGTTTTACTTATTCTTTAACCTGAAATTATTCTATCAAGTCATAATTTAATATCTCATAAGTCGATTTACGTGTTTGTTTAGACTATTCTTTGTTGAGTCAGAAACGAATTTCACAATTATGATCTATTACTAACTTCAACTTTTCCTTAGGGACTGCATAAATACAATCATCACTTAATTTACAAGCAGAAATAAATATATTATGTTCCGAGATTCTTGTCTTTTGCAAGGTTTCAACCCCAATAAATAGCAGGACGCCACTGAAAGCTCCATCGACGATCTCTGAGGTTCCAAAAACAACACACGAGATTATTTTGGTTGTTTGGAACATAATTATATCATTGTACTTATTCTTTAACCGGAAATTATTCTATAAAGTCATAATTTAATATCGCATAAGTCGATTTACTTTACGTCTTTGTTTAGACAATTCTTTGTAGAGTCAAAAATAAAATTCACAATTGTGTTCTGTTACTAACTCCAAATTTTTCCAATGTTTCTCGTGGAATCGGTTGGACTCAATATACCACCGTAATGTCACAACGACTATAGTCCGTTCAGTTAACACAGGCGACTCAAGGTCAGTCTGGTCTATCCCTACTCCGCTGTGCTTGCCTCCACATGCGATAGGGAAGTGTGACACTCGCCTATGTGAACACAGCGAGGGATAAGAGCTGAGGTAAGGAGCGGAGCCAGGGGAACATGACATTGAACAGCCAGTTCGGAGTGAGCAGGCGTTTCAAAGTCGCATTACGTATTCTACCTCCTCCATGAAATGTTTTTCGTGGTACAGAAAATGTTTCATGAAATGCAGATTTTTGGTTGCTTCCCTTAATATCAAATCAGTGCAGAAACCATTTATTTTTATGGAACCCATTCCTATGATCACTATACGTCTTCACACTTTTTTTACTGGGTACTTTGAGTGATTTCGTCACACAGTGTTCGAAGTGATTCACTATATTTAATTCTAATTTATCAAGCTCAAAACACTTTGAAGTTTCGGAAGTTTTATTCTCTTCCCGATAAATTTGTTTTTGCTAAGATCGAATTTCAAGATTAAAATGAGAAAGGCACTTCCTATGCTGCCATGGTAAATCTGCTACGTAACTTGGCATTTTGATCAAACTGTAGTAGGTAGTAAACAAACCATACAGCACTGGTTCAAGAAGCCAAATGCTGTGATATTTTGCAGAATATGAGTGTATCTTATAGTAGTGTTTGAAAGTATACTTTATTATCCATGATCAGGCACAAATAATTACGAGGAAACTTTATTGTGAACTGGATATAAAAAAAACAAGTGTAATGATTTTCGCATGAACAGTAGATATTTTCCGAACATGGTATATAGACTATTAGTACATCTAAGGGATCCATTATAAATTGAAAGCTTGCTGAGTTACAGTGCATCGAGACCTCCATGTTTCTGATACCTTTGCCGTGTACCTGTGGAGAGGAAGCCTTGCAGCAATTGCAGATGGACCTCGGGTGGTGCGGGCGATGTATGTGGTTATTCAGTGTCCGCATAGCTGGTCAGAACCCGGCGTACTGCGTCGGTCAGGAGGTCACGGTGAAGACCGCGGCATGCTTTGAAGTCTGCCGACTAGAAAAAACAGCCGAGAATGCTCTCCAGTCGCCGTGGTTTATTCTGGTTTGTGTACGAGTGTTCGAATTTGCTAGAAAACTGTGCCGCTACATAGCAAAAGAGAGTAACACACTTAGCATATTTTTATAGATGCTGAGTTTTATGCTTTAGGTTAAAGTGGTTAAGGCTTTTGACCGTTGATTGAACGGCCTCCGGTTCCAATTCTCATACACCCTATACCCGACTAGTACCTCTGAAATGGCTTGCAGTGTGATGTCAAGTGCGCCAGAAAACTTCTCTGTGGATACGATTTCACGTTAGCTGGGGTCACCTGTACATGAAAAGATTGCTGAGTTAGTTTACGTAAGGAGTAATTAACTTGCCACTCTACCTCCAATACAAGGCTAAATATACC
>JARYHS010008074.1:87558164-87782849 GCA_031002005.1 Vandiemenella viatica | reverse complement strand
ATTGGCACAAAAAAAACCTTTGACTTTTGTGTCACCTGCATTGTCCATATCTGCAAATTCCTATGCCTATTTTCTTCTATCACACTTCCATATATTTGAACCTTCAATTTATCACCTCCGCAACTGACGATCTGGTTAGACTTATCATTTTTAATGGTTTTAATTATTAGTTTAATATTTTTTTTCTCCCGGAGACCTACATTGTGTAAAACTTTACACTTCCTCCAACTGTTCATCCACATACTGCCTCCCAGTTTCCCAATGTCATTACATCTCCGTAATACCATGCTTTCATGCCTTTACCCTCCAGTCCTACTGGGTACCTTCCTCATTATTTCATCCATATCACCAATGAATAGAAGTTGGGAGAGATTACTTCCCGATCTGCGGCCGTTGTCTATTATGAACCATGCTCTTTAAAACTACTGTCACATCCCTTATACATACTCTTAACTCTAACTGCAGTCCTGGATTAAATAAAGCATACTGTAGAAGATTTCATTTAACTCGTCAATTAATCAACAACCTTCTAGTTTAGAAGACACGATCATTCTTGTGAAAGTAGTTTTGGCAAGGCTAGGAGAGCTGGCTTCTGAACAGTCAGACTGAAATCCGATCCCCCTGAATGCTACTTCTCACACCTCATAAAAAATGGTAAGTATTTTGCTTCAATTAGGCATGCTTACGAATCACGAAAAATTTGCATAGAGTTAACGTTTCTGTTAGACCTGGGACTTCTCACTTGACCTTTTTACGACTGCTTCACAACATTCGACCGACTTTATTGCTGTGTGTGATCCTGCAGGGGCAATAAACGTTACGTTACGTAAAGACGATGTGGAGTTTGAATTACGACGTAGTATGTTAATGGCCTTACGATCTTTTTGCGTGCACAACATTCTCATGAACCGAGGGTGCAGCTTTCTCATCTGAAATCGCTTACCAAGTACCTGGTGTCGTCCAAGTTACCGTCATTAATTTCAAACTTCAGCTTCTTCGTTTAAGTAGTAAAATTTTCATAATTTATTGCGAGTTAATTTTTAAAAAGTTGGCTTGTTTATGGGAGACGAGGGATTTCAAGAAAAAATCAGATACAACAGAGCATGATCAAAGGTAACAAACAAATTATTTACACCACAGAAAGGCCTGTGTAAAAAAAAAAAAAAAAAAAAAAAAAAAGCGAGGTTTGAGGAAGAAAAGTATGTTAAACGAATTCATCTGAGAAAGAAATGTGCATATGATATTTGAATAAACTTGATAAACAAGCTGTGTGTCATTCTTGTGGAGTGATTTTAGAACCTTGGCTGGATATGACATCAAAACCGGTACTTCAGAAGTTTAGATCCGAACGTTACCGTTCACCCACCAGGCACGGTATTTTGTATGATGCGTCATGCAGCTGCTAGATTTCTTACATTCCTACATTTTTCCCATGAAGTACGGGACAGGAGAGTATGCCGCATGCGTCCTGATCAACTTCAAACTCCTGCTCCTTCATTCCATTTTTTACTTATGGCTTTCCGCCTCGTCGACGTCGAGGTCATTAGAGGCGGGATGGGACTGGGGACAAGGAACGGTAAGGAATTCGGCCATTACTTTTTGAAGGAACCATCCCGGCCATTGCAGCTGAAAATAGTAAAATGGAGTAAAGGATGATAGAAGGCATCTTATTTCACCAGTTTTATTTTCTCGTTTTAGATCCAGATTCGGTCGTTACACAACTCCAATACAGTCTGAATTTAAAATGTTTATGTGCTTGTCATATTTATCCGTTGAAAGAACAATTTACAGTTTCATAGCTGTATTGAATTCGTGACACATTCATGGCCTCATAAAACGGGATTTATTATATTTTTTAAATTTAGTCTTAGGAATCACGTACTGGCCAGTACATTGGTTACAGATTGATGCAAATTCATTTTATTTTATATCATTATATAATTGAAATCACTACCTAAAAAACCGGTACGCAGATTTGATATTCATTCAGGGATTGGATTTTCTTATATCCATTACTTTGACCTTTTTTGATTTCGCCCTAGTTACTGATTTTCGCACCACACTGAAATAGCTTTAATAATAATTCAATACCTTCAGCATCTCCCGAATACTTTATTTATATGTATAATATCAAATCATACAAGGTTACTGCATCGTCATATGACACCGCGTCATTAACTTTCATATCGTCGTGAATTAATGGGAATCTATGGGAGGTACAACGGGACCATGTTCGAGTCATGTACCCCGTGGACCGGCCGTTCTGATTACGATTTTTGGCGTTTTTTCCGCAGTTACCAAAATGAAAGCTGGGACGGTCCCCAATCTTCGTCTTATAAATCACACATTTCACAAACGAAAATACACATATCACTGAAAACATAAGTTACATGAATGGGAACATTTAAGCTTTTCCATTCCTTTTTTTTTTTTACGGCTTTACGCCTCGTCGACGGCTAAAGGCCGCCACACACGAGCAGTCCATCTGGCGCCAGGCCATTTCGCACCATTCCATTTAGACTCGGTCCAAACCAGGGGGTCACACACGACAGAGCCGCGCCAAGCCAGTGCGTGCCTACAAAATTCGCCAGTCTGGCTCTGGCAGTGTAGGGCTAGCACGATGACCCGGCGTTTTAAGGGTCACCCGTTCGAGTCCGCCCTGGGGCTTGTTTGGTTTTATTTTAGTGTTGTTTTGTCTCCAAAAATGTGTCCCAAAATTACATGAAAGAAGCCTGATACAATATTTAGTACAATATAAACTGGAGCTGGCTAAATGATCGCACTGACCAAAGGCCTTTTTTTACGCTAGGTTATGGAAAGTTCTTTTTAAAAATCAGCAGTCATTTAAAACTATTTTTTTTCGCTTTTAATTTTATTTTACAGGGAAAAAATTAAATGCTTCTTAAATGAATTCTTAAAAACAATTGTCATAAACGATGAAAATTAATAAGAACGAATAAAATACAAAACACGGTGGTGTAAGTCAATTTTCCTTGCTTTATAGAAATTAACATAATGCAAAAGATACTTTAATAAATTCTGAACATAGATGTTGTAATATATTCATTTTAGTGATGTCACCTGCAATCAAATTTAATACCAAGGTTATAATTGAATAAAGTCTAAAATGGTTACATTTTACTGCTGACAAAAATGACTGAAACAAGTGTTTATTAAAAAAACCGAACTAACATACTTGGGTGTATGACTTACACCGGTGTATTTACAACCAAAACTGGTATATAGTGAGATTGCGTAATGTATCTTGAACTGTAAGAAAGAAGATCTTGAATTGTTTCTTTAGAATCAATTATGTCTTTAGAAATCTTATTCGGAAGTGCGTTAAAAGTTAGCATGTAGGATACATTAACCCAGTGAGCACGCAGGATGCGTTTACAAACACAATGATTTAAGTCTGACTTATACCATTTTGCTGATAAACAAAGCACGTACAGTATTTCGTTCATCAGTTGAATTTCCAGTTCCTCCTGTTGGAAGCTGAATGCAAATCTGATTTGCTTCATTATTTTTACTAACAGACTGAGAGATTGATTTATCTACATCTGGTTTCGGTGTCTTTTTTTTATTGAAAAGTGACTGACCTACACCATTGTGACTTAAACCCTTCCAAAACAAACCTATCTCCGTGAGATAAAGACTTCGTAATCTTTATTTGAAGCCGCGGCCAAAGCTCATATTTTCCATCTTTCAGAATTGTTTTTTTGCGTTGCACTAATTCGCTATTAATACTGATTTTAAAAAAAATCTCTGTGTACAAGAATGAAAGGACTAGGGTGAAAACGACGAATAGATGAAATTCTATGAATTTATTAGCCGTTCTAACTAACTATTGGGTTTAATCTATAGATATATAAACTATAAACGGGAAAGTCTGAACATATGAGATATTCTTTAAAAAATGAGTTCGGTAGTATTAACGCGCTACAGGAAAGAAATGAGCTGTATTTTTTTAATTTGTGTCTGTCTGAAAATTATGAACAGGATTAAGAAGATAAATATTGTCATATTTTGACCGAGTTTCGCTTAATGTACAGTCCGTGGTCCCGCGAGTAAAATAAGGCAAGTTTCATTTTGATGTGAATTTGGAAAGCTGAGATATTTAAGACAAAAGTGTCTGCAAATTAGTACCCACTTTTCGTTGCGCGGGTTATCCCACTCCAGTCGTGGTGGGGGTAGTCTACCAGACGCTCGGCTACCTGGCTCGGCGCGGTGGATTTTGGACTCGCCAAAAATCCAGCAGGGGCTGCCGCCACGCCAGTCCGTCCGCGCTGCCCCACACACGATGAGTTTTGGATCGGCGCGAGGACATTTGCCTGTTTGGCTCGTCCGTGTGTGGCGGCCTTAAGGTCATTCATTAGAGGCGGGAGGATTTCGGCCATGGCCTTTTGAAGGAAGCATCCCGGCATTCGCCTGGAGTGATTTGGGGAAACCATGGAAAACCCAAATCTGGATGCCCGGACGGAGATTCGATTCCACGTTCTCCCGAATGCGAGGCCAGAACGCTAACCGTTCACCCACCACACTCGGTCTCTCCCATTGCTCCAGGAACTAACAATCCTTTGTTCTAACCACACAGTGGAAACGTTTAACAAATTCTTAATTGCAATCCATGATGAGAATCAAGGATTTGAGTGGTACTGTGGGGATCCATTCACAAATAATGATAATAACTTCTGTAAAAGGTTCTAAAGAAGCACTAATAACGACTAATTATCATTTTTGTTGATATTTTTCGTGATGTGAGTAATCTTTCTCTGATTAGATTGTTGGAAGGTTTGGGGATTCTATCATTACCGTGGCGCCACAATATGATGATTGATTATTATAGAACTCGACAAAACAAATCGAAAATAAAGAATAAATTTTTTTGATATCTCGCTTAGTTCTCGAGATATTGTATCTCAAAGTGATGAGGTTAGGATGAGATCCGGCCTGGACCAAAATAATTTTTTTCACCAAAACCACCATATCTACATGGTGGAAATGCACTATAGGTGTTTTATTTTCTTCCTAGTGATTGTTGTTAGGTTGAAATACGGCATGGACCAGAAGAAAAAACATCAAAAGCAGAGGGAACTATACCTATGGCTGATTTTTAACATGCTATATCTCTCGAAAACCAAGTGAGATATCAAACATTTTATTCTTTATTTTCGATTTATTTCGTCGAGTTCTGCAAGAATTCATCATCAGATTTTGGCGCCACGGTAATGATAGAACTGCCGAAGGTTTAGCTGGGATATTTTTAAATTACTGCTTTTGTTTTTGAATGACGGAAATTTTTTTATTGTTAAGAAAAAGTTTCTAAGTATAATTTCAAAAACTAATAACTATTATTTATTTGTATGGTATATTGACCATCCTTCCGCAGTTGTTTGTTACACAATTGTAAATGAAAACACAGTCTATTAGCAACTGGTTTTATTCATATAGGCTCAGACGCGTTCGCTATTGTGGAATGGGGCAACGTCAGTGACTGTGGATGTATATACATGTTGGTGTTAACAAATTACAATATTACTATACATAATTTACTAATAATAAACTACATTCTACTTATGACTTATGGTTGAGGCAGTTGCATGGTGGTGAGCTCCATTTGCAGTTTTTTGTGACCTGAACTGTAGTTATGGTTCCACATAACTATGAGAATAGCTGTTGTTACCCTTTTTTTGGAGATAACCATACCACTGTTTCAAAATCTATTGAAATTTACACTTTTTTGTCCGACGAACAGCAGAACCTGGTTGTTTACATTCGTTTACAGTGATGCCAACCTAATGTTTTTTGCTTGCAATGTAACCTCTGTGTCTATGTATTATTAAAATATGTCTCTGTTTGTGCAATGGTGTCAGTGTTGTAATTTTACTTTTTATGTGTATTATATTCCTGTGTCTTGGTTATTCTTAAATGTTTTAAAACAATGTCTCATTTGTTAAATGAGTGAATTCATTAAGTACAGTTTTCTTTGATGCAATGGCTTTGTGAATATGGTAACCTTCCTGTACTGTAAGTAAGTGTTTCTTTTGATTATTTATTTTCAGTATTTTCATGTCTGTTTGTATTGTGGTGGGTTGGTGGTTGTGATCTAATAAATGGTCTGCAAATGTTGAGTGATTTGTACATGTAATGGCTCTGATATGTTCTTTGTATCTTGTAGTAAAGTTCCTGGTTGTCTGTCCTCTGTATTTCGCTTGACATTGTTGGTAAATCAGTTCATATATCTCTGATTGCTGGTGCTGATCCATTTCATTATGGTTGTTTAGGTGTTTCTGTAATATGTTGTTTGTCTGAAATGCAATTTTTTTTTTTTTTTTTTTTTTTTTTTTTTTTTTTTTTTTAAAATGTTACTTATTCTGTGAGTGTGTTTGTTGATGTAGCTCATTGTGTACCATTGTATATACATCCACAGCACTGACGATGCCCCATTCCACAAGGGCGAAACGCGACTGAGCCTATATGATAAAACCAATTGCTAATAGACGGTGTTTTCATTTACAATTATTTATTTGATTTATATATTTTGAGATTATCTACGTTTCGTAGGTAAACTTTTATTGTGTTAATAAACTTTCCTGATTGTTATCTTCTGCTATAAAAATTCTTAGATTATGTTGTTGTCATTTACCTCCAGTACCGGTACAGTGAATACAGCGTAACATCGGATGCTCTTTTCCTTACATGAATTTCTGCATCCAGTCCTCCTAAATAAAGAGGAAGTAACATATTAATTAAAACTAACGTCACATCATAGTCTAACTTGTATAATTTTTATCTCTGCTACGCAACAGACAATTACACGTTAGCTGGTATCGCAATTACACTATCTTATAAAGTACAAATAAAAGTAAATTCGATTATTTATTTGAAATTTATTCTTCCTTTTAACAATATAAGTGCACGTAAAGTCAATTCAGTTATTCATTTGAAATTTCTGGTTATCCAGTAGCGCTGTGGTGGCAATCAGCGTAACTAACACTTCGGGTATTACCGAGACTCGCCGAAAGTTACCGAGACATTGAGGTGAACCCAGTCTCCAGGCAAAAGCCCAAAATCACTCCAGGCAAATTTCGGGATACTTCCTTTAGAAGGTCATGGCCGAATTCCTTCCCGTTTCCTTGTCCCCAGTCTCATCCCGCCTCTAAAGACCTCGACGTCGACGAGGCGTAAAGCCCTAAGTAAAAAATAAAGAATGTAACCTTATGTAAATCTACCATTGAAGATATATTTGAAGGGGGAAAAAAGCGTTTTAAGCACTGTTAATCAGTTTCAAATGGAATCGGCAACAGTTTTTAAAAATTGTGTTTATCCCACTGTCTGCCTGTTGAATCATTGGGTTGGGTTTTCGAATAATGGCACTGACGGTAAAACAGTATACGTTTTATTTTGACGCGAAGTCGGAACTGAATCATCATATCCTATCTATATCTATAAAACGAAAACCGGATAAATTTGAAAAATAAAAACTCATAAACTACTCAGCAGATTTCGATTGGATTTTACCCGATTTATAGCTTAGAATCTCAATTCAGTTGTTTGGTATATATTATATTCAATATTACATAATTCCAGAGATATAAATGAAATTCTGAACTTATGATGGCAAATACCAAAGTTTGTACCACAAGATGCTGCATACTCCGCAGTCCGCACAAAAGACACAACTACGATCTTACAACTACGATTTCTTTGACTATAGCCTTTAATGAACGCAATAAAAGCAATTTACAATAATAACTATTTTGCATATTCCACACTAAACAAAACTTGAAATATTCTTTCCTTATAACTGGGGATGTTGGGGATGTTCGGGATGCTCAGTTTTTAAACGCCATAGATGGCCATATTGAATGCGAGAAATTAATAACGAAAAAAAAACAGAGATTTTCTTTGATGACAAACTCTGTTTATCACAACTACAGTCTGTGGCTATAATATACGGTTTAGGAAAACTGAACGTTTTCGTATTACATTCTACACTACACACGTGAGTTTCTGACACAATATAGCTTTCAACCGTACTATAATCTATTGACGTTCTTGAGATATCTAATGTCAGACAAAATATCTGGCGTTTGGAGCTGAAAGTAGAGTCATTCTGTTCATAATTATTAATGCGTAGGCTGATGGTTTTTAATATAAATAGAACGTTGTATTAAGCCTTTAGTGTTGCAAATAAAAACAGTTTAGGACAACAAAGCAGCTTTTCTTCATTTTATAATTTATTGCGTTGTTTAGTAATGCAGTTTCTATGATAACCATGGCGTCACAGTTTTTAACTTCCTGAAATAAATCAAAAGTAAAGAATTTATTTTTTCATATCTCGCTTATTTCTGAATACTTGATATACGACTCTGAATACCTGATATTCAATTATACAGGTACGGAATATATTTTAATTTTGAGCTACAGTGCCAGATGAAGTAGCATTATGAGAAATTTTTTAGCTCCAGCTGCAGATGAGTCAGTACAATGAGATACATCTGTTTGTTAGTACGAAATTTCGATCAAAATCGATTCAGCAGTTTCAGATAGTGCTTCAGTATTCGTAAAGTAAATGTGTCGTAACGGCTTAAGACATACATAAAATTCTAATTTTTAACCCAATTTTCATATTCTGAAAATCCATTAAAAATATGTATTTTTTTGAGTGATGCCGGAATAAACAGACACATTCCAAGTACATTTTTATGTATGTGGTATGTAATAATGTGCGTAATGTTTGGATTTTCTGGCAGAATCATTATCAAATTTAATTAGGTTGAATTGTAACCTGGACTAAAAACTAAAACTGACATTCCGTATCAAAGGATCCAAACCACTCTATTCTTAGAACTGTTTAGTTTAGTACCGGAAATGGCAGGTTCGAAATCAATGAAACTTGGTAAGTATGAATCTGTTCAGATTAATAAAAGTAGTGTACGGGTGAATCAAATTAAAACCCACTCCTTTCTTGGTAGGATGCGGGTGAATCTAGGTTTGCTTTAATTCCGGAAATAGATTACACGAATTGTATGAAACTTGATACATGTTTCTCATTGCGTGAATAAAAACAGCGTATGGGTAAATCGACGCCAACTAAACCGCTAGTTTAAGATAAAAAGTGTCAACAAATTAGTATATTATGTTTCGTTGAACGCGATTCATGAAACAACTGACGAAGTTACGGGCAACAGGTAGTCTTGAATAAAAGACGTCAATGCTACTGTAGTTAAAATTTTCATTTCAAACGCGTTTCGCCTCTCCTGGCGGTATCTTCAGCAACCCATTTTTTTTTAGTTACATCTGTGTTGTGGTATGTGGTAGGTTATCACCTGTACGCTCCCCCAACAACGTCACTTCAAATAATCACAATAATTGTAGGCAGTTGATAACGTACTCAATCACCATTCACTTAACTGTTTATGTTGCATTGTGTTATTTGACATTTAGAACCACTACATGTAGCAGTAGGGTAAATAGTATCGTGATTGTCGAAAGTATAAATGATTTAACAACCTGCAATATTCTGAATATATACAATATTGGATGTGGCATACTGTTCGAAGGCTCAGGTTGATCAGCTACCTCATATCACAGCAGAAATGTAATTTAAGCATTGGAGCACGAGAAGCAAACACGTCCGAAATAACAAAAAATGCCAATAGCAGTTGAATGGCGATTTTTTTTTTTTTTTTTTGTTAAATAATAATTTAATATTTTAACATGCAACTTCAGAATAAATGGCTTAGAGTATTTACTTATTATAACACAGTTGCATTTTTTAGTGTGAATTTTATTAGATAATAGTCACATGGACAGAGCTCCTAAAACAATTATATTTTAAAAAAATAATGAATAACTTCCCTTTGCTGTAACGACGATTGCTAATATTTCTGCTCTCAAATGAAAGCTTCCATCGCACGGGCATTGCAGTGATTTCAGAAATTACAACAGATTTATTATTTGACATATATTTCCAAGATTACAGAGATATATCAAAAACTGTGAAGTTTGAGTGTCTACAGATGTTCAATATGTTCACCTTTAGTGCACACATCAACCCTATAACCGAGTTCTTCCCATACCCGATGCAGCATGTCTCTGTCAATGAGAGCAAATGCATTGGTGATGCGAACCCGCACTTCTGGCAGATGAACTGGTACTGGTGGCACGATCACTGTGTATTTTATGAAACCCCAAACAAAGAAGTCGCAGGGAGTTAGGTCAGGGAACATACACTTGGCACCTTCACTGCCTTAAGTTTCAGGCAAGTGGGGGGTGTAGTATTTGTCCGAAGACATTGCCTCCAATATCACGAAGGGTTACAATACTCTTAGCTTTCGGTGCGTCTTCTTGTTGGGTGTCAGTTTGCTAATTACTGAGCGGTGTTCTATGCCTGTCATAGCCATTGTCATAGCGTCCAAGCGAGTTGATCACAGGGTTGTTGCATTGTCTGATGTTATTGTAGAATTTTTCGGCCAGCTGGCGGAATCTGTCCTTCAATCTAGGTATGGCGGCGGCCTCGTGGAGTGCATCCGTGGGGAACCGGCACGGGAGGTGTAGGGCTCTCTTTAGGGCCCTATTTTGAATAACCTGGAGCTTTCTGATTTGCCTGTCACTGGCGTATGCCCACACAGGCCATGCATACTCCATAATAGAGCGTATGAGCGAAGTGTATATCTTAACTCCAGTGGAAGGGGCTAGCTTTGCTATCCTTATTTAGTATACAGTAAAGACTATGGAGCCTGGTGCTTGCTCTCCGACGGGCTTCGTTGATGCGGCTACACCAGTTCAGTCTTTTGTCTAGAGTCACCTCCATGTAGTGTGCCGTGATGGACAATGGGATTTCTCTACCATATAGGCGAAGTGTTGGGTCAGGATTAGCTGGTAGACGGGCACCGAGTCGTTTGGTTAAAATAATGGCTTGAGTCTTGGTGAGATTTATATCAATACGCCACCTCCTAGCCCAGGCCTCTGTTACTTGGAGAACTTCTGCAGTCGTCAGTAGGTATGTTTGGCCGGTGCGCGGCCAAAAGATACATTGTATCAATCTATTGTTATGCTAATTAGGCTATTGTTCTAATTGGATACATTGTATCATTCTATTGTTCTCCACCCTCCCACCTGTCAATCATTTTTTCACACCTATTGTTCTCTCCCCTCCCACTTGACTAACCACTTGACTTGAGTGCCACTTCACTAACCTCAGCTCCCCCAACCCTAGCACCAGCTGCCCTTGGGGCCCCCCTACTATTGCTCTTTTGCCAGGCCGCTTGTTTGAACACCTGCCTTCCCCAACCCTAGCACCAGCTGCCCTTGGGGGGCCCCCTACTATTGCTCTTTTGCCAGGCCACTTGTTTGAACACCTGCCTTCCCCAACCATAGCACCAGCTGCCCTTCGGGCCCCCCTACTATTGCTGTGTTGCCAGACCACTTGAGCAACCACCTGCCCCCCCTCTAGCCGCACAGGTGTGACGCAGCCGCACCAGGAGTGACGCAGCAGCTGTCCTCGCGTAGCGGCGGCAGATCCGTGGCGAGCACTGCTGCGGCAAGCGGCGGTTGAACCGAGGCAAGTGCCGCGGCAAGCGGCGGCTGAACCGCAAGTTTTACGTACATATTATATTATTGTAAAAACGCAGACAAATTATATCGATCCTACAACTTGACTTGAGGGCCACTTGACTAACCACTTGACATGTATTATCTCTGGTCCTATTGGCCACTTGACTTGAGGGCCACTTGACTAACCACTTGACATGAGGGCCACTTGACTAACCACTTGACTAACCTCAGTTACACCCCTATTGTCCTTGACCACGCACCCCTCTAGCCGCACCAGGTGTGGCGCAGACGTTGCCAGACCACTTGAGCGACCAACTGGACTTTCGGACAGATGTCGATATGCTGCTCCTTTTCGAACGAGGAATTCGCGGAGGTATTTGCCAGTGCATGCCGAGGCAAATAACAGGTACATGCCGAGTGCGTCCATTAACTACGTAAGTACATTTTGGCCGAGTACCGGTCAAACCACTTGAGCGGCCCCAACCACACCAGGTGTGTACTCTGATGCTTTTGTCGTTCTGTGAGGTATGAGAATTCTGCGGTTTGAACAGAGAAGTTCACCGGAATAGCATTGCATTGCTCGAAGCTTGTGGACTACGCGTTTCTACCGAGAGTGGTGGTGTAACGGTTAGCGTTCTCGCCTCGCATTCGGAAGTACGGTGAAGTATCTAGGCGTAACAGTACAAAGCAACATGAAATGGGACTTGCACATAATTTCCGTCGTAGGCAAAGCTAATTCTAAACTACGTTTTATATGTCGTATTTTGAGAAGCTACAATGCTCATACAAAGGAAATAGCATACAAAACACTAGTGCGTCCGCATTTGGAATACTGTTGTGCAATTTGGGGGATCCGTATCGAAAGGGATTGATTGACACGTTAGAGAAAGTACAGAGGAGAGCCGCTCGATTCGTGACCGCTAGTTACAGTCCTTATGTAAGTGTCACAGAGCTGATACGTGGGTTAGGCTGGGATTGTTTGGCGGACAGACGACGTCGTTTTCGTTTAAATTTGTTGGAGAATATGCGAAAATCTTTAAGTTACGAGTGCAACGAAATACTTCTTCCGCCAACCTATTTAGGTCGCAATGACAGAAGGGATAGGATTCGAGAGATAAGATGCCGTACAGATACATTTAGTATTCTTTCTTTCCTCGTTCTGTTCGGGATTGGAATACTCTAAAATAGGATTGGTGCTTAGCACCCTCTGCCACCCACAGTAATTGTGAATTGCAGAGTATAGATGTAGATGTAGGTTCGAATCCCCGTCCGGGCATCCAGATTTGGGTTTTCCATGGTTTCCCAAATCACTCCAGGCAAATGCCAAGTGCTTCCTTCAAAAGACCATGGCCGAATCGGGAGTACGGTGAAGTATCTAGGCATAACAGTACAAAGCAACATGAAATGGGACTTGCACATAACTTCCGTCGTAGGCAAAGCTAATTCTAAACTACGTTTTATAGGTCGTATTTTGAGAAGCTGCAATGCTCATACAAAGGAAATAGCGTACAAAACACTAGTGCGTCCGCATTTGGAATACTGTTGTGCAATTTGGGGGATCCGTATCGAAAGGGATTGATTGACACGTTAGAGAAAGTACAGAGGAGAGCCGCTCGATTCGTGACCGCTAGTTACAGTCCTTATGTAAGTGTCACAGAGCTGATACGTGGGTTAGGCTGGGATTGTTTGGCGGACAGACGACGTCGTTTTCGTTTAAATTTGTTGGAGAATATGAGAAAATCTTTAAGTTACGAGTGCAACGAAATACTTCTTCCGCCAACCTATTTAGGTCGCAATGACAGAAGGGATAGGATTCGAGAGATAAGATGCCGTACAGATACATTTATGTATTCTTTCTTTCCTCGTTCTGTTCGGGATTGGAATACTCTAAAATAGGATTGGTGCTTAGCACCCTCTGCCACCCACAGTAATTGTGAATTGCAGAGTATAGATGTAGATGTAGGATCGAATCCCCGTCCGGGCATCCAGATTTGGGTTTTCCATGGTTTCCCAAATCACTCCAGGCAAATGCTAAGTGCTTCCTTCAAAAGACCATGGCCGAATTCCTTTCCATTCCTTGCCCCCCATCCTTTCCCCGGCTCTAAAGATCTCGCTGTTGAGAGACGTAAAGCAGTTAAAAAAAAATACGCGTTTCTGCCGCCAGGCGTTTATGGCGTAACTCATTTGCAGTACAGTGCCGCGTGTGCTGTCGACCTGGCTTCTGTCAATCTGTTTCTGCCAGCGCTGTTTTGTTATTGTTTCGTTACGTGAGGCAGCCGGCCCCTCCTATTCATATGTCAAGTAAGGGTCCATTCACACACAATAGACTCTTGGCGGCCGGTGGGGAGGGAAGGCAAAATTTCATTTCACGTAATATTAAACATTTAATTTCTACTCTTGGCATAATAGATACAAAAATTTTTTATATCGTGATTATTGTAAAAACGCGGATTGGCCGTTTACCCAATAAATTTTTTAAAAATACTAATATTTTCAGTAGTTCGTAGTAAATTTAGTTACGTGAGGCAGCCGGCCCCTCCTATTCATATGTCAAGTAAGGGTCCATTCACACACACAATAGACTCTTGGCGGCCGGTGGGGAGGGAAGGCAAAATTTCATTTCACGTAATATTAAACATTTAATTTCTACTCTTGGCATAATAGATACAAAAATTATTTTTATATCGTGATTATTGTAAAAACGCGGCCTCACCATTTACCCAATAAATTTTTTAAAAATACTAATATTTTCAGTAATTCGTAGTAAATTTAGTTGCATGAGCCACGCTTTGTATTGTTGGTGGGTGAGGTTTCTATAGCGTATGCGTCGTAACTGCGGGGCGTTTTAATATTCCAAATAAATACGAGTACCAATACTCTCGACCCTTTACACTAACGCTCACAGCTTCAGTTGATATTCCAACAGCCTCCTATTCATGAATAAAAAGTATTGTTGAATTGATATGTCAAGCGATCTACTCTAAAAAAGTACCCTATTGTATGAAGCATGCGGACTTTGCGTTTATTAATAGGCTAGGATAGAGGCGGAATGCGCAGGCAATAAAAAACCCAGGTCATAATGACCAAACGAGCCATTACTCCGTACTTCAGGTGAATGTTGGGTTGGGTCCTTCAAAAGACCATGCATGAATTCCATCCAGATCCTTGCACCAGTCCTATCACACTTCGTGATCGGTAAAGATCTGGCCTAGCATTTGGGAGGGCGTGGGCTCGAATCCCAGTCCGGGCATCCAGATTTGAGTTTTCCATGGTTTCCCCAAATAACTCGAGGCGAATGACGGGGATGATTTCTTCATTTGCCATGGCCGAATTCCCCACCGTTCCTCGTCCACTGTCCTTTCCCACCTCTAAAGGCTTCGATGTCAACGAGGCGTAGAACCATAAAAAAAAAAGAAAACCACGACCACCAACTCCAGATGAATGTCGAGTTATTCATTCAAAATACCATGCCCGAATTCCTTCCCAGTCCTTGCCAGTCCATACAATTATGGCCATTACATTCTCGCAATCACCATAGAGGGGGAATGCGCAGGCAATAAAAAAACCCTGGTCATAATGACCAAACGAGCCATTACCCGTACTTCAGGTGAATGTTGGGTTGGTTCCTTCAAAAGACCATGCCTGAATTCCATCCCGATCCTTGCACCAGTCCTATCACGCATCGTGATCGGTAAAGATCTGGCCTAGCATTTGGGAGGGTGCGGGTTCGAATCCCCGTCCAGGCATCCAGATTTGGGTTTTCCATGGTTTCCCCAAATAACGCGAGGCGAATGCCAGGATAATTTCTTCATTTTCCATGGCAGAATTCCTTCCCGTTCTCAGTCGTAACAGCATTACCTAAGGACAGGACTGAACACGTGAAATGACTACGGCAATAACGAGCATGGTGGGGTGAGATGCAATGTTGTCGCTTCACATTCGGGAGGACGTGGGTTGGAATCCCTGTCCGAACATCGAAATTTCGGCATTCCATGCTTTTTTGCGAAATTACTGCATTTGGTGCTTAAGCAATTTGACGGGGAAGTGAAAAGTCCAGGATTCTAATCCCGTCTCAGCTGCGATTTTCAAAAGCCCTTAACCTGACATTCACATCTGGCACAACTTGCGTTGTAATGTAGTTACACCAGAACACTTCCGTTGTTTGGTTTCCAGTTTAAACTGTAGGTTCTCTACACCCGGCTAAGTTCACGTAGGATAGGATAGGTGCGGAATGCGCAGGCAATAAAAACCCTGGTCATAATGACCAGACTAGCCATTACTCCGTACTTCAGTTGAATATCGGGTTGGTTCCTTCAAAAGGCCATGTCTGAATTCCACCCCGTTCCCTGCACCAATCCTATCACGCATCGTAATCGGTAAAGATCTGACCTAGCATTTGGGAGGGTGCGGTTTCGAATCCCCGTCCAGGCATCCAGATTTGGGTTTTCCATGGTTTCCCCAAATAACGCGAGACGAATGCCGGGGATAATTTCATCATTTTCCATGGCAGAATTCCTTCCCGTTCCTCGTCCACTGTCCCTTCCCCGCCTCTAAAGGCGTAGAACCATAAAAAAGAATCGCATGTGCTTTTATCCAATTCAATATAACTTTATAGGCAGGTAGGTGATTTCACTGCAGGTCTATATATTCGTCCTCCTTTCAGAGGTACTTTTTTCCTCCTGGTGGGTGGGTTTTGTTAACGTTCGGGACTGCCATGTGGGAGATGGAGGGTTCGATTCCCCGTCCGCATGTTAATTAGTATCTGTTGTAGTTTAGACATACAAATAGCCGTTTATCGCCAAGAGTCACTGTAGACACTCCGACAATGACAAAAATAAAAATAAAACGCGTTTAGTGGTGTTTGTTCCTGTAGCCAGGGATGGTAACGCGATGTATGTGGTGGGAGTTCTACAGGTTTATCTGCTCGAATACCTGTGTCAGTGATGTATACTCATAGACCCTCCTAAGTTACCACTTCTCATTCTTGTTGAGGGGTGACTGTAAAATTCTTGAAATACAGATATTTGCGCGGGTACAGCGAATGCGTGCCACAACTTCACAATAATTGTTTGTGCATTGAAATACAGAAAAAAAAGTTTCTACTGTAATGGCAGTCTCTAGGTAAAGTGAAAAACGTGGCCATTTTTTATCAAAATTGCTAAGTTTTTCGCCTGGAACCATTGCGGCCACCCCCCCTATTACACATGTCGGACGTCGTAGGCTGGGCAGACGTAAAACAGGACAGGCGGCGGGCGAACTGTGACGGAACTAACATCAGACTTTAAATGTTGGGGCAGAGTACAAGTGTACCTGAACACACAGTGCACCGAACACTCCTAACGATGGGCCTCCGCAGCCGACGACCCATGCATGTGCACCACGACATCGGCAACTGCGACTGAAATGGGCAAGAGACCATCGTCACTGGACGTTGGCGTAGTGGCAAATCGTTGCATGGTCTGATGAATTCCGATACCTTCTTCATCATGCCGGAGTAAGGGTGCGAGCTGGTAGTTTTCTACGGGAAAAGCTTCTTGTCACCTATACTGCGGGGAACATTCACGTGGGAGCTCGTGCAAGGCACTATGACGACTGATAAGTATCGTACACTGGTTGCAGACCACGTACAGCACAAACCTTCATGACGACCTTGTTTCCCAACGGCTGTGACATTTTTCAACAAGATAATGCGCCATGTCACAAGGCCAGAAGTGTAACTTAATGGTTGGAGGAACACAGTGGCGAGTTGTAATTGATGTACTGGCTCGCCCAGCTCGCCAGATCTGAACCCGATCGAACACATCTGGGGTGTGATTTGGGGAAGGCTTGCGATCTATCTAAGTTTGGCCCATTGCAGATTGCGATGGCCCAGAGGCTCGGCACGAGCATTTCGGACACTGCACTATATATCGGGTGTTCGAGCAGTGTTGTGGTGAGTGTCTTCAACAAGTGGCGAAACGAAGGTGACGCCATGTCCAAACGTCGAGTGGTTGGGCGGCCACCCCTTATTACACATGTCGGACGTCGTAGGCTGGGCAGACGTAAAAACAGGACAGGCGGCGGGCGAACTGTGGCGGAACTAACATCAGACTTTAATGTTGGGCAGAGTACAAGTGTACCTGAACACACAGTGCACCGAACACTCCTAACGATGGGCCTCCGCAGCCGACGACCCATGCATGTGCACCACGACATCGGCAACTGCGACTGAAATGGGCACGAGACCATCGTCACTGGACGTTGGCGCAGTGGCAGATCGTTGCATGGTCTGAAGAATTCCGATACCTTCTTCATCATGCCGGAGTAAGGGTGCGAACTGGTAGTTTTCTACGGGAACAGCTTCTTGTCACCTGTACTGCGGGGAACATTCACGTGGGGGCTCGTGAAAGGCACCGTGACGACCGATAGGTATCGTACACTGGTTGCAGACCACGTACAGCACAAACCTTCATGACGACCATGTTTCCCAATGGCTGTGACATTTTTCAACAAGATAATGCGCCAGTCACAAGGCCAGAAGTGTAACTTAATGGTTCGAGGAACACAGTGGTGAGTTGTAATTGATGTACTGGCTCGCCCAGCTCGCCAGATCTGAACCCGATCGAACACATCTGGCATGTGATTGAATATGGCGTCAACCAAACGAGGTGAAACAACGTATATGCATGCAGAAATTGACTTAACGCAGTTACATGGAAGGCAGTCTGCATTATATCTTTCGTGGATTAGGATCGTGAAAAACAGGTAAAACATCACCGCAATTATACCACTTCACTATACGAAAGATGTCATCGGTTTACATGGTTAGAAGGTGTCCATCATGCCATACGATGTGTATTGAGTGCATCCACCAAAATAGAAAAAAAAATGCGACATGATGCGGTGTTCCATCATAAATGAAACTCATTCTGTTCACGGCCCGATATGACATCGGACAACTTGAGTAGTACATCAGATATACCTGTCGAAAGTCACACTAAAGTACTGAAGTTGAACTAACCAGAGCATGCAGAAGATGAGAACATCACAAGTTTCATTAAACAACACGACCCTCCACAAGACCGAAACATAATGGGCTCAATACCAGATGAAACATAAATTATGTTAGATATCAGTTAGTAAGTGCCAGTTTCGATGAATTTCATTTAAAAAGTGCAAAAATAGATAAAAATTCGGGAATACTGGTCAAATATAGCAAAATATTGGTTAAAAACTTATGGCACTTTCTGAGACAGAACTTATGCTAAAGTCTGGTTAATACAGAATGTTAAAGTTTTTGTTATAGTTGGTTAGAGTAAATAAGGTTAGGTTATTTCAACTCACCTTCTCATGGTGCCACTGATACATGATTATCCAAAATTGTTTACTGAGGCGGCTTGGGCCCCACAGTAAGCTGCTGCTGTATAGAAAAATACAAACGCGTTGCATCCGGAAAACCGGCGCGCAAAATTTCGCGCAAAATTTCCGTCTTCTTAGGCCGCGCAAAATACCGGTCTCTTAGGCCGCGGTGGGGCCCAAGCCGCCTCAGTAAACAATTTTGGATAATCATGTATCAGTGGCACCATGAGAAGGTGAGTTGAAATAACCTAACCTTAATTTACTCTAACCAACTATAACAAAAACTTTAACATTCTGTATTAACCAGACTTTAGCATAAGTTCTGTCTCAGAAAGTGCCATAAGTTTTTAACCAATATTTTGCTATATTTGACCAGTATTCCCGAATTTTTATCTATTTTTGCACTTTTTAAATGAAATTCATCGAAACTGGCACTTACTAACTGATATCTAACATAATTTATGTTTCATCTGGTATTGAGCCCATTATGTTTCGGTCTTGTGGAGGGTCGTGTTGTTTAATGAAACTTGTGATGTTCTCATCTTCTGCATGCTCTGGTTAGTTCAACTTCAGTACTTTAGTGTGACTTTCGACAGGTATATCTGATGTACTACTCAAGTTGTCCGATGTCATATCGGGCCGTGAACAGAATGAGTTTCATTTATGATGGAACACCGCATCATGTCGCATGTTTTTTTTTTTCTATTTTGGTGGATGCACTCAATACACATCGTATGGCATGATGGACACCTTCTAACCATGTAAAACCGATGACATCTTTCGTATAGTGAAGTGGTATAATTGCGGTGATGTTTTACCTGTTTTCACGATCCTAATCCACGAAAGATATATGAATGCAGACTGCCTTCCATGTAATGTCAATTTCTGCATGCATATACGTTGTTTCACCTCGTTTGGTTGACGCCATATTCAATCACATGCCAGATGTGTTCGATCGGGTTCAGATCTGGCGAGCTGGGCGAGCCAGTACATCAATTACAACTCACCACTGTGTTCCTCGAACCATTAAGTTACACTTCTGGCCTTGTGACTGGCGCATTATCTTGTTGAAAAATGTCACAGCCATTGGGAAACATGGTCGTCATGAAGGTTTGTGCTGTACGTGGTCTGCAACCAGTGTACGATACCTATCGGTCGTCACGGTGCCTTTCACGAGCCCCCACGTGAATGTTCCCCGCAGTACAGGTGACAAGAAGCTGTTCCCGTAGAAAACTACCAGTTCGCACCCTTACTCCGGCATGATGAAGAAGGTATCGGAATTCTTCAGACCATGCAACGATCTGCCACTGCGCCAACGTCCAGTGACGATGGTCTCGTGCCCATTTCAGTCGCAGTTGCCGATGTCGTGGTGCACATGCATGGGTCGTCGGCTGCGGAGGCCCATCGTTAGGAGTGTTCGGTGCACTGTGTGTTCAGGTACACTTGTACTCTGCCCAACATTAAAGTCTGATGTTAGTTCCGCCACAGTTCGCCCGCCGCCTGTCCTGTTTTTACGTCTGCCCAGCCTACGACGTCCGACATGTGTAATAAGGGGTGGCCGCCCAACCACTCGACGTTTGGACATGGCGTCACCTTCGTTTCGCCACTTGTTGAAGACACTCACCACAACACTGCTCGAACACCCGATATATAGTGCAGTGTCCGAAATGCTCGTGCCGAGCCTCTGGGCCATCGCAATCTGCAATGGGCCAAACTTAGATAGATCGCAAGCCTTCCCCAAATCACACCCCAGATGTGTTCGATCGGGTTCAGATCTGGCGAGCTGGGCGAGCCAGTACATCAATTACAACTCGCCACTGTGTTCCTCCAACCATTAAGTTACACTTCTGGCCTTGTGACATGGCGCATTATCTTGTTGAAAAATGTCACAGCCGTTGGGAAACAAGGTCGTCATGAAGGTTTGTGCTGTACGTGGTCTGCAACCAGTGTACGATACTTATCAGTCGTCATAGTGCCTTGCACGAGCTCCCACGTGAATGTTCCCCGCAGTATAGGTGACAAGAAGCTTTTCCCGTAGAAAACTACCAGCTCGCACCCTTACTCCGGCATGATGAAGAAGGTATCGGAATTCATCAGACCATGCAACGATTTGCCACTACGCCAACGTCCAGTGACGATGGTCTCTTGCCCATTTCAGTCGCAGTTGCCGATGTCGTGGTGCACATGCATGGGTCGTCGGCTGCGGAGGCCCATCGTTAGGAGTGTTCGGTGCACTGTGTGTTCAGGTACACTTGTACTCTGCCCCAACATTTAAAGTCTGATGTTAGTTCCGTCACAGTTCGCCCGCCGCCTGTCCTGTTTTACGTCTGCCCAGCCTACGACGTCCGACATGTGTAATAGGGGGGTGGCCGCAATGGTTCCAGGCGAAAAACTTAGCAATTTTGATAAAAAATGGCCACGTTTTTCACTTTACCTAGAGACTGCCATTACAGTAGAAACTTTTTTTTCTGTATTTCAATGCACAAACAATTATTGTGAAGTTGTGGCACGCATTCGCTGTACCCGCGCAAATATCTGTATTTCAAGAATTTTACAGTCACCCCTCAACAAGAATGAGAAGTGGTAACTTAGGAGGGTCTATGAGTATACATCACTGACACAGGTATTCGAGCAGATAAACCTGTAGAACTCCCACCACATACATCGCGTTACCATCCCTGGCTACAGGAACAAACACCACTAAACGCGTTTTATTTTTATTTTTGTCATTGTCGGAGTGTCTACAGTGACTCTTGGCGATAAACGGCTATTTGTATGTCTAAACTACAACAGATACTAATTAACATGCGGACGGGGAATCGAACCGTCCATCTCCCACATGGCAGTCCCGAACGTTAACAAAACCCACCCACCAGGAGGAAAAAAGTACCTCTGAAAGGAGGACGAATATATAGACCTGCAGTGAAATCACCTACCTGCCTATAAAGTTATATTGAATTGGATAAAAGCACATGCGATTCTTTTTTATGGTTCTACGCCTTTAGAGGCGGGGAAGGGACAGTGGACGAGGAACGGGAAGGAATTCTGCCATGGAAAATGATGAAATTATCCCCATTCGTCTCGCGTTATTTGGGGAAACCATGGAAAACCCAAATCTGGATGCCTGGACGGGGATTCGAAACCGCACCCTCCCAAATGCTAGGTCAGATCTTTACCGATTACGATGCGTGATAGGATTGGTGCAGGGAACGGGGTGGAATTCAGACATGGCCTTTTGAAGGAACCAACCCGATATTCAACTGAAGTACGGAGTAATGGCTAGTCTGGTCATTATGACCAGGGTTTTTATTGCCTGCGCATTCCGCACCTATCCTATCCTACGTGAACTTAGCCGGGTGTAGAGAACCTACAGTTTAAACTGGAAACCAAACAACGGAAGTGTTCTGGTGTAACTACATTACAACGCAAGTTGTGCCAGATGTGAATGTCAGGTTAAGGGCTTTTGAAAATCGCAGCTGAGATCGGGATTAGAATCCTGGACTTTTCACTTCCCCGTCAAATTGCTTAAGCACCAAATGCAGTAATTTCGCAAAAAAGCATGGAATGCCGAAATTTCGATGTTCGGACAGGGATTCCAACCCACGTCCTCCCGAATGTGAAGCGACAACATTGCATCTCACCCCACCATGCTCGTTATTGTCGTAGTCATTTCACGTGTTCAGTCCTGTCCTTAGGTAATGCTGTTACGACTGAGAACGGGAAGGAATTCTGCCATGGAAAATGAAGAAATTATCCTGGCATTCGCCTCGCGTTATTTGGGGAAACCATGGAAAACCCAAATCTGGATGCCTGGACGGGGATTCGAACCCGCACCCTCCCAAATGCTAGGCCAGATCTTTACCGATCACGATGCGTGATAGGACTGGTGCAAGGATCGGGATGGAATTCAGGCATGGTCTTTTGAAGGAACCAACCCAACATTCACCTGAAGTACGGAGTAATGACTCGTTTGGTCATTATGACCAGGGTTTTTTTATTGCCTGCGCATTCCCCCTCTATGGTGATTGCGAGAATGTAATGGCCATAATTGTATGGACTGGTGGCAAGGACTGGGAAGGAATTCGGGCATGGTATTTTGAATGAATAACTCGACATTCATCTGGAGTTGGTGGTCGTGGTTTTTCTTTTTTTTTTATGGTTCTACGCCTCGTTGACATCGAAGCCTTTAGAGGTGGGAAAGGACAGTGGACGAGGAACGGTGGGGAATTCGGCCATGGCAAATGAAGAAATCATCCCCGTCATTCGCCTCGAGTTATTTGGGGAAACCATGGAAAACTCAAATCTGGATGCCCGGACTGGGATTCGAGCCCACGCCCTCCCAAATGCTAGGCCAGATCTTTACCGATCACGAAGTGTGATAGGACTGGTGCAAGGATCTGGATGGAATTCATGCATGGTCTTTTCATCAGCATTCTACCCACATTCATGAAGTACGGAGTAATGGCTCGTTTGGTCATTATGACCTGGGTTTTTTATTGCCTGCGCATTCCGCCTCTATCCTAGCCTATTAATAAACGCAAAGTCCGCATGCTTCATACAATAGGGTACTTTTTTAGAGTAGATCGCTTGACATATCAATTCAACAATACTTTTTATTCATGAATAGGAGGCTGTTGGAATATCAACTGAAGCTGTGAGCGTTAGTGTAAAGGGTCGAGAGTATTGGTACTCGTATTTATTTGGAATATTAAAACGCCCCGCAGTTACGACGCATACGCTATAGAAACCTCACCCACCAACAATACAAAGCGTGGCTCATGCAACTAAATTTACTACGAATTACTGAAAATATTAGTATTTTTAAAAAATTTATTGGGTAAATGGTGAGGCCGCGTTTTTACAATAATCACGATATAAAAATAATTTTTGTATCTATTATGCCAAGAGTAGAAATTAAATGTTTAATATTACGTGAAATGAAATTTTGCCTTCCCTCCCCACCGGCCGCCAAGAGTCTATTGTGTGTGTGTGTGAATGGACCCTTACTTGACATATGAATAGGAGGGGCCGGCTGCCTCACGTAACTAAATTTACTACGAACTACTGAAAATATTAGTATTTTTAAAAAATTTATTGGGTAAACGGCCAATCCGCGTTTTTACAATAATCACGATATAAAAATAATTTTTGTATCTATTATGCCAAGAGTAGAAATTAAATGTTTAATATTACGTGAAATGAAATTTTGCCTTCCCTCCCCACCGGCCGCCAAGAGTCTATTGTGTGTGAATGGACCCTTACTTGACATATGAATAGGAGGGGCCGGCTGCCTCACGTAACGAAACAATAACAAAACAGCGCTGGCAGAAACAGATTGACAGAAGCCAGGTCGACAGCACACGCGGCACTGTACTGCAAATGAGTTACGCCATAAACGCCTGGCGGCAGAAACGCGTATTTTTTTTTAACTGCTTTACGTCTCTCAACAGCGAGATCTTTAGAGCCGGGGAAAGGATGGGGGGGCAAGGAATGGAAAGGAATTCGGCCATGGTCTTTTGAAGGAAGCACTTAGCATTTGCCTGGAGTGATTTGGGAAACCATGGAAAACCCAAATCTGGATGCCCGGACGGGGATTCGATCCTACATCTACATCTATACTCTGCAATTCACAATTACTGTGGGTGGCAGAGGGTGCTAAGCACCAATCCTATTTTAGAGTATTCCAATCCCGAACAGAACGAGGAAAGAAAGAATACATAAATGTATCTGTACGGCATCTTATCTCTCGAATCCTATCCCTTCTGTCATTGCGACCTAAATAGGTTGGCGGAAGAAGTATTTCGTTGCACTCGTAACTTAAAGATTTTCTCATATTCTCCAACAAATTTAAACGAAAACGACGTCGTCTGTCCGCCAAACAATCCCAGCCTAACCCACGTATCAGCTCTGTGACACTTACATAAGGACTGTAACTAGCGGTCACGAATCGAGCGGCTCTCCTCTGTACTTTCTCTAACGTGTCAATCAATCCCTTTCGATACGGATCCCCCAAATTGCACAACAGTATTCCAAATGCGGACGCACTAGTGTTTTGTACGCTATTTCCTTTGTATGAGCATAGCAGCTTCTCAAAATACGACCTATAAAACGTAGTTTAGAATTAGCTTTGCCTACGACGGAAGTTATGTGCAAGTCCCATTTCATGTTGCTTTGTACTGTTATGCCTAGATACTTCACCGTACTCCCGATTCGGCCATGGTCTTTTGAAGGAAGCACTTGGCATTTGCCTGGAGTGATTTGGGAAACCATGGAAAACCCAAATCTGGATGCCCGGACGGGGATTCGAACCTACATCTACATCTATACTCTGCAATTCACAATTACTGTGGGTGGCAGAGGGTGCTAAGCACCAATCCTATTTTAGAGTATTCCAATCCCGAACAGAACGAGGAAAGAAAGAATACATAAATGTATCTGTACGGCATCTTATCTCTCGAATCCTATCCCTTCTGTCATTGCGACCTAAATAGGTTGGCGGAAGAAGTATTTCGTTGCACTCGTAACTTAAAGATTTTCGCATATTCTCCAACAAATTTAAACGAAAACGACGTCGTCTGTCCGCCAAACAATCCCAGCCTAACCCACGTATCAGCTCTGTGACACTTACATAAGGACTGTAACTAGCGGTCACGAATCGAGCGGCTCTCCTCTGTACTTTCTCTAACGTGTCAATCAATCCCTTTCGATACGGATCCCCCAAATTGCACAACAGTATTCCAAATGCGGACGCACTAGTGTTTTGTATGCTATTTCCTTTGTATGAGCATTGTAGCTTCTCAAAATACGACATATAAAACGTAGTTTAGAATTAGCTTTGCCTACGACGGAAATTATGTGCAAGTCCCATTTCATGTTGCTTTGTACTGTTACGCCTAGATACTTCACCGTACTTCCGAATGCGAGGCGAGAACGCTAACCGTTACACCACCACTCTCGGTAGAAACGCGTAGTCCACAAGCTTCGAGCAATGCAATGCTATTCCGGTGAACTTCTCTGTTCAAACCGCAGAATTCTCATACCTCACAGAACGACAAAAGCATCAGAGTACACACCTGGTGTGGTTGGGGCCGCTCAAGTGGTTTGACCGGTACTCGGCCAAAATGTACTTACGTAGTTAATGGACGCACTCGGCATGTACCTGTTATTTGCCTCGGCATGCACTGGCAAATACCTCCGCGAATTCCTCGTTCGAAAAGGAGCAGCATATCGACATCTGTCCGAAAGTCCAGTTGGTCGCTCAAGTGGTCTGGCAACGTCTGCGCCACACCTGGTGCGGCTAGAGGGGTGCGTGGTCAAGGACAATAGGGGTGTAACTGAGGTTAGTCAAGTGGTTAGTCAAGTGGCCCTCATGTCAAGTGGTTAGTCAAGTGGCCCTCAAGTCAAGTGGCCAATAGGACCAGAGATAATACATGTCAAGTGGTTAGTCAAGTGGCCCTCAAGTCAAGTTGTAGGATCGATATAATTTGTCTGCGTTTTTTACAATAATATAATATGTACGTAAAACTTGCGGTTCAGCCGCCGCTTGCCGCGGCACTTGCCTCGGTTCAACCGCCGCTTGCCGCAGCAGTGCTCGCCACGGATCTGCCGCCGCTACGCGAGGACAGCTGCTGCGTCACTCCTGGTGCGGCTGCGTCACACCTGTGCGGCTAGAGGGGGGGGGGCAGGTGGTTGCTCAAGTGGTCTGGCAACACAGCAATAGTAGGGGGGCCCGAAGGGCAGCTGGTGCTATGGTTGGGGAAGGCAGGTGTTCAAACAAGTGGCCTGGCAAAAGAGCAATAGTAGGGGGCCCCCCAAGGGCAGCTGGTGCTAGGGTTGGGGAAGGCAGGTGTTCAAACAAGCGGCCTGGCAAAAGAGCAATAGTAGGGGGGCCCCAAGGGCAGCTGGTGCTAGGGTTGGGGGAGCTGAGGTTAGTGAAGTGGCACTCAAGTCAAGTGGTTAGTCAAGTGGGAGGGGAGAGAACAATAGGTGTGAAAATGATTGACAGGTGGGAGGGTGGAGAACAATAGAATGATACAATGTATCCAATTAGAACAATAGCCTAATTAGCATAACAATAGATTGATACAATGTATCTTTTGGCCGCGCACCGGCCAAACATACCTACTTAGGGGCTCCACGTGCCGAAGGTCGCCGGTTCGAGTCCGGCCTCGGGCACGGGTGTTTAAGCTTTGTGTCTGTGAATGTCTTGTCCGTCCTGTGGTGTGTCTAATTATCTGTAAAAAATTCATCAGGCTGGCTGTGTGGCCTCAGATGCCGAAAGCCATTGAAAAAAAAAATCCAGGTGCCTAGTAGCTCAATACAACAGTTCTGGCTGTAAAACATCCTTCCCGCTTCGGATACCTGTAAGCTGCAGGTGGCTGGAACTGGAGTGTGTGCAGCGTCCATGTTTTATCATACTTCACGCCAAACAAACGTTGTCTATAGCCTAGCGCCTGAGGCTTCGCGGCCGAGGATCTGGCGTGAAAATTGCGACTGGTCCAGGTCTGTGATTCAGGCTCTGCTCAATGAGTTTGATATACGGGCCGCAGCCGAGCATCTCGATCGGTAGTTGTTCAGGGTGCAGCGGTGCTGGCTGTAGCTCAGCAGTAATGCGGCGAGTTGTTGCACCATGGTCTGAACACCTGCAGCCAGCGAGTGGCGTGTCACGGTCAGCGAATGTTTGCGCTGCCGTGAAGAAAAGTGCCATCACTCGTACACTTACCAGATGTACAATCGCAAGAGTGAAGAAACGGGTATGCAGATTCCTTGAACTATGAAGATCTTGACGTAGAATTTCCCTTGGAGTAGTCACATGTATGGGCATTTCGGTTATTACACCAAAAATCTGGGGGTGAGTTTCGACTCACCGTATAATTAACCCTATATCCACGTAGCGGCATAAACCGATAGAATTCAGTCACTCCATATGAGATTTATAGTTAGTTCAGAAAGAACTCGTATAATTGCAGTAGGTGATAAATTATAGGCCATCAATATTTTGTTAGTTTTTTATTTGCAGAATCACTACATTTAAATGCCGTTAAGCTTTCTCATACCCGTATTCCTTAGCTGTACCCTGCTCTGAAATAGTTCCCTAGTTTAAAAACAAAAATAAAACTCTCCGGGATGCTTCCTTCAAAAAGGCCATGGCCGAATTCCTTCCCGTTCCTTGTTCTCAGTCCCATACCGCCTCTAATGACCTTAGCCGTCGACGAGGCGTAAAGCCATAAATAAAAAAAAACTCGAATTTGGATTTACAAGAAAATAAAGTATGGCATTAATATGATGAAACAAGAGTAACAAATAGATAAATTGTATGAAGCTGGATTTTTATGTACCAAATATTAGGCACAGAATGACAGAATAAGTGGCGAAAGTTTTGCGAGATCGACGAAGAAGAGAGAATTGACGTCATATTTTGTGATCGATTTTCGATTCCTTATTTATATAAATAAAAACGTATAATTGTGCCTGCACTCGTAAAGACATCACTACACACGCTCGGGAAAGTACAAAGAGACCTGGTCTCCGTTACAAGCCGTCCTAATTGCTGTTTTAGGGCCATTTCCTGCAATCATCAAGGCAAATGCTGCGACGGACTGCTGTCTCCACTTCATAAACTACATATTTCACCGACAAAAATAGATTTATCACACATAGATCATTGTGAGACGTTTCGCAGACAGATGACAACACAACTATTCTCCAGTAGTGTAAATGCTCCAGATCTGACAAATCTGTTCTGTCACAGGTAAGGACACGTGTCCTCCCTGAATCATAATATCACAAACTAGATGGTGCCCACGACTTCGTTTGTGTTTGTCAAGATTTTTGTGTTTTTCACTGAACGTTACCAAATCAGCAACACTCCGGTAAAATTCTCATCCAAATCGGTTCACACATTAAATATGTTGCATATAAATTATTTATATTTGTTAATAGCTGAAAAATCTGAAAAATGTGCTTTATTAAAGACCATTATACGAGAACGTTCTAGAAGATTACATACATTTTTTTAGAACATCATGGTCGAAAAATGAAAATGGCCGAGATCGATCACTTTTAATCATTATGTCTCTTGCACCCCGCAGATACCGACATACAACCACCATAGTGCATGATTGGAAACTCGCGGCTACTACTACATACATACACCAGTGGTCTGCGCTCCGTAGTTAAGGCTGCAAAGTGAAATATAGGGACACACAATTCTCAGGTCGAAATAAGAAAATGCCCTCGGTAGAGCACTTTCAACAATCAGATCTCTCACATCCCCGCAGCTACCGACATGCAACCACTATAGTGCACGATGGGAGACACGAGGTAACTTCCACACACAAACATCGGCAGTCAGTTGCGGTTGCAAAGTGAATTATAGGGACACCAAAAACTGCTACCCGGTAGGATATCACTGCAGAACCCAATAAAAAAGAAAACTGAGATTTTGAAAATAAGAAGAATGAATGACCCTTCTGGATCTCTCGGTCAGTAATTAAATTCGCTTTACCATATTCACATTAGAAAACGCAGCAGTCAAATTCGCTTCGAAGCTGAGCAATAATGGTATTCCTTAGTTGCATACTATAAGGGACCCATGTTTTACTTTCTGCATACCCTCAGATTGTGTTACCTTTAATTTTGAGTCTTCTACATACTACATATACCACGACTCAAATATTTTTTGTTTTTCATAACTTTTTTTATCCCTTAATTTCAAATTTTTGAACTGAACGAACTACACTGCAGTACTTGACAGGCCCAGTTTAAGCAGACGTAAAAATAACTGTAAATTTTCTCACAAAATAATAAACTTCTAAACATTTTATTTAGTCGAACATACAGGTGCATATCGGCACCTCTTCCAATCATTTTGCTGCAGTGTCGGAATACCTCTATTTTTAATGAAAACTTGCGCATCTTTGGGACATATACAGGAGTTGAAGGGAGTTTTAACAGAATATTCGCTCATGCTCTAGTTTGGAATTTTAAAATTATCGCGGAACTAAAATCAGACGTGGTTGGAGAAGCATCTCGTTTTTAGTTTGGAAATGTTTTTTTTTATATAAAAAGGTAAACTGTCCTAGTATTTACCCAGGGAATTACAAGAAATCATTAAAGATCCCGGTATCTTTCATTCCCGAGTTAACAAGCTACGTATATCTTCCTGAGTCTTATATGGTAGCACTTCACCGCACAATGCTACTACGGCGAATGAATAGAGTGTAATAAACCAACAGTATCTTAAGAAATCAGAGCACTTCCAAAAAATTGTTGGTTTAGTGGAGAAGAATCAGCTCAGATTGCAGTAAAAAAATATCAAAAATGCTCTAAGTGACATAAACGCGGTACAGCTTTAATACCGCGATGCCGAGTAGATTAACAGCTCAACATAGAGCGCAGAAATGTTGTATAACATTTTATGTTGGAGTCCATCATTGCACCTGCACCTCTGTCGGTGGTATAAATCCGAGGTACTTGGCCGTTACCAGAAGAGACTTTTATGAGGCCATCAGGAGACAGCGTTTCAGGCATCGCGCCAACGGCAAACACCTGCACGTCGGTCCGTTACAGTCCCTCCGTACGAGCTGCTCCACTGCGTCCAAATTGCAAAGCGACACTGCGTCGCTACCAGATAAGCTGCAGTGCGAAATGCGGCCGGCTTATCTGTGATGGGTCGCGAACACTGTACGTAGTGTCGAGAGGGCTCTTGACAATGGCTTGTCCAGGGCGCCCGCTTCTAAGTGGATGCTACGTGGGAAGATGAGTGTGAGGCTCTTATCTGCAAGCTAGAGTGGTCTGCGTCGTAAAGCGCGACAAGCAGCCTACATTAGAGACTACAGCTATAGCTCCTGCCGCCTTGTCTCACCTGCTCGCTGCCTGTCCACGATTTTTACGTTCTACATTCGTATTCCGTATTCTGGCGATAAGGAAGATGTCGGTCATTGTACTACGTTCTCTTAGGAGTCCGTTCTAATATTTCACTGGTAAAAGATCCGAGTCTGAACGCATTCCGAGACACGTCTCAGTTAGGTTCAAGCGATAGTTAGGTGATTTTATAGCTTTTTCCAAGAAACAGATTCGTAAAAATTCAATTCAATTCCATAGTCCTGCATATGGCATTCAGACATTGTTGTTTGGTGTCATGAGCTGATTAATTTTTCTAGTTGGGCCTGAAGGTACTCCTTTCTAACACTAATCTAAGACTGGCATTATGCAGTCCCTTACCTCTTCCTATCATCAGTTAATGTACAAGCAGAAATTAATAGATTATGTTACGAAATTCTTGTCTTTTCCAAGGTTTTAGCCCCAATAAACAACGGGACGTCATTCAAAGCTCCATCGACTAGATCTGAAGTTCCAAAAACAACTCATGAGATTATTCTGGCTGTTTGGAACATAATTATATCGTTTTATTTATTCTTTAATCTGAAATTATTCTATCAAATCATAATTTAATGTCTCATAAGTCGATTTACTTTAAGTGTTTGTTTAGACTATTCTTTGTTGAGATAAAAATGAATTTCACAATTATGATCTATTACTAACTTCAACTTTTTCCAATATTTCACTCAAAACACCACCGTAATGTCACAACGTCTATAGTCCGTTCAGTTAACACAGGCGACTCAAGGTCAGTCTGGTCTATCCCTACTCCGCTTTGCTTGCCTCCACATGCGATAGGGAAGTGTGACACTCGCCTATGTGGACACAGCGAGGGATAAGAGCTGACGTAAGAAGCGGAGCCAGGGGAACATGACATTGAACAGCCAGTTCGGAGTGAACAGGCGTTTCAAAGTCGCATTACGTATTCTACCTCCTCCATGAAATGTTTTTCGTGGTACAGAAAATGTTTCTTGAAATGAAGATTTTTGGTTCCTTCCTTTAATATCAAATCAGTACGGAAACCATTTATTTTTATGGAACCCATTCCTATGATCACTATACGTCTTCACACTTTTTACTGGGTACTTTGAGTGGTTTCGTCACACAGTGTTCGAAGTGATTCACTATATTTAATTCTAATTTATCGAGTTCAAAATATTCTGGTATAATACTTAAAAGTTTGAGAAGAAAACTTCCGAAACTTAGTTTCTACATTCGATGTAAGTTCACAACAAAATCTCTTCCTGGTAAATTTGTCTTTGCTAAGATCGAATTTCAAGATTAAAATGAGAAAGGCATTTCCTATGCTGCCCTGGTAAATCTGCTGCGTAACTTGGCATTTTGATGAAACTGTAGCAGATAGTAAATAAACCATACAGCACTGGTTCAAGAAGCCAAATGCTGTGATATTTTGCAGAATATGAGTGTACCTTATGGTAGTGTTTGAAAGTATACTTTATTATCCATGATCAGGCACAAATAATTACGAGGAAACTTTAATGTGAACTGGATATAAAAAAAAAGTATAATAATTTTCGCATGAACAGTAGTCTAGATATTTTCAGAACATGGTATATAGACTATTAGTACATCTAAGGGATCAATTAAAAATTGAAGGCTTGCTGAGTTACAGTGCATTGAGACCTCCATGTTTCTGAAACCTCTGCCGTGTACCTGTGTAGAGGAAATCTTGCAGCAATTGCAGATGGACCTCGGGTGGTGCGGGCGATGTATGTCGTTATTCAGTGTCCGCATAGCTGGTCAGAAACCGGCGTACTGCGCCGGTCAGGAGGTCACGGTGAAGACCGCGGCATGCTTTGAAGTCTGCCGACTAGAAGAACAAGTGTTTGACGGCCACACAGCCGAGAATGCTCTCAAGTCACCGTGGTTTGTTCCGGTTGTGTACGAGTGTTCGAATTTGCTAGAAAACTGTGCCACTACATAGCAACAGAGATTAACACACTTAGCATATTTTGTAGGTGCTGGTTTTTTATGCCTTAGGTTAAAGTGGTTAAGGCTTTTGACTATAGATCGAACGGCTCCCGGTTCGAATTCTAATCCACCCTATGGGCGACCAGCACCTCTGACATGGCTTGCAGTGTGATGCGAAATACGCCAGAAAGCTTCTCTGTGGTTACGAATCCACGTTAAGCTGGGGTCACCTGAACCTGAAAAGATTACCGAGTTAGGTTACGTAAGAAGGAAATAACTTGCCACTCTACCTCCAATACAGGGCTAAATATACCTCCTTCTGCAGGGTCCAACCAACCTACGGGTCGAATACCCAGCTTAGCTTAGAGAATCTTGGCATTTCATATGTTTCCCACTTTATCATAAGTGTCTTTTGATTCGTTGTGTTGAGGGATCTAAAATCAGTATGAAAGCGCATGGTGTTTACTTCATCACCTAACAGTACTGGACCGAAAGAAATATTTAAAGCTCTCCGTAAATAATAAATTAAAACGAATTACTTTTACGTGAATTATAATACAAAGTAAATTGGTTTAATGTGTATTTTATTGCAGTCAGAATTTGATGTGACTTTGTTGATTAAGAAAAAGAATTTGCTTCTTTGTTGACGTAATGCCATGATTCAGTTTCTCACTTATATTCTTTGTGTTATGGAATCACTTATTACTGTTGATTTAAAATACGTAAAATCACTATTTTTTTTTATAATAATTTCTATTTATTTTGGATCCTGTACACTAAATCAAATTTATCAAGTTTACATTCGTATCAATTTCGTCATATGAAGTTTAAATTAATTTAAAACAAACAGGTCTGCATTATCCTGATCTTCATAATATTATTAACAGCCCAACCGTGCATGGTTGATAAACGGGAACGGTCCACCCTCGCATTCGGGAGGACACGGGTTCGAATCCCCATCCGGGTATCCAGATTTGGGTTTTCCATGGTTTTCCAAAATCTCTCCTGGCGAATGCTGGGATGCTTCCTAGAAAATTCCATGGCCGAATTCATTCCCGTTCCTTGTCCCCAGTCCTTTCCCACCTCTAATAACCTCGGGGAAAAAAGATGCGTGGAACGTGTATGGAAAAAATAAAAAGCAAACAAAAATTCAATTTTATTGGCGTAGGTACTATTAATATTTAAGCTTAGAATTCAACCTGAAGGCGGTTGGTTGAACCTTACCGAAGGAGGTATACATAGACCGGTATAAGAGGCAGAACTGCAGGTTTTTTACTTTCCTAACCTAACCCGGTAATCCAACCGGGTAAATGTGACCTACTGTTTAACGTGGAATGCAGACCACGGAAGCGTTCTTACGTACAAAGGAAGCTTTGTTAGAAGTGAAGGTCAAGTTAAGGTCCAAAGGTAATTCCCACCGAAACAGGGATTAGAGCCGAAGACCTTTCAAATCTCCAAACAGACGCCTTAGTCATTGAGCTACCCTACTTATCACTTATTATCTACGCAAATTAATAAATATTGCAGCAATGTATGCATTTGAATTGACATGGTCAACATTCTCCTGTTCGTCTAAATTATTTCAAAAACCTCTGAAACATCTGATCTTGATAGTTCTAGTGTGAAATAATGTGTCACAATGAACATCTGTAGTTTGTTCCTTCGTCTAGAACTAAGAACTTAGAAAGTCAGATGAGTCAGATTAAGCTCTCAGGAAGAAGCCACCATGGCATTGTACGGTGTGAATAATGCGCTGCTGGTGAGAGCACTCGAGTGAATACAAGGGAGAGAGAGAGGTAGCAGCCCTAGGCAGGTGCTGCGGAAGACACACCTGTTGCTCCACCCGACGTCACCTCCGACCTCGCAGATAGCATCGGGCGCAATTCATCTGCCCGTGCGCCGAGCGGCCATGTTTAATTTTTGTATCCAGCTCCCTGCTGTCCGCCGAGATTGCGAACGCCCTTAAATGGAATGGAAACATTCCGGGACGACCGGTAATGTCGCTTCTTATCACTAGATCGCCGCCGGGAGACAAATGATCAATATTAGGCACGTCGCCGTTGAAACGCCAGCGGTCAGTTCTTCCTAGTACGAAATACTGCGGCGGCCGGTAGAGATTAAAGATACGGCGTCGTTACATAAAGAAGCCGAGCGGAAAGCTTATTTTTGGCCATTTAATTTGCATGCAGAGTAAAATACTTTCTGTGTAGACATCCTTTAAGCTTCATGGTTGGACAAATGGAGAACAGAAGAATTTACGGCTAAAACTTATAGGATTATCATAATGTGTTCTGCACCCCCAGCCCATGAGTAATCATATGTCAGCAAGTATAACTGTTGTAACAGGTGTGTAAGATATAGGTAAATTTAAGCTTACTTATCTTCTCACAATCACACCTTTTTAAATACACATGAATCTCTGCACACTCATTGGTTTATTAAATGCAATCAACAGATTCCGTTAATAAATATAAATACGCGAAAAGCTTAGAAATGAACACAAAATAGTTTTATATATATATATATATATATATATAAGTGTATGGTGTGAGTGTGTGTGTGTTAATGATCAAAAATGTCGAAACGGTGACGGCGTTTCAACTTTCATTCGAACAACTTTAGTCCAATGATTTTTGCATGATAGCACAAGAAGCCACCAACATAAAACGTTTACAAAATAATAGCAACAGTTTCAGGACTCATGTGCAACACCACTGTAAAATTTCTCTACCGAATATACAATATCTGCTTTCACGTGACTGTAAACACTGATACATACTATACGAAATGAATACAGAGGATAGCGAATAATAGTCTCTGTTTACACGAAATGTATATGTGCTTCTAAGAGCCAAAAATAACAGTGTGCGAACACTCCTACTAAATATTTGCTTATAGTCTAAAGAGAAAGGTGTAGGTATAACGCTGTATACCGAGATCTCTCCTTTTTTTTTACTTATTGATTTACGTCTCGTCGACTGCTAAAATCATTACAGGCGGGATGAGACTGGGGACAAGGAACGGGAAGGAATTCGGTCATGCCTTTTTTGAAGGAAGCATCCCGAGATTCGCCTGGAGTGATTTTGGGAAACCATGGAAAACCCAAATCTGGATGCCCGGACGTGAATTCGAACCCTCGTCCTCCCGAATGCGAGGCCAGAACGTCAACCGTACCGAGATCTCATCTATACTGCGACATGATATAAACTTTTATTGCTAAAATAAATAATAACACCATTAGCTAATAAGAAACGATAGTCAACTGTATATTTTAAGAATAAATAAGCATAGTAACTGGAATTTTCATTTATATAAGCGTACAGAAATCTACTGCAGTCAGAAATGTTGAGAATTGTAAAGTTGGTAGCAATGAATTCGATAAAACAACTGTGTCTTAACTTCATTAAATCCACAGCGAGTGTTACTGTTGTTTCCAATAATAGTACATGACAGGTACTTCGATATGTGCAACATAAGCGAGTAGGCCACGGTGACATATTTTTTGAGCCTTGAGAGTCTTATTCCTGTGGTTTTGGTTTTCTTTTTCAAGCAACAATGCAGTGGAGCAAGCCACACAGATGACTGCTTTGATACAGTGAAAGTCATACTAGGAAAGATTTGTCTATCACTCTGTAACCTTAGGATACAACCTATCCCACATACGTTGCGAAACTAAGATACTAATAGAAAATTACGGGGATTACCGTAGTTCGTCACGGCGACTATTAAGATCGGCCGATCTGACCACGTCGCAGTGAGGCCGTTTCTGCGAGCCGCAAGCCGACCTCTGTGGGAAGTGCTGCGGAACGACGCCGTAGCCTCAGGCCACCCGAGTCACTCCTCGTCATCTCGCACGCGCTGTGCTGTCGATACGCCGAGACCAATTACTGCAGCGGCGTAAAACAATCGTGAGAGAGCGCTCTGGGATGATATCACTGCTCCATTCGTCCCGCAGAACACCTGCGCCGCCACGGGCGCGAACCGCGACCTCTGCGCATCTGCCGCAGATTGCCTGTCAGACGGGCAAAGTAGTTCCGCGCCAGTGTCCGTCAGTCAGCGGAGGAACAGCTGATGAGCCTTTCAACTAGCCGCGTTGTAACGGATTCTTCTTCACTGTCAATCATCCACACAATGAAGGCTCGCAAGGTTTTTTTAAAACAATGTGGCTGCAGGTGCAATGATTCTTAATCCCAGCGTAGCCTTTCTTCCCTTCGGAGTTACATCGCTGTTCTCTAGCCGAATAGAAAATCATACATACACGAAGTTTCTCTCAGTGTTGAGAATTAATAAAGTCGGCTCGGTTTACTAGCCGAGTGAGCAGCGTGTTTTCACGCGATATTTCGGGGATCAAAACTCTGTCGCCATCTTCTGGTGAAATGCTGGATGTGAGAATTGAGTCTTTCCTGGCGTACAGCTGATAAAAAATTTTCTCTGGTGTTCTGCAGGATAATATCTGCCATACACAACGTTTAGAAAGCTGGCCTCCGAGCGTGGTGGGTGAACGGTTAACGTTCTGGCCTCACATTCGTGAGGACGCGGGTTCGAATCCCCGTCTGGTCATCCAGATTTGGGTTTTCCATGGTTTCCCCAAATCACTCCAGGCGAATGCCGGGACGCTTTCTTCAAAAAGGCCATGGCCGAATTCCTTCCAGGTCCTTGTCCCCCAGTCCCATCCCACCTCTAATAACGTTAGCAGTCGACGAGGCGTTAAGCAACACGTGAAAAAAAATCGAAAGTTGCCATAGCTGTCTTCAACAGGTGAAATTGTGGACCGAAGTTGCTACTGTAACAACATGTCACCTACTGTGAATGCCTCTCAATTCCCGCAGCTGGGTATTCATATGAGCCAGAATTGCGAGGCATTCACAGTAGGTGACGTGTTGATACGGAAGCAAGTTTGATCCAACATTCCACCTATGAAGACAGCGTTGGTAGCTGTTGAAAAGAAGTGTATGACAGAACTTATCCGGCAAATCTTATCTTTTAGAAATAAAAATTCTTCTCGGGTATTCTGCCGGATGTTTTTTTTGTGACGAGTCATCTTTCTCAATTCAAATCATACCTCATTCATTGCTTTTGGTTAAGTTATCCAATTTAATAACATCATTGATTTTTTCGACATTCAACACGTTAGCAAAATTATTAATAATCAAGATGCAATAGATCATAACAAGCCTCCAGGCTTCACTGACGTTGATAAGAAATTATCACATTAACACTAGATAGCAGCACCACAATTTAAATTTTACGCACAAAAAATACACAAATTGAACAACAGATCTCTTCTACAGCTCACTTTAATCCGTTTATCAGTTTAGCACAATAGAATGGTCGAACTTTAATCTGTATTATCTGACAGAGCTGTAATAGTAAAACGTAAAAATTTTAAAATCTGGTGGAGCAATTTTTATCTTAAAAAAGAGAAGATCAAATAATAAGTCCGACTGGGATAAAGATGACTTTTCCTAAATTTTATTTCCCCACAATATGAGATTACGATAATCGAAACTCAGTTACGTTACATAAAGCAAGAATGACCACGATACGACGTACTTTTCTAACCACACTCATCAAGATCATCATTAGCTTTTTTTTTCATTTAATATCAACAATGACATGGTTCACTAAAATAATCCCACAGATGATTTCCTCTGCCACTTTAAACATAGAATCCATTCAGCTAATATATTATTGAAATTCACAATCTAGCATTTTGTTAAAATCGAATCGCTGGAATAAATTAGCAATGGCACTATAATAAACGCTACAGTTCAACTACCTGAAGCAGACTGTTGGAGCGTGGGCGCAGAATATACTTTCGAGATTTCTTGGTCGAAAGTGGCGAGAATCGATCCGAGCCCTTCTAGGTGAAAGCCTAGCTCGTGTGGAACGGCCTGGTACACAATACCACTCTTCCGGCCACTCTACCAAGTTCCGCGGGGATCGCCTTCTTCATGCGGGGAAAGTGGTGCGAATCGCGCTCAAAAAGAGAATCGACTACACGACAACACATCGGAGAAGCTTCGGCTTTGGGCACGAGCTGCCTCTCACTGGAGAACGTGAATGCAGACTTTTTTGGAGGAAATCCTCCAATGTGGCACTACTGAACTTTCGACTAGATGAGTCTGCATTCAGACCGCAGTATACTAGTAACCTATTTATCTTTCTCTAAGTATCCGTATCCAGTTTAACGTAGAAAATACCGTAACGTCAATTCATTGAAACCAACCTTCATTTTGACTTAAACGATATTAAAATTAATTATTCAAAGCAGCAACTAAGATTCATAAATTTATGATTAATATGGTAATATTTCTTATATGTCAAAAGTAAATTTATTATTACATTCGATTCAATAACGGATACTACAGGCTGAAAATAATTGTTATTAAAACGGGTGAGCTGATTTTTAAAAGCATTACTAATACTTCAAACCACGTTCTAGCATTAGGCCTACGTAAACGTATAAAATCAAAATTGTTTATTATCTTTGCTTAGTATCTCTTCCTATTCTCCTATAAAGTATCTCTTTGTCAGTGCTAGCTGTAACACTCAATGCCAGATAAATTCATTAGTATGAATTAACCCGATGTTTACTTGTCGTACCGCAATATGACCCATGAATCTTTGTTACTAATGCGCCAGTTCCCATACTGAATTCTTGGTCCTGTGCACCATTCTTCGTCAATCTGGACATGTTATTGAATGACTAATTTACTGTCCCGATAGTAGTTTTCGCTTGAAGTATTCTAAAGATAACAATTAAAAATAAATGAAACATTACATCATTAGAAATATGTAAAAACATTTTAGCTGTATATATCGCTTCATTACCATTCTTCTTCAAGCCTGAGAAGGACAGCCGAAAACAGAACAATTACACCTTTATTCCTCAGTTAAATAAAGAGAGATAAGTTATAGAAAAAAAGTTGTTACAAACTTGATATAGAAAACTATTATTTGTGGTATGTACCTTTCCTTGAGTTTAGCATATGACACAAATGTCAAGATATTAAAAAACCACAAAATGTCGACTTTTACAGAGTAGCTATTTACTGCATAACTCTACTTGTTACATAGTTTTTTAGAAACAACAAGGACGGAAGATGTGAAATATAAATATTCACTAATGAAGTCATGGATCAATATGACTGTAAGTTTTCATAATTTATCCGTTCTTTATTGTTAAGGTTCAACAACTATCTGACGTTAAACTAAGCTGCGTTAAATTTTTATCAGAAATAATAAACTATAGAATAGCTCTTATGCTGTGACTAAAAACTAAACAAATATTTCCGTTTTATGATTCCCCATTCGAAGTATTAGAAACAAACACGAGGAAAATAAAAACTGAAGAGGTATGGAATGCCTAAATATGGGTAGTAAACATTGTTTGGTCGCTAAAGGAAACTGTTTGACACATATAGAGACGGTAATAGTACAGGTTCTGTTGTATGGATAAACGAAAATAATTCACTACATGACCTGCAACGTAATTACGCATATTAATCGGAAGAAGACAATCGCTAATTATTTAACGATAAAACCCATTCACTTAAAGTCCTACTTTCAAACGTTGGTCATTTCTATGAAAGAGTGTAACTTTGTTCATGTTTATATATATATATATATATATATATATATATATATATATATATATATATATATGGTTGATTGTAGAATTATCTTCCTCGAACCTATCACCGAAATTATTTTCTAGATGGTCAATGTTTGCGAGTCAGAATGACGTTTACGCCATAAGACGTAACCAACTTGTTAAAGAGAGCAGCATTTGACTGACTCTTATATAAGGCATGAGACAGTAGTCTGGTAAGAACAAAACCCCCAGGCTCTCAAAGAACAATAAGAATTCTGAGGTATGAACCATAGTTTCAAATAATGCTTTCGATATACGTTGTTGCTATTCATCACCTGTGCACCTAAGAGAGATTTTGTCGCGGACAATTCGATAATGGTTTTTGAATACGTCAATCTGTACTTCTGATCTTACCGCAAGAAATTCTTAACAGTGAAGACTGATATAATATATTTACTGTATATGAAATGTAATGTTGGTATGGGTGTACACTATGGACTAGGAAACTACTGGACCGATATATTTATTTATTTATGTTTTGCAAAATAGTCCGCGTTATCAGGAGAAGGTTTAAAGGTATTTACAATTTAAGTATTCCAAATCATAAAATTAATAACGTATATGTAAATATATAATTTTAACAGAAGTTAATTTCAAACTTTCAGTTGTGTTCATTCAACCAATATGTACAGTATACTGGAATTTAGCAACAGCGAAGCACTGCCGGGTCAGCTAGTAGGCAATAATACTAGATGACAGATGACAAGAGAAAATGTAGTGTTGATGGTGAACCTCTGTGATCCGCGTCTTTGTCTTTGAAAGAAGTTCAACAGCTTCATTGTATCAGCTGATTAATTCTTAACGCAACAGTGATAAACAGAACCTCTTCGTAAGATATGGAGTTTACAATGACTTCTCAGGCGCTGATATAAAATATGATTCGATTCATCAAGCAGATGAGCGTTTTCGACGGAAGAGAGATTTGTTCGTTTCACTCCTATTGCAATCCAAGGAAAAGAAACTTACACAGCATATAGTCAGTTTCAAATCAATCCATATATCAACACACTTGCCATAAGACACTACCTCAATCTGGACTTCTGATCCTACCGGAAGAAATTCTTAACAGTAGAGGCTAAGGCTGTTGGTTAGTTTCAATAATGAAATGCTAGTTGACAGGTGACAAGAGAAAATGGAGCGTTGGTGGGGAATCTCTGTGAACCCCATCATTTGTCTTTGGTGCGATTAAGCTGTAGAACCTCTTTCATTCATTGTAAATTCCCTAAGTGACAAACAGATGCTATCACTAATTAGTTGAACTTTAACTGACATCCCAGGTACTGGTTTAGAAATGTCTTGATTCTTCATTCACGTGAGAAATTTTATATGAAGAATGATTTGCACATTGTAATCCAAAGGAAAAAAGAAAACATATCACGCAGCCAATTTCAAATTGATCCATATCTCAGCAGACACTGGTTTGTCAAACATATTTCTTACGTCTTCGTCATTATTACAACTTGTGAAGACATTCTGTTTGTGACAACAAGCATACTGAACAGTTTAATGTGAGAGTACGGTATGTGATCCAGTGGAGTGGTCCACCCATCAAGTCGAGCCGTCCAGCGGTCAAGGCCGCGCTTTGCCGTGGTGGGCAGCTGGAGGCAGCCGTCTCCGCCTGGAGCAATCAAGTCCAGACCGGAAGAGAAACCGCATGATATACGCGGACTGATTAAAAGTGAAACGCTGTCCGAAACTCGGTCCGCGACACTGCCTGGCCTGGAGGACGGAGTCGGCTTTCTCCGCAGAACATCACGGAGGAAGCTCGCGGCCCCAGGCGCGGATGAACTTGCTGCTTGTAGCCGCTGTCCGCCTACATCAGCACTAAATGTCTATCCCTGTCAGGATAGAAATACCTGTTCCTCAGCATGTGGCATACATAGTATTTCTTTGAAGTCAGAGGTCAGGCTTAACACGTAACGAGGAAGATATACTAGGCACAGGGAAGCATCAATGCTGCAGTTTCAAGAAGTCTACATTCAGTTATTAGAGACCAGAATTAGTGGCTGACAGCATTGTTTTACTAAAGTGCTGAAACGAAATAGCACACTGAATATACTTACACAGTATTCAGTTGAATATGTTCTGGAGAACCATAAAACCGAGAACCAAGATATAGGTTTAAAGTACACTTCTACGGAGAAGCAATCACATCTATTACTGCCAACTGTGCCCAAAAAGTCTCAATAAGTTTTTGAGTGATAGGGATTGTGCATAAACTACGTGGCTCAGTCTAGGGGGGGGAGGGGTTGGCTGTAAAGCTACATTGAGCTACGTGGGAGGGGGGGGGGGAGGTTGCAAGCCAGGCCAAGTAGCTTTTCTTTCATATTATTTCTCACTGTTAAAATGAGATATAGAACACACAGAAGCATGTAAATATTTATTTCCATCATTTAATTTTCTCCGGATGTAATTTACGATAGTCTCACAAGAGAAAACAGTACAAAATGTCTTCTGGAATCAATATGGAGAAAAAGCTACGTGCTACCTGGGAGGGGGGGGGGGGTAGAGACAAAAGCCACATCGGGCTACGTGGGCGGAGGGGCGGTTCACAGGAAGCCAAAATGAAGCTATGTGGTTTATGCACGCTCCCGTACTAACTATTGAAGCTTACCGAATGGAAATCGAATTAAAACACTGTTTCAGCATTGCGCCTTGAGAATAAGTGTCACCATTAAGAAATCCTTGCTCTTAGGAAAAAGCCTTAAATACTAAAAAAAAGGCCTTTTCTATACTTCTATTTGGAACTATTAAAGAATTATTTCATACATATGTATTGGTAACACGATCAAATTTATCAAGGATTCTCGGAATTTCAAAGACCGACTAATTAATTCCTAACCTTAGAATTTTTTTAAAATAATTTTAAGTTCTACAATTCTGTCACCAGAATTGGCGTGTGTTAGTGATAAAGTCATCATAATATTATAAAAGATTATGCCGTTTTCGCAGTCGCCATATTGGTATAAATAGATTCACGAGTTTCACGCTGCGTCGAATTGCTCATTCTTCTTCTTCTTCTTATTCCCAACGATTCATCCAGGCCTTAGGTCTTCCTCAGGGGACTTAGCCGCCTACTGAGTCTGCTAGAGTCTCTAGCAGAATCTGCAGGCGGCTAAGTTCCGTGAGGAGGATCGAAGACCTTGTCGAAACGTTGCGAAGAAGAAGGAAAAAGCAGTTTCTAGGAGAATCAGCAGGTGGCTAAGTCCCCTGAGGAAGACCTAAGGCCTGGTCGAAAAGTTGGAAAGAAGAAGAAGCACTTCGACGCAGCGTGAAACTTGTGAAGCTATTTATACCATCATCATAATATTGTTAGCAGTTGACTATGCACTCACTGTCAACCTCATGTTTTTGTTTTAACTTTTTCTTCTTCCTCCTTGCACTTATCCCCCTTTTGGATGAGCTGGATCAGCTTTTTTCAAGACGTGAGGTTTTTAAGATTTAGCCGGCTTGTTACTGAGCCTGACGCCTCCAGGAGAGGAAAGTTTCGTTGTCATTTGTCTGCAAAACTGATAATTATGTTCTGTGTGTGTTTTTGTTTTATTAATGTGTAATTTATGAGGCGGAGATTGGGGACCGTCCCGGCATACACCTTGGCGATTTCGAAAAACAGCCTAAAAACTACAATGGGAAGAGCTGGTCTTGATCGTGCTCCGCTATACATCCCCGAACCGGTGTGCGGCGTATCAACACACTCAGCCACACTGTCGAATATGTTTTTGGTTTAATAACAATTGTTAATTCAGTTGTACGCTGTATAAGCAAGCCAGTTACAAACTGATATTTAGAAGGAATGTTAAATGGCTGCAGAAGGTGGTAGTCTGAACAATATTGAGTAAAAAAAGTTCATACAAACATGTGACCCATTTCCATTCGATTTTAAGATACAGGTGCTAGAATGTTGAACCCGACAATTCAGCATGAGATTTCCGTGTGCTTGAAAAAGGAAGTGTACAAAGAAAAAGTAAACGCAAGAGGTGAATTACTCGCTCGCATTGTAAACACTGCTACCCTCACAAAAGTACGTCAAGACATACTCAGAAGAGCTACACGTATTGATGCGAAGAGAACTGCAAAATGTATTGAAGTCAACAGTGGGATTTTCGAATATTTGTACGTATGGTCGTTTGGGCCAACTAGGACCACGTTAAGCCTTTGTTTAGCTTGAATTTTGTTGTGGATATGTAAACATCGTGTTAGAACTAGGGTTGTTAGCCCTACAAGGGGCCTACAGTTTAACGTGGAATTCGAACCACGGAACGTCCCGGCGTAGATCAGACAATCAAACACAATTCTCAAAATTCCTTCGTCTACCGGGATTCGAACACGGGAACAGAGCGGTGTACAGTATGAATATTGATGTTGTTGTTATCATTGGAGCTTAAGGGCGCGCCGAAGACGGGGTCATTAGCGCCCTAACAACCGGATTGGCAATGTGGCTTAAAAGTTACAGTATTACGTCTGCATGGCCGACTGTAGAGGGGTCGGCCACACAGACGACAAAATCAAATAAAATACTTAAATGTTGGCTGTAATAAGGTCATAAAAAACGATCTTTCGAACGATGTCTGGACGGCTGTAAAGGGGCTGACCAGATTTAAAGGCTGAGAATTAATGGCTAAAAAATACCTACGTACATGGATGAGTGGCTGTAAAATGGTACAGTATGAAAGCAAGCTCCTTTACCACTAAGTTAATCTAAGCTTTCATAAATATGCGTGTTTTTGCATAAATGAAGTATTTCATAATTTATTTTTTTGCTCTTGATAATTTTCTGAGGTTTATTTTATGCACAACAATCCAGCACCTGTACTTGTTAAAAGAATGGAAATCGGCCACATGTTTATATGAACTTTTTTACTCAATATTGTCCGTACTACCATTTCGATCAATATTTACCATTCCTCCTATATCACCCTGCATCTACTTTCTCCTTGTTTAGTCTGCTGGTGGGTCACCGGTGCGAATTTACCAACACTGTAGTGCGGATTTCTTAGAAAGGGGGCGTGGAGCTCTATCTCAGTCAATCGCACAAGTCAGTACCTAAATTTTGTCTTTGTGTAATCGTCAATTTATTGCTCCTGTTTTCCGGGAAGACAACTGGACCAACTGAGATGTTAAGTGTCTAGTTCTTGCGAGGGTTAAAGAAGTTTGGTTGTTGGGAGCAGGAAGGAGCGAGGCCGGACGTGCAGATCACAGTTTCTCCCGGCTGTTGTTGAAAGTGCGTGCGGTCAGTCGCCTCGGGGCAGAAAGTCCTCGCCAGGGAGGGGTCCGAGATCTGGGCACTCCCAGCCACTCTCCTCCATCACGTAGGGCAGGGCACACTGATCAACAGACTCATTACTCTGACATGGCGTTGCACCCGAAGGTCATTAATCTCACCATATTTGCTTCTCTCCCCAACCGCGAATTTTAAACCAGCTTTCGTTAATTTATGTTCTGACTCTTACAGCGAGCACACTTTTATTTCACGCACACATTTATTGAGGGTTAGTTTCATTGATACTTCGCTACCTTCCGTTATAAAAGCTTATTTCCTGCTCATATGCTGTCTACTTCTCTACAAATCATGTACATTTAAATTGTTAAACAATTAGAAACTTGGTGTTTTTATTATGGTTTGCGAAGTTTTACAGGTAATTTTGTCAGGTAGCAAAGTGACTTTGACTTTCGCCAACTGATTTCCTTCAACCTCTCGGTGACAGTTCGTTTCTTGAGTAATAACACCGTCGATAAGCTTTTAATTTGACTTAAAACACTCGGAAAAAAACGGATTAAATCATTGGAAACAAGTCTGCTGTCTTGCTCATGCGCATTTCAATAAACAATGACATAGCTTCATCTTATCACCAATTACCAGCGAAGTGTTTCGCTCGCGATAATCGCAGGTTGTACAGGAGGCATAGAATAATGGAGAGAACATTAGAAGAGTCGACCGATTATTCTTGAGCGCTGACAATTGCTCTAACAATAGAAATCGTACAAAAACAGTTAGAACTTTTACAAACATACTTAAAATCACGTAGAAATATTTTAATCAAATTTGTATATATTTACTATCTTTTTTTTACACCAAATTGATCGAATTAAACAATTATAAACATTCAAAATATTACAGCTTGTACATCATTCTTAATTACAGATTAATTTTAACTACCGTTTATAACATTGTACTACTTTCAATCAAATCATAGTTTTTTTAAACAATTTTTATCCATCAAAACATTAAATGTTGATAGGAAAAAATATAAAAAAATTCATAATTAATCAACGCATATCTTTCTCAAAAACAAATTTAATTATTTATGGGATTTCAGTTTTCATATAAGAACCCTAAGATCCAATTTATTACTATTTCCATTTTAAAACTTTCACCACGTTATGTTATTTAAAAGCTGTTTCTTTTGTACTTTTTTTTTTTTTTTTTTTTTAAATGTAACTTATTACTCGCAGAAATACGTAAATGCACCCATCTTGTGTTTTGCAGTTATATATAAAGCAGCTAAATTCCGAGTTTATTGTGAGAACGAAGGCTTTCACGGCGTATCGATGATATGAAGTCCTCACGCCGTATGGTGTTGAAGACAAACCGAGCTTTCGGCGGCTGGCCCTGCCGCCATCTGATGCTCCCTGCATAACATCAGACCTGAAGATGGCGGCAGAGCTAGCCACCGAAAGCTCGTTGTTGTTTTTCTTCAACACCATACGGTGGAGAACCCGTGAAGACTTCATAAATTGCCGAGTTTATTTATGACAACGGTGTTTTAGACAGTTTGGTTTCCGTCGTTGCTAACGTATCTTTTTTCTTATTGTCACTTAGTTTAACAGCTTTATATCACTTTTGTGCTATTTGACAGTCTTTTCAATCTCTCGCTTTTTATTTACCCGATAATTCGTCAGCCTGAACATCAGCAATAACGTTAAAGTCCATCTAAGTTTAGTGGATCACAGTTGTTTCTATATAGCTTCTGTTATGCACTGAATGTCACTAGGATCTTAAGATAAATCTTGACGGAACGTTATAGAAAAATGAGCCCACAAGCTTAAATGAGGTACGCAGTTTAAATTCATTTGGTATTTTTTGAAACATAAATTCAACTTGATGGATGTTTATTGGACCGAATATGCTTGTAATGCACTTTCTATGGCTCTTAATTGGTGATGAAATGAATTAGTGAGACAGTAAGACTAAGTTGGCTGTGGACAGATATGCCCTTCCTTTAATTTCGCTACAACTTCACGTCAGGAAAATATTTTTAATTGTAATGCTATGTGACGCCAAGTAATAAGTCAATGTTCTTATTTTCATTTAGGAAACAAATCGTGGTATTGATGTGGTCACTTTCAGATCAAAATACTTGTTATACCTTATTGATACTCCACACTGTGTTACATCATAACATGGTTCGCACCCACCAATCCGGTGCAAGGTAATCATAGTGTCTACTTATTTGATGTCATTAGTAGTAGTTCCTTCTACGCCATCTGCTAGAGGGAAAGATAATATAGTAATTACACGTGACAGCCAACTTTGTTGATAGAAAGTCATTACAAATATCATCACGTCACTATTATTACCACTAATGAGTCTTTGTCTATTACTAGTCCAGAGATAATATCTGGCATCTACGCGAATAGATAGTTCAGTTTTGTGTTTAATACGATTTATCTTTCACATAATCTGAAGAATTAATACAAGGAAACCAGCATATTACGTCATTATCTGCCTGGAATAAAGTACCACTGTGTCAGACAAAATAAATATAGGCCTGTTAGCAGTAACATGAAAAGGAAACTATTATAAAATCTTATATCTTATCGTCGGTTTATGTGATACTTTTATTTATAATAGCGTTATAATCAATAAGACCGTACATAAGAAGCATATGAAAACTTGCTCACCATAAGGTATCTATATTTATGGTTGTTTGATAAATATGGACAGATCTTTATCATAAAATAAATACACACACACACACACACACACACACACAGAGAGAGAGAGAGAGAGAGAGAGAGAGAGATATATATATATATTCCACCCTTAAAAGAGTGAACAGCCGTTTACAAAATGAATATAGTAATATTAGCATCTAGATTTTTGTGTGTAAGAAAACACTTCACAAAAAACAATGATATAAACATTTTTCAAGGAAAATTATAATAGAAAGATAATGTAAGAACGAACAGATTTAAGTATGGAATTAATTGGATAAAACTTATTTTTGAACGTGGCAGTGCACTGTTCCAGTTTCGGGTGTTGGAACAGAGGAAGATGCTATTAGTTACCTCAGTTTGCTATCGTAGAAGCAATCCATCCTCAGAACTTGCCGTTCTCGTGTTGTAATGAGATTGCGGAAGAAGCATTGAACTGATTAGCCTGATGGCTCAGATCACTGCAGGCCTTTTAAGGACACAACTGATGTGGCCGAGAGTTTGAACACATCTCTGTTAATGAGTTTAATTCTTAACTGCGTTTAATTAGAGCTTGATATTTACTTTTACGATGCTGTTAAAAATATATTTTGCTGTGAAGAATTTCACGACTGCAATTCCGTAGGTTTGTCGGCAAAATTTGAATTCTAATGAGCGGCCGTTATGTACAGCCGTTTTGAGTATAAACGCTTGATGTATTACTTTCGCCTGTAAGAAAGTATTCGACTTCATCCCTTAACAAAAACTCAAGGGTGTGCATGAATAAGCAATAGTTCAGTTTCATAATTTAATGATATTCTTCTATGTTGTAATGTGTATTATATAATAAGGAACCGCACTATTAAACTGATTAAAGTATTTATGAAGTGCACGGTTAGATTTATTTCGCCGAGCGCTCTAATGGAAGCATTTTCAAGGGTATGAATGAGAATTTCAGCTTATTGCGTTTGTATCGTTCTTGAAGATCTTCACTACTATTCTGAGATCTTACATAGGTAAGACGCTATTCTACAACTACCGATTCGACCAAAAGTATAGGCTCCGAGAATCAGCCAAGTTACGGTTTTGAAATTTTTATTGTTTTTATCACTTATTTCGTCTGTGGAAAATGGTAGCTTCATTGTTTAGTAACCATAAAGTTTCACACGTAACTGGAATTTATCAGTTTGTACGAATAAATTGTAAAAACATCTCCAAATCCTGTAACATGCAGTAAATCGTGGATTCTATGTACAAAAACAATCCTAGCAGTTATTTATTTTTCGCTGGAGATTAATCAGTTATCGATATCGAAGTCCATCAATGATGGTTGCAGTTATACGACAATAGGAACATTTTCTCATTCCGTAAAGATATTAACGATTATCTGGGTACATTGGAAACGTATTAAATTGAATAAACTAAAATAATGAGAAATTCTTAACATCACAACAGCCCTAGAAACGATTTTTCCCAGTATAAGTAAGAAGAGATCTTGGTCCCTTTGTCTAGCGCTCTCTCTACTATACGAGGGGTAGCTAAATTTGGGTTTTATTTCCGGAAACTTCGGAATGAATTTTTCGACTGATGAACGATGAATTGCAAATGTAGAACGACACAAGAATCGATGCGTTTGTAGCAATTGCTTAAATGTCTAATTGATACAGGTACGCGGCAAAACAAGGAAACATTTCTATTTGTTTCGTAAGTCATTGTAACTAACAGAAAGAAAAACATTGGAAAAGCTTCTTACTTTAGAAAACACACACTTTTTATCAATATATCTGTAATATTTAATGCTGCTATCTAGCAGTAATGAAAGAAATCACTCATTATCAACACCAGCGAAGTTTAGCGGGTTGACTCAGAACTATCGCATACTCGTGACCTTCATTGTTCATAATTTTGCAACTTACGGATTGAATTTTGAAAAGTTTTGTTTTTAATTAATGATGTTACCAAAGCGAAGAACTTAATCTTTAAAATGATAACCAAAATCAGGGGCGTAGCTACTATGGGGCTAGGAGGGCCCCAACCACTGCTCAGGAGCCCCAACCACTGCTCAGGGGCCCCTAAAGAACAATTCAAGGGCCCCCATCCTCAGTTCAGGGGGCCCCTACCAGCACACAAAGCAAAAAAAAAGGTCGCCCGTCTGGCCTGAGGGCCCAAAATAAATTTTTTGCACCGGGGCCCTTGTTGACCTAGCTACGCCACTGACCAAAATCGATAAATAAGTTAAGTACGAAGGGTGAAAGATAGCTCGTCACAAGAAAACACCTTTTAGAAATAATATACGCTATATGAGATACTTTCAGGCTTTGAACCCGATGTTGCTTCTGTCTGGAAGTGTAACATTCACGACGAAACCTGTCTTCCCTACCACGCGTGAGAGCAGCTGGAGAGTATGGCATTCTTCCATCAGTCACGAGGCGACGGCATCCCATTAAAGCGTGGAAACGCGCAAAATCGGAGATGCGTCGTCGTTCGTGCGTGAGAGTCCAGCGAGAGCCTGTTTCGGCACGCGTGTGGGGACGGGATCGGAGAAAGTGCTCCACAGACATCTAAAGTGGAGCGTTCGGCGTTGAGGCGAGGTTGGGTTGTCCGCACCGTCACTTTTCATTCATCCCATTCGTCCGTCCGGATCAGCTGGCACGTGTTGAACTCTCTCTCGTCCCCCAAAAACGTACAGACATTCTGCGCGTGTGGTTGGTTGGAAGCACGTCTATAAGAAACACCGTGCTATTCATTTTTTAAACTGCTTAACGTCTCTTAACAGCGAGGTCTTTAGAAACGGGAAAGGATGAGGGGCAAGGAATGGGAAGGAATTCGGCCATGGCCGTTTGAAGGAAGCATCGCAGCATTTGCCTGGAGTGATTTGGGAAACCATGGAAAACCCAAATCTGGATGCCCGGACGGGGATTCGAACCGCCATCCACCCGAATGCGAGGCCAGAACGGTGCTATTCATCTGGAGTGATCTCATCAATATTAAAAAAATTATAACAAGCTGCAGACGTTCCTAGATCTGTCTACTTGACAAAAGCATCTTTATTTCTCTCATCGTACGATTTGGTGCAGCAATGAACTAGTATTATTGCGTCAATTTGGCTATACGGAATTTGTGCGAACAATGTTTCAGTTCCTGATACCTTGGGGTAATGATCAGTATAACTACATGTCATGAGCTATTGGCGTCTTCTCAAATTTATCCTGTCGAACCTTTCGACTGTTTTAGAAATTTTTGTAATATCTGCTTTTGTGCTGTAACATCTTTCTGAATAAATATCCATGATGGGATGGAAAATATTTCATTCCAAATGAAATGAGTGATGACAGTTGTCCGGTATCATTCGATTTTCATTCGGTGAAATTTTTGGGGAAAAAACTTTCGCGGTGTTTTTGCCTTGATGACGTCATTATGGACGGTCTAACCTACGTTTGTTCCCATATCTCTTATCATCTTGTATGCTTATACGCTGACGTGCTTGTTGTGTTTATGTAACCTGAAGAGTCAAATCTAGACCATTTCAGCATTTACTTAGGTGACTGTAACAAATTGCCTAGAACAGTAATCAGGATACTAATTCTTTTCGGGTGTTTCGGACGTTTCGACAGCTCCCTTAGCTTCTTCATCAGGTAAAATATTAGATCTACCTATAAACTCACCTGATGAGGACAGCGAAGATATTTGTCGAAACGACGCGAAAGGCAGAATTTATTCGGCTGAACTCCTGAGAAGAATTTTTAGAAGCTGTACAGCTGTGAAAGACTCGAATTTCACAACGATTAGGATAGATGCCACTCCAGGACTTAGGATAGAACCTGTGATCACCGTTCTCTCCGTGTACATCGTTGCAATAATACCTTTACACACACGGGCAAACTACTGCCTGAATCTCCTGCAAGGGACTTCTCAATTATGAAATTGTATACAAGGCATATGTTGGTGATGGGGCTTGGAAGGATATTGGTCTAAGGATATGGAATGGAAGAGAAGGAATAACTATGACCACAAGCTGGCATTCGATTTCATGCATAAGGGAGTATGAAAATTTTCTTTTGTGGGGAAAGGTGTCATGGATTATAATAAATTATCAAGTGAAATTATGAATAATTTACCAAAAAAGCTGAGGGAATTTAAAATTAAAATTCGTAAATCGCATTTGTAGATGGGGGAGGAGGGGAATTCAAGACTCAAAGTACATAAGATAATTTGAAAAGTAATAACAAGAAGGTAAATAGATAACTAGTGGAATTGGCATCGGAGCAAGTGCTCCATCGCAATTAAATTAATGATAATTGTTTAACACTCATTATATCAGTGAGCAAGGGAATGAAATATGGGGCTGCGCAAGCATGATTGTCGCGTTAAATTTTCTCGAAACTTGTCCAGATTCTCAAACGAGTATGTCTTAGTTCACAATTGTAAATAAAAACACCGTCTATTAGCAACTGGTTTTATTGATGTAAGCTCAGACGCGTTTCGCCCTTGTGGAATGGGGCATCGTCAGTGACTGTGGATGTATATACATGTTGGTGTTAACAAAATTACAATATTAATATACAAAACTAACTAATAATAAACTACATTCTACTTACGACTTATGGTTGAGGCAGTTACATGGTGGTCAGGAATAGCTCCATTTGCACTTTTTTGTGACGTGAACTGTAGTTATGGTTCCACATAACTATGAGAATAGCTATTGTTACCCTGTTCACGTCACAAAAAAGTGCAAATGGAGCTATTCCTGATCACCATGTAACTGCCTCAACCATAAGTCGTAAGTAGAATGTAGTTTATTATTAGTTAGTTTTGTATATTAATATTGTAATTTTGTTAACACCAACATGTATATACATCCACAGTCACTGACGATGCCCCATTCCACAAGGGCGAAACGCGTCTGAGCTTACATCAATAAAACCAGTTGCTAATAGACGGTGTTTTTATTTACAGTTGTGTAATAAGCAACTGCGGAAGGATGGCCAATATACGATATACGAGTATGTCTTAGTTCTATTGTCCATAATTTTAATGTTGTGTTACACGCTTATTGCGATAATTGGCCAGTATTTTAACACATACTGAAATGTAAATGCATATTAACACTGTAATCATTCAATTTATTGTTTGAAGTCTTTGAATGTTGACGTTGCGGACCTAATCTATTCTTCGCAAGGCGCCAAATGGCTTCGAAACCTGTTCAATCTGCGATAGCGCTTCGGCGAGTAGAAGAGTTTCTGCTTGTGGCAGGGCTTGCAGACCCGGAAGGAGAAGCGAGTGGACGCCGGCTTTGCGGCGAGCGACAAGCGGCCTAATTAGAGGCTGCAGTGTCCAGCCGGCTGGTCGGCCGTTCTTGATTTACGGGATCGCCCGCTAGGGTCCTCAGCGCTTCCGGGCAGCCCAGTCGCCTACACGTGGCCTCCACACACCTGCGGCACAAACAGCGATATACGCTTCGTATTACGATAGATCAGCTGCTATCTTCACGAGTTTATTGTTAATTTTGCGGTCCTCACGGGAATGTCAGACACGCATTGTAAACTGAACACTATACTGAAACAATTGTGAGCCGTATGTTCTACTTAACAAGGGAAAACATCAAGCGTTTGCATGTCGAATTATTATAAGTTATGACATTACGACGTAAGATAAGCACGATAAATATACACTGATCAGCCAAAACAATATGACCCCCTACTTACTATCATACTGGTCCACCTTTCGAATGCAATACACGAGTGATTCGGCGTAGCATGGATACTGCAAGTCTTTGGTAGGCTCCCAGAGGTATGTGACGCCATATTTCTACGCACGGGTCACGAAATTCCTTTAAATTACGGACCAGTGGTTCGTGAGCGCGGTGACTGGGAACGAGCATCTCGGAAACGGAGAGGCTGGTCGTCTATTCGCGTGTTACTGTAGCGAGCATCTATGCAAAGTGTTTGAGGTAGCGTGAAACCTCGAGTAGGCAACAATGTGGTGGACACCCAAGCCACATCACAGAACGTGGAGGACGTAGGCTTGTCCGCTCTGAGTAGCAGGATAAGGATTGATCTGTGACAGATCTAACGGACGAGTACAATTATGGTACTACCAGAAGTGTTTCAGATCACAAGAATCGCGATTCTACCACAGATCACCCCCTATCCTGCTTTACAGAGGGGGCAAGCCTCCGACCGCCACGTTCTGTGATGTGGCGTGGGTTTCAACCACATTTTCGTCTACTTGTGGTTTCACCGTCCTTCAAACACTTTCCATACATGCTCACTACAATAGCACGTGAAGAGCCGACCAGCCTCTCCTTTTACGAGATGCTCGTACCCAGGTGCCGCGCCCACAAACCACTGTCCCGTAATGAAAAGAATTTCGTGAGCTATGCGTAAAATTTGGTGTCACATAACTCTGGAAGTCTACCAAGGAATTTTATAATCCATGTTAATCATGTATTGAGTTCGAAAGGTAGACCAATATGCTAGTAAGTAGGTGGTCATAATATTTTCGCTGTTCAGTGTATTAATATGCCAAAGAGAGAAAGTCCTTTGCAATTGTTTGTGATTCCAAGTCAGGTTTCGGATATCAGATACTCAAATGAACTTACAAATTCGATTAATGATATCACGTTTGCTTCCAGTGATTGGTGATGAATTTTCGTATCATTCAAACCTATGTTATACTGCATGCATTGAGGAAAAGCTAAATATTTTATAGAGAGAGGCAGTTGATAAAAGGGGCAATTTTTAAAGAAAAATTAAGAAGTTTTAGGAGTTAGTCCGGTTTCCTCAGTGACAGGTAACGTTTGGTGAAGTTCAAAAGGGGAAAAAAAAAAAAAAAAAAAAAAAAAAAAAAAAAAAAAAAAAAAAAATTTATACTTGGCGACAACAAAACAAGTAATGTATCTGAATGGTCTTCAGAAAAGAAGAAACATTTTTTTTTCAGAAACATTTCAGTAAAGTCCACTCGAGGTTTTACAGCAAAAGGCTGCTCGACCAATAACCTTTTTGACTGTTTTAGTTGAGCGTTAGTTGACTGCGTTTGTTATAATTCCAAGCATACAATCATCATTTGAACACACTAGCATCACCACCTAGCGCACCTACGACAGTCAATTATAACATAGCTTTTGTTGAGCAGAGAGTGAGTTAGAATAGGAATATCTGAAACTTAATAATAAAGAAATAAAAAGTGCCTCCTTAAAGTCAGAAAAATTACAAGTTACATTTCAACGTCTGAAGTCTAATTTAAAAATTGACCAGCTAAGAGAGGAAAACATACGTCACATATGGAAGGAAATACAGTTAGAAAAGGTAAGATACCACCGTTCCCAACATTAAACGTTTTATAAAAGTTGAAGAGAATTTAAAAAGAACGCAATTTCAATTTTAGTGAAAGGTCGACTACAGCTTGTACGTAAATGTAAATGGCGCCAGATGGATGTATAAGATGTATTTTGGTGAAATACGCTTCACTTTGTCACTAGCGATACATTAAATATCCACGTTGCAACAATGAACCCCTCCGCCCCCCCCCCCCCCCCCCCCGCAGTGCCTTAACATTAGACACGATGACGTTCATAATATATTGAGAATAAGTCTAAAATTTTTGCGAAATTTTTCTGGGATTCCAAAGAAATTGTCAGCTGTTAAAAAACATAAAAAATAATAGCAGTAAAAGAATAAGTGTAACATTGGATAGGTACTTTTGCATAAAAAATCATACACGTATAAAATCGTCCACCAATGAATACAATTTACTTGTTATAATATCTCTGATATCGTGTCCTCAATCGTTGATATAGGTAGTATCTGCATAAAATAAATTGTCTCTCATAATCTTCTTAGTTATCTTACTATGACTTTCGGTAGATGTTGTTGTTATTAGGGTTTTAGGGCGCGTCGACGACGGGGTCATTAGCGCCCTAACAACAACCAGGCGTGACAACGTGGCAAAATTGCCGTCTGTGTGGCCGACTGTAAAGGGGTCGGCCACAGAGACAGCACAATAAAATACTAGCATACTAATTAAAATACCGTCCGCGTGGCCGACTGTAAAGAGATCGGCCACGCAGACAGCAACTTAAAACATAAAACTGAAAATAGGCAATAAATTATAAAAGTACATAGATTAACTGGTTGGCTGTAAAAGGGCCAACCAGTTTAAAAAACGCGTAAGCTGGCTGGCTGTAAAGAGGCCAGCCATATAAGCAGAGCCACAAGTAAAAACAGTACTTGGATTAATGGTCGTAAATGGCCACTAATCCAAACTAAAACCTAGGCCGATCTGCCCAAAAATTTTGGGACAAGACCGGCCAAGCTGCAAAACTTTAAAACCTTAGCCACGTTATCACGGTCATCGCTTAAAATAAGGGACAGATCGTTGCCTAAGCCAACGTCTGCCCTTAAATCTAAAAACAATATACATTCGGTTAAAATGTGGCGTACCGTCAAAGGTACGCCACAAGCATCACATTCCGGAGGGTCCTCTCGGCGGAGAAGGAAACTATGAGTAAGAGGACAGTGCCCTATACGGAGGCGAGTAAGGAGAACCTCATCCCTCCTCGCCCGCTGGAAGGAGCTGCTCCACGGCTGAACGGTCGGTTTGACCTGCCGGAGCTTGTTATGCTCGACTTCCAGCCACTGCCTCTGCCAAATATCAAAGATAGATCTCTTCACCACCGAGGCAAGGTCTGACTTTGGGACCGGTGCAAAGTCGATTCGGACCTTGTCACAGGCTAACTTGGCAGCTTCATCTGCTGCCTCGTTCCCCCTGATTCCCACATGGCCCGGTACCCAGCAGAATAATACCTCCTTTCCACGAGATTGGAGGGAAAGGAGGGCGTCCTGGATGTCCTGGACTAGACGGTCTGCTGGGTACATATTACCTATGGCCTGAATACAGCTGAGGGAATCACAGCATATGATGAAACACTTATCGCGATTTACTTTCATATGCTGGAGCGACTTTAGCACGGCATAGCATTCGGCAGTAAAAACGCTGCACCTGCCGTCCATTTTGAATGTGTATGTCGCTCGAGGGAACACTACGGAGCATCCTACTCCGTTAGCCTGCTTAGACCCATCCGTATACACCGGGGTAAACGTGTGATGCCCGTTTAAAACGTCTCTAAAAACATTATTAAAAACACTGTCAGCGGTACAAACTTTGTTGTACCGAGACAGGTCTAAAATTATTCTGGGCCTCTTTAAAAGCCAGGGAGGAGATTTACTCCAACCCTGGTGATAAAAAGATGGAAGCTCTAATCCATATTGTTCTAAAATAGCCCTTGTACGGTGGCTGAACGGTTTAGTGGCTCTATGTCGGTTGGCATAGAGCCGCTCGTGGTTGGGGTGTAGAACTATGTCGTACACGGGACTGCCAGGTGTTATGGCAACATGAAGGTAGTGTCGCACCATGAGGAGTTGCCGGCGGATGGTGAGCGGCGGCTCGCCCGAGTCAGCACAAATGCTGACAATAGGGCTGGTGCGATATGCACCCGTGGCGAGCCGAATTCCAGCATGGTGGACACTATCTAGTATACGGAGATAACTGTCCCGTGCCGAACCATACACGATACAACCGTATTCCAGCCGCGACCGTACAAAGGCTCTGTAAAATTGTAGCAGGCAGGAGCGGTCAGCGCCCCATGACCTACCACACAGACATTTTAAAACATTTAGAGCTTTTGAGGCTCTGGCTTTAACATCTTTGAGATGTGGTAGCCAGGTTAATCTGTTGTCTAAAATTAGGCCCAGAAACCGAACTGTTTCAGTAAAACGTAAAACGGTATTCCTCAGGGTAAGATGGGGTTCTGATAAAAGGCTTCTGCTACGAGTAAAAAGTACACACCGGGATTTCTCCGCAGAGAAACGGAAACCGGTGTGCACTGACCATTCATCCAGCCTGTTCAGCGTGAGTTGCAACTGCCGCTCAGCGCTTCTCAGACTGGATGAAGCAATAAATATTAAAAAATCGTCCACATATAAGGAGCACCCTATAGGTCTCCTTATAACACTTAAAATGCTATTTATCGCAATAGCGAAAAGAGTCACGCTTAAAAACTGACCCCTGAGGAACACCGTTTTCCTGAATAAAAAGATCAGACACTTCACCACCAACTCGGTACCGGAAGCAACGACCTGATAAAAATGATTTTAAAAAACGGGGCAGGTTACCCTTAAAAACCCCATTCGTGCAGCTGCTTTAAAATAACATGCCGCCAGGTAGTATCGTAGGCCTTCTCCAGATCGAAAAAGACTCCCACAAGATGCTGGCTGCGAATGAACGCATCCTGTATTGCCGCCTCCAGGAGGATCAGGTTGTCCAAGGTGGAACGGAACTTCCTGAATCCACACTGAAAGCGGCTCAGCAGATTACGGGATTCAAGACACCAGACGAGGCGGCGGTTAACCATCCTCTCCAGTGTCTTACCCACGCAGCTAGTCAAGGCAATACTACGATAACTACCTGGCAACAATTTGTCTTTGTCAGGTTTTAAAATTGGAATTAGTGTTGCTTCTTTCCACGAGTCGGGGAAGTGTCCTCCGGTCCATATGTCATTAAAAGTATCCAGAAGGTACTCCTTAGCATCTTTACTAAGATGCCTCAGCATCTGGTACTGGATCAGATCAGCCCTGGAGCAGTGTCGTTAGCGCTATTCAACGCTGCCTCCAATTCCCAATATGTAAATGGGCGGTTGTATGCCTCTGTATTCGACGAATCGAAGCACAGCGGCGCCTCTCGGCAGCGACTCTTCGTCGCTGAAACCGAGGGTCAAAGTTAGCAGACGACGTGATGGCGGCGAAATTCTCCGCCATCAACTGCGCTATGCTTCGTTCGTCGGTAATTATACGTCCTTGATCCAGCAACCCAGATACTGGTGGGCGGGAGTACCTTCCGGATATACGGCGGATAGACTCCCATACTTTCGACGAAGGTGTGGAACGATTTATGGTGCTCACAAAGGTCTGCCATGACCTTCTCTTGCTCTCCTTAATAACGCGACGCGCCTTAGCTCTGGCTATACGGAACGCTGCTAGGTTGTCAGATGATGGGCACAACCTAAAACGACGCAGCGCCCGTCGGCGACCCTGGATGGCGGATCGACATTCGTCGCTCCACCAGGGGACGGGCGTCCTTTCGCAGCGTTCCGGAGCTTTACGGCATGGAGACGTCAGCTGCACGGTGAATCACTTCTGTGAAGTGATTCACCTTCTCCTGTATACTACCACAGGGTTGCAGTATTACAGAACGACAGAAGAGCTGCCAATCTGCACCACTGACGTTCCATTTACGCCGGTTATTACCTCCTCCCCGCTCACACTCAACGTGCATCCAAACAGGGAAGTGGTCTCTTCCATGTAGGTCGTGATCCACCTCCCAATGTACGGAGTCCGCGATGGAGGGGGAGCATAACGAAAGGTCAATGGCAGAAGACGTACCGGTAGCAGTGGTGAAATGAGTCATTTGCCCTATATTCAGGATGCAAATTTCCTCCTGCTCTATCAATCTACCTACCACTCGGCCCCGGGGGCAATCGGTAGTGGAACCCCACAACGCACTGTGGGCGTTGAAATCTCCCAATAGGAGAAAGGGCCGAGTGAGTTGTCGTACAATGCCAACCAGGTCGTCGTAGTCGACGGACAAACTGGGTGGCAGATAGAGAGAGCATACGGTCAGTTGGATTGGACCGTGTATTTTCACCGCTACTGCTTGTAATGTGGAGGTGAGAGCAATGGGTTCGGAGTGTACTGTGTTTCGGACCAACACAGCCACTCCTCCCTTAGCTCGATCACCCTCGGTATCGTCCTTTCTATAAATGTCGTACCCTCTTAGCACAGGTTGGTGTTGTGGTCTAAAATGTGTCTCTTGGATACAGAGACACAATGGATTAGACCGTGCTAAGAGTTGGACTTCCTCTTTGTGAGCTTGAAAAGCCGTTAACGTTCCACTGAAGTATGGGAGCCATCCTACCTATTTAAACCACCCGCCCCGGGTCGGGTGGGTCTGCGCGTGGGACTGCTGAGGAACGGAACTATCTACGTCCACCAGCATTATGTCGTCTTCTGGGTCGGAAGACGACTGTTGTTCTAAGGCCTCGGAGTCGTGCGATTTTTCATCCGCCGAGGCCTGTTCCCCTTCTTCTCCCTGCCAGTTGGGGATCTGGGAGGAGAAGTAGAAGGGGACTTTAAGAACAAGGTGGGGTTCCGTTTGTTTGAATTTCGGACCCCGGACTTTCTGCACTGTTTGCCATCCGCCAACTAGCCGATGGCGTTGCAGTTACTGTGTTCTGCTGTTGTTTTTTCCACTACTGTAGCGGATGCTGTGCTGTAGCTGGTGGACTTGGTGGACCTGATTTCTTAGTGGCCGAGGTTGCCGGCGTGTTACTACGACGTCCGCGGTCCTAGGTGTTAAGACCTTGATTGGTGTGGCACCACATCTGCACTGACATGAGCACATTGGGCTTGTGCCCATGTCCGCAACGGACGTCTGTGTAGCAGCATTTTGTTTCCTGACAGGAGCTGACAGCGTCTTCGCGAAGCTGGTTGCGAAGACGGGTGGTGCTAAAGCCTTGTAGCGCTTCTTCGCATCCCCATAAGATATCCGCTCTTTCGTTTTCAGCTCCTGTATCTTTTTTTCTTCCAGATACACCCGACACTCCCTGCTCCAGGTTGGATGTGCCCCGGAGCAGTTTACACACACCTGCGGGAGGGTGCAAGCGGCACCTGGCTCATGCGCCGCTTTACCGCATTTCCCACAGGTGGGGTTGCCTTTGCAGTTCGCCGTCGTATGTCCGAACCTCTGGCACTTGAAACAGCGCATGGGGTCCGGTACATACGGGCGAACGTTTAGATGTAAATACCCAGCTTTTATGTCTTTTGGCAACGTTGGAGTGTCGAATGTCAGGACGAAGGTGGCAGTCTTCTCCAAACTGCCGTTAACCCTTCGCATGATCTGTCGAACCTCGACCACATTCTCTGATCTCCACTCCTTAAGGAGTTCCTCGGACTCTAAATCCATCAAATCGGGGCAGGTGATCACGCCTTTGCTGCTATTCAGAGTTTTATGGAGTTCGCACTTTACTGCGAACTCCCCGAGCTTCTCACACTTAAGGAGTGAGAGAGCCTGCTTATAGGTAGATGTTTCTAAAAGCAGGGTCACGTTCCTCAGCTTTTTCACACTTTTTAATGTCCCGACTATTCCCTCAAGTCCTTTTTGAATATAGAAAGGAGAGACCTTCTCAAAGGATCCCTCCTTTCTTGCCATTATAATAAAGGCATCATCAATAAAATGACCCTTCCTGTTACGGTTTTCCGATTCAGGTGGGCTTTCAACCCTCACCCGCTTGTTGGAACTGGGTGTGTTTATATTAACCTGCGACACACCCGGGCCGCAGGGGTTTTTGGTTTTCTTGTGAGTCTTCATTGTGGTCCCACGAGTTAAACCAGTATAAAAGAAGCGCTAATACAACAGGGGTGCGCAGGTGCCCCTGAGGTTGTACGTTAGCGAGTGATCTGCCTCTCACCCATGCACCTCCTCGGCACGTATCCGACCTTGAGGTTGAGGGGGTTTTTATAGAGGTTTTTTACCGTCCTCGCGATCCGGGCGATGAAGCCAAGATCCCCGTTTCTCCTAGGCAACACAACGTTCCACCGCCACGCCCTACGGTGGTCGTTGAAGCATGGTAGGAGTTTACGGTGTGGGAAACTTGCGGCGCTCACAAGTTTCCAGCTCGGGCACCAGCGGGTTCGCCAAAACCCGTACCTGGCACTTGCGTACCAGGCCCCTGCGGGGCATACAGATTTTCTTGTCAAATTCCATCAACATCGATATAGCCATTTGGTCGTCAAACGTAACAAAAAGACACAGACTTACTTCCGTATTTATAGTATTATTACTGCGGTTCACTCTCTCTCTCTCTCTCTCTCTCTCTCTTCTCTCTCTCTCTCTCTGACAGCGAACAACCCCTGAGGAATCATTATAACGTAAAAAAGTGTACACCTACAGCATTGCAAGACTACCCACAATTTGCCTCGCATTGAAACCCTAACTTTGTAATATCTACAGTTTAACACTCAATCCGAATAACCTACGGCCCAGGCGTGACTCTTACGATCAAAAACAATTTTTAAAAATCTTAGCCTCCGCGGAGATTTGAACCGGAGACCACGACCCAAATATTTGTAAGCAAGCGCTTTAACCACTGAGCTGTCTAACCGATAAACGGAAAAATGCTACAGACGTCCATATCCAACGCGTCTGTCTATCGCCATTCAGTAGCATTTCGAAATTATGAGACAACATGTATTATTTATACAGATAATTTTTCAACAAAATGTAGACAGTATTTTTCTCCTTGTTTCAAAGGATAAGTGTGCAAAGTTTCATCGAGATAGGATGAAAACTCTGGATTTGTATGAAGAACAAACAAACTAACAAACAAACAAACATACATACATTCATCTTTATATATATAGATTGTTTAACACCCATTACATCAGTGAGTAAAGGAACGAAATATGGCGCTGCGTAAGCATGATTGTCATGTTAAATTTTCTCGAAACTTGTCCAGGTCTCAAACTACTATTTTTTTAGTTCTATTGTCCATAATTTTAATGTTGCGATAATTGGCCAGTCTCTTAACACATACTGAGAAGTAAACACATATTACCACTGCAATCATTCAATTTATTGTTTGAAGTCTTTGAATGTTGACGTTGCGGACCTAATCTATTCTTCATAAGACGCCAAATGGCTTCGAAACCTGTCCAATCTGCGATAGCGCTTCGGTGAGTAGAAGAGTTTCTGCTTGTGGCAGGGCTTGCAGACCCGGAAGGAGAAGCGAGTGGACGCCGGCTTTGCGGCGAGCGACAAGCGGCCTAATTAGAGGCTGCAGTGTCCAGCCGGCTGGTCGGCCGTTCTTGATTTACGGGATCGCCCGCTAGGGTCCTCAGCGCTTCCGGGCAGCTCAGTCGCCTACACGTGGCCTCCACACACCTGCGGCACAAACAGCCATATACACTTGGCATTACGATAGATCAGCTGCTATCTTCACGAGTTTATTGTTAATTTTGCGATGGCTATGTCAGACAAGCATTGTAAACTGAACACTATACTGAAACAATTGTGAGCCGTATGTTCTACTTAACAAGGGAAAACATCAAGCGTTTGCATACCGAATTACCATAAGTTCAATATGACATTACCACGTGAGCTAAGCGCGATAAATATACACTGATCAGCCAAACCAACATGACTCCATACTTACTACCATCTTTCGAACGCAATACAGCAGCGATTCGGCGTAGAAAGTCCTTGGTAGGCTGCCCGAGGTATGCGACGCTAGATTTCTACGGACAGGTCACGAAATTCCTTTAAATTTCGGACCAGCGGTTCGTGAGCGCGGCGACTGGGAACGAGCATCTCGGAAACGGAGAGGCTGGTCGTCTATTCGCGTGTTACTGTGGTGAGCATCTATGCCAGGAGAGTAAAATTATGGTACTACCAGAAGTGGTTCAGATCACAAGAATCGCGATTCTACCACAGATCACCCCCTATCCTGCTTTACATAGGGGGCAAGCCTCCGACCGCCACGTTCTGTGATGTGGCGTGGGTTTCAACCACATTTTCACCTACTTGTGGTTTCACCGTCCTTCGAACACTTCCCATAAATGCTCAATACACTAGCACGCGAACAGCCGACCAGCCTCTCCTTTTCCGAGATGCTCGTACCCAGTTGAAGCGCCCACAAACCGCTGGCCCGTAATTAAAAGAATTTCGTGAGCTATGCGTAGAAATCTGGTGTCAGATACCTCTGGAAGTCTACCAAGGGATTTTAGAATCCATGTTAATCCGAATTGTTGCTGTATTGAGTTCGAAAGGTGGACCAATATGCTAGTAAGTAGGTGGTAATAATATTTTAGCTGTTCAGTTTATTAATATGTCAAAGAGAGAAATTCCTTTGCAATTGTTTGTGATTCCAAGTCAGGTTTCGGATATCAGATACTGAAATGAACTTACAAATTCGATTAATGATATCACGTTTGCTTCCAGTGATTGGTGATGAATTTTCGTATCATTCAAACCTAATTTATACTGCATGCATTGAGGAAAAGCTAAATATTTGATAGAGAGAGGCAGTTGATAAAAGGTTCAATTTTAAAAGAAAAATTTATTTAAAGTTGGGAAGAAGTTTTAGGAGTTAGTGCGGTTTGCTCAGTGATAGGTAACGTTTGGAGAAGTTCAAGAGGGAAAAAAAAATCTTTATACTCGGCTACAACAAAACAAGTAATGTATTTTAATGGTCTTCAGAAAAGAGGAAACATTTCTTTTTCAGAAACACTTCAATAACGTCCACTCGAGGTTATACAGCAAAAGGCTGCTTGCCCAATAGCCTTTTTGACTGTTTTAGTTGAGCTTTAGTTGACTGCGTTTGTCATAATCCCAAGCATAGAATCGTCATTTGAACACACTAGCATCACCCCGTATCGCACCTACGACAGTCAAATAAAACATAGCTTTTGTTGAGCAGAGAGTGACTTAGAATAGGAATACGTGAAACTTAAGAATAAAGAAATAAAATGTGCCTTCATTCGTCACATGTGGAAGGAAATACAGTTAGAAAAGGTAAGATACCACCGTTCCCAACATTAAACGTTTTATAAAAGTTGAAGAGAATTTAAAAAGAACGCAATTTCAATTTTAGGTGAAAGGTCAACTACAGCTTGTACGTAAATGTAAATGACGCCAGGTGGATGTATAAGATGTATTTTGGTGAAATACGCTTCACTTTGTCACTAGCGATACATTAAATATCCACGTTGCAACAATGAAACCCCCCCGCAGTGCCTTAACATTAGACACGATGAGGTTCATAATATAGTGAGAACAAGTCTAAATTTTTTGCGAGACTTTTGCTAGAGACAAGAGAAATTTTCAGCTGTCAAAAAACATAAAAAAATAATATCTGTAAAAGAATAAGTGTAGCATTGGATTGGTACTTTTGCATAAAAAATCTTACACGTAAAATATCGTCCACCAATGAATACAATTTACTTGTTATAATATCTCTGATATCGTTTCCTCAATCGTTGATATAGGTAGTATCTGCATAAAATAAATTGTCTCTCATAATCTTCTTAGTTATCTTACTATGAATTTCGGTAGAAGACAGTTGAGTAATTCCAACATGAGTCCTATATATCAGTACGTTTTATGCTGACTGCCCAACTATGGAAACGACGTACTACAGCCCGCTATTTTCTAGGTCCATGGTTTACGTCAAAGATTATGAGGTCGAAACATTTAGTCGTTACTAATTCAGAATCTAAATTTGGGGTCATTTTTTTTCAAACGTAAGCTCTAATGAAACCGGCTCCCACCTTATAACATTCTGTTGTTATTGTGTTACAGCATATCGCTAATTATTCCTTAGTATTAGTTGGTTCCCATATTTATTTAACGAAATTAATAATGCTGATATGTTCTGTCGTATGTGCCATCACTCACTGCTGCGGACGCACGGTTTGATCTTCTCAGTGAACCCTACCATCACCAGAGAGGTAATGGATACCATTGCGGGCTCCATCTTCAGAAGCGAAGCCGACATATGAGCTTTTCCAATGTCATTACTTTTAAATGAGGTCCCTAAAGCCAGAAGACAGATTAGTGCAGGAGGTAATAGGTAATGTGATGCGCTTCGTATTTACAGGACACAAATTCTCCCCTTCGAAATTACTGGAGAGAAGCAGAAAACCTTTAAGACCTACTTCATATATCAGAACGAATCAAATGGCGAACTGTAATTACACACCGCCCGAAACCAACAGGGGGAGATGCTGTTTGACCTCTTTGCCCGGTGCCTCCTACTCCGTCGGAACAAATTACAAGGTGTGTTAAGCCTTCTGTAGGATTGCCGGAGATGGTCGCTTGGCAAATGGGACGGCTGACGACTCATCAAATTCGTCTCCCTACACGCGTGACTCCATTCACCGCTCTGACAGATACATTTGCCGGATAAACACGGCAATCTCCTCGGCAGATAAATGGGTTCGACACATGTATTCGGTTTTTTTCTCTATCTCATGATTTATCCAAAGGACGAATGTGTAATGGATGGCTTCTTAATCGTGCCGGCTACCGTGCAGGAAAGGAGGAATAACGACTTGAGGAAGATGGGGCAGTAAGGAAAAAAAAAAAGTTAAATTATTGCTGCCAATGAGACTAGCCTTGTAAGTCCGTACTGCGTCAATACCGACGTCATTCAGTAGGAACGTGGGCAGCGGAGACAGTACGTAGGCTGGCAAGTCTGTATTCCGGAAAGAAGTGACATTCGGCAAGGAGGGCAAACTTATCTTCTCTTCTACAGCACGTCCCCACTCCCCCCCCCCCACCTCCAAAAAAAAAAAAAAAAAAAAAAAAAAGTGCAGGGAGATTAAGAGATTATTTGTTTTTCTATAACGAGATGATAGTTACACCGCGTTACAGTTATCTCCATCCAGCCCCGATGTTGCGACTAAAACAAACATTTTTTTAAAAAAATTAGGCAAAGTCTGCCCAACCACCATACTTAAATTTGCTCGCCAACAGCACCAGAACTTGTCTAGAATGCGCTAGCTCCAAAACTTCTGAAAAGGTCTCATAGATGATTTCTTTTATTTTTTTGATTACAATTAAAAACCCACAGCAAATGCCTCGTTGATGTTTTTGATTGTAAATTAATTTTGTTATATATTTGTTTTATTTAAATTTGTATTGTAACTACAGACAAGTATTAGGTGGCTTGTAGGCTAGCATAGAATCGAAATTGTATTCCATCTCCAAAACTGGTTGGGCAGCCTTGAATTAGATGATTACAACATGTATTAGCAAGGAAAATTACTGTAAACTTTATAAGTTTTTCACAAATTTCTTTAGTAAAACATTTTGCGGCTGTCGACAACCAGCCCCATTAACGCTTTTTTTTTCTGTATTACTGTTATTCTGAATACAAAACTTTTATTTTTGTAGCTCAGCACCTTAGTTCTAGTTCATGATGGGCAACCGGCTACAAACAGTAATCAAACGCAGCGAAATGAATTTTTATTTCGTGTTGATCATACCTTCCCAAGATTAGGGCGGTGTGGCATTAATACAGTAATTCTTATCGTAGATTGATACGACTAGAACGGCGTAGGCATACCAAAAATAGGAGAGAATTCGAACTCTACCAATGACTGTTTAGTTATAATAATAATAATAATTGCGTGTGGTCGTAATGATCTGGTGACAGGGTTTTTATTGGCTACACATTCCGCCCTGTCGTAGCCGCCTTAACCTAATTCGGCAACCCTACCGGATACAGGGGACCTACAGTTTAACATGGAATCCAACCACGGAAGTGTTCTGGCGTACTTCACATTGCACTGAAAGCTATGCCAGAGGTAAAGGGTCAATGAGAATCCCCGCCTAGACACCTTGCGATCCGCGGTAAGAAACCTTAACCACTGAGCCACCAAATGGCTTACAGTTTAGTTATTAACCATGCATAATAGATACTACGAATTATAACATATAGTTTTTTTCTGTGTCTAACACGGAAGTTCTTAATTGTAATTATTCTTGGTACCCTTGATATATTTGTAATGATCAAGAGATCCGATGCTTGGGAATGTGGATAGGTGTAAATCCGTAGTCGAGTGTAGCAAGTGTGGTGGGATAAAAATAACATTCGTATATTTGGAATTAGCCGTATTCAAATCATGACATGGTCTAGAAGATTTTTCACAGTTTCATAAATCGCTCCTTGTTCTTTTACAAAGACCATGGCCCATTTCCTTTCAGCTATCGTCCACCGTTTCTATAATCTCACATTCAAACAGGCGCAGGGCCATAAAAGGAAATAAAAAAAAAAATGGAGACTTCGTTAAAATGCTGTTATTCACTGGAGATCGCTGCTACAAATGTTAAATCTAAGTTATAGAGCTGAAATTATTACTACCAACGACCTTTACGAATTTTCTGTCTCTCGTCGGCCTGAATACCTGCGTATGGACTGTTAACCGATGTTATACATTATTAAGAGATTTTTTACGTAGTTATTTTGCAGCTCAGTATAAATAACACAAGGCATACGTAACACTTAATTAGAATTATCGACGCTCTAACCCAGATTGTAACAGGAGACCAGTTCCAATGAGACATCTTCGTCCATCTGTGCGGTAATAACGAGACGGCAGCACCAACATGTCCTTGGTGGAGGAGCCGAGTGGTGCAAAGTGGTGGCTGGTGTTATTAATAACGGCGACGCACCGTGGTCCAGATGTGTCAGCGTAATGAGGCTGGACTGCCTGGTTTGGTGCTCTGCCTGGTTCGATAGGTCACCGGATCACCTTGCTCGTCGAGCAGTTCGCTCCCAGTTTACGGCGAGGTCGCTCGAAAAGAAGAGCCGAAAGAAATCTGCTCATTAGAACAGTCTGCGGCCAGATTTATAAAGCGGATAGCGAACTCAGGGACTCCAACTTCTCGCCAAATAATATTTATGGTACCCTTCTGCTGATCAAACCTCGTTCAGTTTCAACAACTAACGGCAACTATGCTGAAAAAGTGACATATCTTGCACATGGTTCACTTGCTAGTCTGCTTGCTTGCTTTCATATTAGCGATACTTCCATAGCTACAAGCACCACTGGAAGATCATTTTTGAAATATCTACACTGATGCAACGATTATCCACTTAAAGAGAGTGCAGGAATAAAATGACAATATTCAAGAAGATGAAATACTTGTGATTAAAGAAGTTCAATAAAAGTACTGACTACTCCGTATGTCTTCTGACATAAATGTACTTTAATGAAGGATCGCCCGCAATGCTTGTCCTAATTTTCGCTTTCCTGTTGCCGAGTGATTGTCAAAAACCCATGAAGCTGTTTCTTTTCTTCTTCTTCTTCTTCCTCTTTACTTCGGGCTTTATAATTCGTTGTTGTCATTAAAGCTGGGAAAGGGGGAGGTGGCAAGGAATGGGAAGGAATTCAACAGTGATCTTTTTAAGGGAGCATTTCCGCATATGCCTGAAGTGATTTCGGAAAATCATGGAAAACAGATATGTGGATAGTCAGACGGGATTTGAACCCACATACTCTGGATTGCCTGGCTGAAGCATTAGCGCTCACCCATGATCAGTATATATATTGTAGAAAGCTAAATAAAAGAGCACAATGATCTTCTTTATAACAACACATCTTCTCTCAACCCAAGGAATGAAGAAAGTGACGAGCCTAAAAAGGTAAAGGCACACGTGAGATTTTTTGACATTGAAAATGCAATATTGCCATCCACTAATCATGAGTTTTGGAAGGATATAAGGTCACAGGTACTTATAGACAGATCAGGTAGCCCCCTGCATCCCATCTTAATTACGTATTCTGAAATAGATACAGATTATTAGTCGAGCCTAAACCATCTATCACCACCATAGATGCCAAACAGTGAACGTGCCAACGGTAGGTAGAATAAATAGAAAGAGTCGTATAGAACAGTCGGGAACATTATTAAACACAGGAAGTGAATTGAAAAAAAAAATGCTTTATGGAATGTTAAAATTCAAAACAACGTATCACCAAGCAGAGATGTTATAGAGTATGGTTTTAAGTGTCGGCTGGTATTATTGACAATCGTAATAAATTAGTGGTCACCTCGTATAAGTGGTGAATTGCACTTTAATTATTTGTTGGATGTGCTTAGTTGAGGTACCAACTGGAAGATTTTCCAGTTAAACAATTCATTCTCTTGCAATGAGATTACGTTAAAAATATTTTTGTCAACAAGTTGGTTGCAAGAGATTAAACGGTTCTTTGGACTTTCTCTCTTCGGTCATCACTGTTATTCCTAAAAATGTACTTCAAGGATACTAGGTATCTATATAACCAATAAAGATTTTGAGCGGACATCTGCCGTTTCATAAAGTACATATTTCAAAGCTTAACAGAAGTCGCGGCATGATGTTGTAAATTACGTAATGAAATCAGTTATCATCACTTCCACCATTTTTTACGTCAAAGCAATAATGCTTTCCGTACCTAAATTATTGTCAATTTTTTCGAATATTTGACTTATATAATTTTTTCACGGATCTATATGCCAATATGAAGGATGGACGGGTAATTCTCTAATATTTCAGTCACATTTCATTATTTCCATTTTGGTTCCTCTTTGCATACGTTAGTGTTATTAAGAAGCAATTTTTGACTGCATAATATCGAAATTATATTATTATAATTAAGAGGCTTACTGTTTTCAATGATGTTTTGTTATACGTAAGTTGCAGGAGAGATAAGCTAAATATTTTTTTCCAAAATCTTAGAGAAAATTGAACGTGGTGGATAAGCGAGTCTTACATTCGGAAAGACACCGTTCAATTTCCGGTCTAGCCATCTAGATTTTAGCTATCTGTAGCTTCCCAAAATTTCTCAAGAAAAATGTTCCCACCGATTCGTAAATACCTTCTTTTCTACTATCCTATCACGATTCTAAAGAATAAGTCAACGACGATACTTGAAGCTCCAGTGGAGAAGAATTAACAAATTCGTTCATATTTATGTACGACTATATATTTATTAAAATGGATGTTGTTATATCTGATTAAGATTAATACACTTTGAGAACGTTTGACGGATCAGCATGAAAGCTGACACACACAAACACACACACACACACACACACACACACACACATATATATATATATATATATATGAGAAGGTTTTTGTACACTCCACTTTGTCGTAACTCTCGACAAAACGAATGGTTCATTTAACAACTGTCACTATCAACTCGCATTTCGCTAACGCCAGAGACTATCCTACTTCGTAGACGGTAATGCCACGTTTACTCTTTGCTTATTAGGTAAATCTGAAACACTGTTTTTAGAGATCAAAGCAGGAACCCTATAACCAGTAGTGTGTTCAGTTCAGAAGTGTGAAAATGGATGCACTTGATATACTAATAATTCCGAAGCAGGAAATACAAATCAGTTCACAACCTTAAAATTTTTTAAAGTCGTATGTCGTATAACGCAATCTGTTTATCTACTAGCGTTACGCTAAATATTAGCATCATTTTAAATTGGTTAATATATATAGTGAATGGAATAGTCAAAATTTTTGTTCATTCACGTGAATTATTAATTGAAAAATATCATCAATAATTTATACAAATAAAAATTATGGATTCTTCGGCATGAGGAATTTTTCTAAAACGAATTATAGACAAGAGTTTATATACAGGTCATTAATATTTTTTATATGCACAGGTAATTAAATATACACAGTCAGGCAAACCTCTGGCGGGTGTTGCTGGTAATAGTATATCTACCATCTGCTTTGTTGTTAATATTTTACCGTCCCACATTACCAGCTGTCAGTTACTCCCATACTCCGTTCGCTGATCTCACTGCACCTGCTACGCAAGCGAGTGCCGGCCAATCGCCTCGTTGCCTATTACTTGGCTCACATTACCGTCCGTCATGTATGAGAGGCCACCCAGGAGACATCAAAGATTTGTTTGTTCAGTTAACAGGTAGAATGCAATAAAGACCATTTGGAGGGGAAGGCTGTATAACCCATACAATTACTGGCGTCGTGTATGTGGCTAGAGCTCATCGCGCATTGTCCTCGGGGTCCGTGGTAATTGACAGCCGTGATGAGTGCTGAGCTCCTCTCTGCGTCCTCGCTGCGGGCTGAGAAAGGTGAGCGAACCGTCCCGCTCCGTGAAAAGTAGCCCTCGTGGCCACGCAAAGTGGCAAGCACCAAATTAGCGCGTGATTTGTGCGCCCGCGAGGGCGGGGGGACAGTAACTTATTGCTGGAAAGGGAAGGCAGTTTGCTATTCATTAGGGATGGTTTAGAGCGGCAGCTCCGAAGCGGACGAGTCGCCTACGCAAATCGATGTATTCCGTGTCTCCAGCAGCCAAAGGAGAAAAAAAAAGTGACACGTTGAAAGGAAGATTCATGACGTGTTTGTGGAGTATTGAAGTTGGAGGAGCCATTATTTTGTTTCGGGGTGTCTGTTCGTGGGTATATGAACACTTTCACCTTCACTGTTAACCGGTCCATCAGTGTTTTTTATTCTTCGTTGCGGGAGTCGTCCATTACTTACGTGAGGTGAAATAGGGGCGGGGGGGGGGGTCCGACGAAATCTCACCAATGGGAAGGGGGGGTCAACGGAAAAAAGGTCTACAAATGACACGAAAGTTCGATTTGGGGGGGGGGGGCTATTACGTCGAAAAGTGGGGGTGTAACCGGCTTTGGAAGAGTGAGACCTAAAAAAAGGTCTCAAAAAGTCGCGAGGGCGGGGAGTGTCTCACGGAGGAGGGGGGGCCGGAAATCTGAAAAAACACCTCACGTAATTTATGGATGCCGGCTTGCTGTTAAATAACGGAACGAAATCAATCCTTAAATGTGTGGATAACCCACTAAGCACACTATAAGAGCTAATTTCAGGCGTTCTAAGTTTATATTATCATTGTGTCATCAGAATAACTCTAATTTCAAGAATCACAACAAATTTGGGGATTTTATCTCTCCGTTTATAATTCCAAATGGGGACAGAACTGTTTGTAGCTAAATGATGCACACATAAGGAATATTTTAGTTTTCAGTATCCATTACGAGATGAAGGATTTGTAAATTCACAATTTTTACTGAGTTGTTATGTTTGCAGCTTCCAATCATTGTTCTTATGATTCTTGTACTTAGAGTTTGCTTAAAATCAGAGATTCAACCGCTAACAATATGATATAATCCATCCACATATATACTAATTATCCACTATAAAACATACGGGAGTATCTCGGGTATTTATTCCAGAACTCATACTTTTTAAACATAAGTCGCTGTATCGTGAACAGTTTTAATAAACCTGTAATAATTTAACTGTGCATGCTCTGAGCCCTCAAAATATACCATTCACTTCGTTAATTTTATTAATGATATTTCTTGGCCTTCATAGTGAATGAACGGCAGTCAAAGGATTACTATTACTATTACAATTACTCCGCGATTCACTAAAAGTGTTTGGCGGAGGGTGCATTGCACCTATCAGGAAAGGTAATGGTTTGGAAGGGTTATAAGGGATATGGCAGGAGGCGCCCATGGGCTATTGTGAGGAACCATCCCAGCATTCGCCCGGAGCGACCTAGGGAAACTATGGAAAACCCAGATCAAGATGGCCAGAGTGCTTTATCGGAAGCTACTCCTGTCCGATTTTGTGTTTACTCGCCCGGTAAATCCATTCTATTCCATTCCCTAATCACTCGTGGAAAAAATGAGTAGAGAAATAAATCGGTTCTGGCCCTGATTTCTCTTATCTTATTTTTGCGGTCATTCCGAGATATGAATGTTGCTGGTAGCAATATTTGTTTGCTGTCATTCCGAAATACGTCAGTCGAGAATTTTTCAATTAGCTTCCGTCGAGAGCAACGCCTTCGGTGCTCCAGGTCTTCCCAACCTAACTCCTTCAACATGGCACTTACGCTTTCCCTCCAACTATATATACCTGTCACGAATCGGGCGGCTCTTCTTTGGACCATCTCTAATGCCTCCATTAATCCCTTTTGATGGGGACCCAATACAGAGCAACAATATTCCAAGTGAGTCCTCACTAGTGACTTGTACGCAATCGATTTAACTTCCGGAGTGCATTGTTTTAAATTACGACCTAGAAATCGAAGCATACGATTTGCTTTCCCAATTGCTGTATTATTGTAAATCAACCTGATCAAATGTCAGATATGTGCACGAACACTGCAGAATACTGATTGCATAGAACTGAATGGCGCGGTCAGCAGATCAGATGTTCTAGTTGGTAGTCACATTCGTTTTTCTGTTGCATAATTATGGTACTAAATGAACTGGAGGAGCATAAAACAGTAGAGACAGTTACTGTCATTAATTATAGCAGCAGGAGAAAATAGTGGTCGCAAATAGTTATGCTGAGAAACGATGGCAGTTTCTAGCGGACGAACCGAACAGGTGGCAGGTGCGACGGCGACCGCGCCCCGGCACTGTGCGGTGAAAGGATGCGCTGGGCCGCAGGTCAGCGGCCACCCGCTCCTGTAATAACACGGGGGCCAGGCCTCCGTGCACTTCCGCGAGCCCCCGGCACATTCCGCTTCACCGACCGCACCTCAACAACCGCTGCACAAACTCTTCCCCCCTGGTGCGCATCCTCCAATCACGACACAACAGGTAACATTTCTTTGATCGGGAAATAGGTGTTGTATTATTCATAACGCATCTTGAAATGTTTAACTTCACTGCGAATTAATACTTGCCCAAATTACCTCAGACATTCATACCTATCCTTGTATGAGATGCAAGTTTTCTTTATTTAAATTAATTTTGAAATTTTATAAATCGCATGGGAAGGTGTAATTGACTCTACATAGTCTAAGGGAGCGTCCATAAATCACGTAGCTCCATTTAAGCCTCCTGTGAACCCCTCCCTCCCCCCCCCCCCCCACGTAGCTTGACATGGCTTTTGCCTCTAACCCCCCCCCCCCCCCCATCCCGCGTGGCACGTATCTTTTTTCTCTCTACTGATTCCAGAAGATGTTTTATACTTTTTTCTCTTGTCAGACTATCATAAATTACATACGGAGATAGCATGAGAATATTTTTCTATCATTTAACTGTTTACTTCTGTACCTTATTTTAACTGTGACAAATAAAATGAATAAGAAGCTATGTGGCTTGGCTTGAAACCCCTCCCCTATCCTCCCCCCCACGAAGCTCATCGTAGCTTTCCAGCAAACCCCCCTTCCCCTCGATGGAGCCACGTAGTTTGTGGACGCTCCCTAATTACAAAAACAATGACTGGAACGAATCGAATGCAGAATGAAAATTTGTTATTCAGGAAACATTACATGAATGAGTAGTCACACAAAAAAAGAAACTCAGACATAAGCAAAACAAACAAAAGATTTTCTGTGCATAAAAACATCCTTGGGCCGGTCCAATATTCCTACTGTTCGGGCGTATCCTGAGTGAAAAGTGCTCATATAAAAAATTGTCACTGACCATTTTCGATAGCTGCGTTGCGCTGAAGCGATCTCAGGGTGAAATTCTGGTTATTCCATCAACATGCACAAACTGACCTACAGCACGTGGCTGTGGTTGCTCCTGGAGGTGCAAGAAGAAACACACCACGACTAAAAGATGCCATGATAAACGCGAGCTAGCGCTCATAGGAGGAAAAAAAAAAAGAAATTATCACACATACACAGACAAATCAACCTTTCACCATCTCACACAGTGGCTGGAAATGATCAGAAATATCTTAAAAATGTACTAAATATTGACGAAAATCAGCGATGACAGAGGCGTGACATTACGATCTCACAGTGAGAGTCAGAGATAACATAATATGAAATTGGTTGTTCACTAATATCTTTCACTTTTTAGTTCAAACTTCGAGTGAAATACTTTCTTTTTTTATTTTAATAATTCATACAGTTTTCAAACTTGCCTGTCTTTCAACAATAGATTTTAATTTCATTCATTTACAGGCTAATTTGTTGTTTTGTTTTTGGGGAGGAGGAACTTAAAAAAAAGTTCCAACAACAATTTTACTAGTACCCTAAGTAGAAATATTTATTTTAAACCACCGTAATAAATAAAAATCTAATTCAGTTAAAAAATGGGTGCTCAATTTTTTTTTATCTGCTTAACGTCTCCTATAACAACTAGGTCTTTAGAGACGGGAAAGGATGAGGTGCAAGGAATGGGAAGGAATTCGGCCATGGCATTTTGAAGGAAGCATCCCGGCATTCACCTGGAGTGATTTGGGGAAACCATGGAAAACCCAAATCTGGATGCCCGGACGGGGATTCGAACCGCCGTCCTCCCGAATGCGAGGCCAGAACGCTAGCCGTTACACCACTACGCTCGGTGGGTGCTCAAGATGAATAAAACGCCATACGTCTGTAAAAGTATATTGTTTGCTGTGCTATGTGAAAAAAGATCAGCCGAAAATATAGAAATAAAAGGTTTCGAAGCTGTAGAAGGGCTAATCACACATCGAACACGTTAAGATCTACCAAAAATTTTCAGAAGAAGGTCTAACAGGGTACAAGTTGGTTTCACGTTCGTCACATTTCGATATAATTGTTTAAAATAAGGGACAGATAGTTCTTAAATTAACAAGTGGCCTTAAAACAGGGTTTGCAAACACAATTAGTTAGAATAAGTCGTTCCGTTGAAGGTATGTTATGAAAATTATAATCTAGCAGGTCATCTCGTTCCGTGGTGATTTGTTAAAAGTCTTAACGTCGAAATTTCAAACCTGCGTATTTAGGTTGGTACCCGTGACATTGGTTAACTATGTAGCAAAAATAAGTCTCAAGTCTAATTACATAGGAAATGTGTTGACGAAGATTTTATTTACTGAGTTTTATCAAGTTTCTCTCTTTATAAAATTAAGCTAACATATGGCTTGTGTTGCTTTCACGTTTGACAAATGAGAACTTTTACAATCTGATGGTGCCAATTTTTAAATTACTATGACAGAGGTCCATCTTGGTGTATTATTCGATCTGGTGGTGGAAAGAATCGACCGATTTCTCGTGTGGTTGTTTAGCTCTTAACAAAAGTCTATTTTAGGGACGAGACGCTTGAACGGTGCTAGAGTTTCTTGCCATCGTGTTAACAGGAAGGAAATAACCTCCCTTTCCTTATACAGCTTTGTTCTAGACCAGCTCTTCTCTAGCGATAAAGAAGCGAGCGGTAAATATTATAAAAAAATGCCTTTTCCAATAATCCTTGAGAGTTACGACAGTAAAATGCATCGCTGAAATGGTGACGGTCCACCGCACTCCAGTCGGCAGGTTAACCGAGCGTGTAAGCTTTATGGCGTCTTGGTGGCGCAACGGGAACACTGCCCTTCAGCAGCCGGTGTTGCGCACTTCTGTGATGCCGCGTTCGTGGATTCGCCATGCTATGCGTGATGAATAAAACGAACACTTGCTGCACCGCGTGGCTCGAGGGCAGCGCGTATGCATGGTAAACTTCCGCTGCCAGAAGAAGTTGCCAGTTTGAGGACAGTCTCTTCAACGAATGCTAGACTGTTCAACCATTTGACTATGTTGCGATATTTACGTCAAATATGAGTACCGGTGGTATGCAAATTCCGTGTTATGAACGAAGCATAAACTCATCCACTGCACGACCATGTACCATGCAAGGCACCTCGCGTATTAGCGATAATTCTGAGTCCTGGTGTAACGATTCAATGCGGCGTGTTTAAGTTCGTGATTAAATGTTCCTAATACTACAGGTTCAATCTCGTCCGGTCGCCAGTGGGGATTCCACAACTAATACTAAGAATTAAAGTTATTCACAAAACTAATCACTTGAAGCAGCACGTGGTGGCAGCTATACTACTAAAATGAGTAGGAATTACTACCACACAAATCACAAAAGTTTGCATTCAACACACAACTTTATTATCTGGAGAAACACGAAAAATACACCGCCGAAGTATCCACCAGTTACAGTAATCGAACTTCTATCACCAAAGTTTGCAGGATTCGAACCGAGTAGGCGAAAATAGTATGCGGTGCCGCTATCACAATAATTAGAAAGTTCGGAGCACTGTCCTCGTCCGCGTACACCGAACACTCTTAATAATACTTGAAATTACAATACACGTTAGTTGCACCGTTACAAACACTTTTAGATTATCGCTCCCGCGGTATTGTCCTCAACAGTCGGCAACTCCCGCCATTAGGTCCACACGGTATTGCCGCGTACTGTAGACTGTCGCCATATTGTTTATACTCCGTCAAATATATCCCCACTCACAGATACTCCTTTCGATCTGTGTTAGTTCGATGGTATCGTTACAACCACCAGCCCAGAGACTCAAGTCAAAAAAAAAATAATAATCAGAAAACATCGCGGGTACCAATTGGGTCACCTGAAAAGGCAAAAGTACAGGTGGGAAAATAATGTCACCAACATTTCGAGATCACTGACAGGTGGTCAGGCAGAGGGTTGGAACATCCGGAGTTCCTTGAATCGATGGAGGATAGGAGTGGGCTGATCCAAGATCTCGTAAAATGGGGTTAGATTGATGCTACCAACATCTATTGAGAACCAAACCATAAACCATAATCTCGAGTGAATCTACAACGTAGATGATTTGTTTCAAACAACACCGAATGCTGTTGTGGTTGCGAAGTACATGGCGAATGTGTTTAAAGTTATAAATTCGTGAATTTGATTTTTGTAACTCGAGACTAATAAAAATGGAGAATGTTTCATTATATTAACAAGTATTCTCCATCAGAGAAGTGTATTTCAATTACATAGGACCCTAACGCATGAAATTGTTTGAACAGTGGTTATGAACCCCATGATTAATCCGAGAACTTTCATATGTACAAAGAACCTCATTTGACCAAACGTATCTTTGTGTGAGTAGATAGCCAAGCAATCAGCAAGTCTTCATTTACAACCAAACCTTTTCTATTTATTTGCAGGCGTGATTATTAAATGAAATGGTCACTCAAGCATCTTGAGGTTTCTTTGTTAGCCGTCTTGTACTTATATCAAGATTGCGGCCGGGGCGAAAGAACAATGTTTGTTCGAAGAGAGATTTATCTCTCACCAATTGGCAATTATTTTCGTATCGTCACTGGTCAAGGCAGACTGGTCGGATATCTCCTGTTAACAATACTATTGTTAGCAAGAATATAAAATGTAATGTGTATTACTGCGAAGAAACCTTTGCTTCGATTCGTGAATCACAATCCGGTTGGAGGGGGTGGATAACCACGTATTTACACTATCCTTTGTTGAACAGGGTTTTACAAATTAAGATTTAAATTAAATATTTACTGAATAACGTAAAAGAAAATTGCAAAGTGGCACCAAATTGATTTTAAGGTACTCCTCAGACAGGGAAATTTTATTTATTCAAATAGATGAAAGCTTGTGTAAACCGTTTCAGTTCCGTAAATATAATTGCTGTGTGGTTTGACAGACAATAAATTTTCTCTACGCTAATATATTTCAAGTGAAGGGATCTTCCTGTTTCGTTTTTAACTGTCAAGAAACGGTAGCATTAATTACAAAATGCAATTTTTTTTATCAAGTTTGTTGAGACCAATAAAAACAATCAAAATATTCAAATAATGGCTTCAGTGATATTTAGTTGTTGGATGTTAGTTATCCTGAAAAGTGATCAGGACCACAATTATAATATGCTTAGTGTTATTCTGCAAAACAATCTGTTCCGCAATCACTATCTGTTTAGGGGGCGTCCATAAATCACTTGTGGTGAAATGGGGGAGGAGGGGGGTTCCAGCGAAATCTCACCAATCTCACCAAGGGGATGGAGGGTCGACGGATATCTCAAGTGAGCTTTTAAAATTCTTGAAGGACAGTAGAACTAAAAAAAAAAAAAAAAAATCTACAAACGACGCGGATGTCGACTTTTTTTGGGGGGGGGAGGGGTATAACCGCCCTTTGAAGCAGGAGAGCTTCAAAAAATCTCGAAAAACTACGAGGTTTATCAGCAGGGAGGGGGGAGGGGTGGTCCCGACTAATTTCTCTCACGTCATCTTACGGGGGAGAGGGGGAGACCCGATTAGATCTCACCAGAGGGGGTGGGGGTCCGGTGGTACGTAATTATTGGACGCCTACTTAAAGTGACAACTGAATAGGAAAAAAGTTACCTTACTTGTCATACGGCTACCGTAGACGCAGATATTTTATGAGGTAAATCAAGTTATCTGTGTCATAGATTATGTCAGTATTTATTTCTCATGATGAAGATAACAGCATAGTGAATATGTAGTTTCCATGTTCCATGCATATTGAATGTAGCTCCATAAAAAATTTCTTCCCGTTGTATTGCAAATCCCATGACTAGTTCCTAAAAGCTTTCTTAGTCCAGAATGATGGCGGAGAGTTTAATTATTTAAAATACAGAACGAAGTGGCTCAATTACTACTTAACGGAGTAGAGAAAGAAGGACGAAATTGTCAGGAGTGAAAATACGAAGTAATGATCCAGATGTAGATGTAAAAGTGAATATTTCGAGCAGATCAGTTCATTACTTCCTTGAGAAAGCTACCACGGCAGTCAGCGTTCCAGAACAGGTCATAACTGAGATGACAATATTTTTTTTAAGTTTTACCCTTCCATCATAGGTATGCTCTTACCAGTGTTAGAGTTACTGCTCCGCTGCCTAATGGCGTCTTTCCAGTGCTGTTGTTCAATTAGCCAAGTGAAGCTGGATATCTACATGTGCTGGCAGAGTGGTGGAAGGAAGTGAGGTGAAACGTCGACTTCCTCCGATCTTTTACGGCCGTCGTCTTTCCCATTATGGTCGTCCAGGCTAGTGAACTGGACCAATACGTTTCTCTCTGAAGAACTCCGAGAAAGTTTCGTGCGGGGATTCATTAGGAGATCTAGCAGACCTGAGTTACGACACCCGCTAATATCCCAGGCCATTACGACATTGGTGGTCGGGAAAGTTCCCAAATTGGCTGCTAGTCTTTGTAAAACTATTTCTGGAGTAATTGGTAAAACAGACACAGGGAAGGTACGTACATTGATACGATAGATACGAATAAATCTCCGTGTCTCCTACTGATTTTAGCAATTAATTCACTCATCAAAGTACATAGTTAGAGACACGAAACATAACACTTTGAAGTCAGTCGAACATCAAAGCTTTTTTTTTTAATAAAATGTTACTGAATATCACATACTACATTCTTTATTTTAAGGGATTCCTCTGATAAAGTTGTGCAGCAGACTGGTTTGATGCAAGTTCACAATAGATCAGATTGCTTTACCACCGGGAGTTATAGCCCATAAGAAAGTAATAAAAAGTGAAGTTGATGGAATTGATGCAATTATCCACGTAGATGGCGGAATTTATTTAGCGACGCACTAAACCCTTCAACTTAACAAACGAGAGAAATACTACGTGCTACACACATGTTCGCTTATTTCCATAATACATTAAAAGGATGCTATGTAAGGTACGGGAAGAATCAAAACTTCCACGCAGTTACAACGTCTACTGTAGTACTGTCAGTTTGGATGTAGAAATAGTAACGTTAATTATTTTAAAAAAAATTGTAACCGCAAGAAAGATGCTTTAGTCTGCACGAAAGTAGTTTCTACTTCAATAGGCAACTACAAACAAACATTTGAAACAGTTTTTACACCCATTTCACCCACCTCCAGCAACTATTATTAAAGCTCGCAGCGAGTGAAAATACGTTAAACAGCATCAAATCGTTGACTTCGAGATTTCAAGAATTGCATCCTTTCTTTTGCCGACTAAGACAACGGGGAAAGAATTCTTGAAAGCATTTCACAGCTCATCAGAGATCAATTCGAAGAGGTGAAAGCTTATCTCGTCTAGCTTCTTCGCGAATGTAGTGTACCAAATCTGCAAATCTTACAGCTTCTTGGCAGAATACTGAAGTGAATTCGTGTGTGCGAGAAGACTTATTGATGATCCTGTCATGTTGCCCTCGTCGCTAAATCGCAGTGTTGCTTTAAGTGAATTCATATGGCTGGTACTAGAAGAAATTATCATCTTTCGGTGCTTAGCCAGTAAGTCAAGCGATGATGTTACAGACATACTAATTACCAAGTTTCCAGATTGCATACGCCCCCCCTCCACACTGCTTGTTTAATGAAAATATATCACACTGCTGGTGGCGTTGATCAAACAATGGTTTTACAAATTCTTCACTAATATTTTCACCATCTCATTTTTGTTCGAAGAATAATACAACAATAAGGAATGCTAACAGCTGACAGAAGCAGAAAATTGCTGTAAAATTCGATTTGAGATACATTCTTAGAACTTTTTTTTTTTTTTTTTTTTTTTTTTTTTTTTTTTTTTTTTTTTTTTTTTTTTTTTTTAAGCAGACAACAATAAATGCAACGGTATAGATCTTTTCATTTATGGAAGTTATTCATGACAGCGATTCTCCATAAACTGGTACAAAGGTACGACAAGTAACTAGTAGTTATTACAAGGAATTTTTTGTAGGAAAATAAGCACCAAAGGAATTCTTCTGAGGAATTTAGTTAGTATCTTCAGGCAGTGTTGGGCTGCTTGAAAGGGGGGACCAACTTCGTGTATACTAACCCGCGTTATTTAGAGCCATAATGTGTTTCATATCCCTGTTAACCGCTCTCATGCCAAGAAAACCAACACTGGTTGAGTGAGATACGTTCTTAATGTTTCCGCATAAGATTACGTAACCACGTTTAAGGAATCACGGAGAAAAATATTGAATAAAGAACAAATGTCTTACTTCATCTCCTGTCTACCATTTCTAAGTCATCCTTATTCTTGTGACCCTCAATTCAATGTAACAATGAGGTTTCAAAATGCTATTTTTTAAGACCATCGCAAGACTGAAATTTAACCATGGTGAATTGAGAAAACATTTATACCAAACATGACGACTGTCAATGAAAACTATGGTAGGTGTACTCTCCTAAGTACAGATGCATAGTCCTGCGATACTCGTGAAGAAAGAGAAGTTCTTAGACCTTCTCAATCAATCTTGCAGGCTGGAGTATATGAATAAGTGAACAGCAGACATTACATTGTACAAGTTAACTTACGAACTTTTCAATACAACGGGAATTGTATTTAGTGCAAGAGCCAACGCGGCACGGCGGCAGTAGTAAGTTTCCTTTATGGCCTGATGGATTTACGCCTCGTCGACGGCTAAGGTCATTAGAGGCGTGATGCAACTGGGAACAAGAAACGGGAAGGATTTAGGCCATGGCCTTTTTTAAAGGAAGCATCCCTGCAGTCGCCTGGTGTAATTTGGGGAAACCATTGAAAATTCTAATCTGGATGCCCGCACGGGGATTCGAACCCGCGTTCCCCCGAATGCGATGCCAGAGCGTTGACCACTCACCCACCACGCTGGGTCCGGTAGTAGTAGGGCTGGAAGTAACAGAAATATTAAAAACATAAGAATCTAAATGTAAGCTATATACATTTGGCACTGCTTAGCTGCATGTCAAGAAACAAAATGCTTTCTTTGTCATTATTTTATATGTTTTAGATAGGTAGAAGTGAATTAACGGATGGTCCGAAGTCACTTTTTCAGTTTGTTTGGTGTGTGTGGAAATGCAGAAATTTATAACCGGATGTATTCCCCCTCAGCAGCCTTCAAATAAAATTAAAATCAGTAGTAAACGAGAAGTAACGTTTCACCACAGCTCACGAAATGTTTCATTTTTTGACAGCAAAACAATTTTCTTGGAAACTGCTCTTCTGACATATCCATGATGAAAACTTAAGTAGTGGGTCGGTTAGTAACCTTTTACGTAATATCCACTTTCGAGCAGCATCCATCCAGGCTTCTATTTGCGCATGCGAGCCTCCTAGGAACGCTTCTGGTTGCCCAACAAGTCGGGAAAACTTTACCGTCTCGCTGAAGGGATTTCGTGTGTGCGAGTGAATAAGATGCAAATTTAATAGTCTCCGGCGAAGAATGGGAGGTGCTCGGTGTTTGAGATGAGCGATGGTGATCCGGCAACATCGCTGCGAAGCGTAACAACGGCCGTAAATCAACTTTCCATAAACTTTCAGGAATCAGTTACCGCGTTACCTAGTTGGAGGGACGGACTTGGCGGGCCCTATTTGCATAGCGTTACGTGGCCGCGTGGGCAACCTTATTTAGATAAGGACGCCTCGATACGGGGATAGACTGCCTGCGTGTCCGGGGCCCCGTGCGTCATACGCGCAAAAGAAAGAAACAGACCACAGCGGGAACCTGTTCGAGTGGCATGCGGCCATCACATCATTGTTTGTTGTGGACTGGTTGAGCGGTGCCTATAGTTTGTCGGACCACATTTAGTTGCGAGTTATAAGGTTAAGAATGCTACCTCGACGAACTCTTGCGAGTCGGCCAAAAATAAGTGGGGCACTATCCATTAACAAAATTGATATGCCTCTAATGGAGACATTCTGTTCACGGAGGTTTTAATAGATTTCGTTGTTGTTTTTGTTTAGAGGATCTTCTCGCCGATAAACTGCAGTATTCGAATATAATTATCTAGTAGATTGTTAGTAGTCACTATCTTACTCTACCAGGCGGACAATGAGAAAATACAAGATGCTAAATACTAAAAAACGAAAACAAAAAAGAACAAGAGTCAGATGTCAGCACTGTCAACAACAAGATGCAGTGCAAGGCTTTCAACTACTGTACGCTATACTAATGCCCCTTGTTTTCTTTTTTAATTTAAAAAAAAGAGACAAACTGGTGATGTGGATGCTTTCAAATGCTAAGCCATCAATGTGGTGAAGAGTCGGTAAACGTCAGATTTCACTCCGAGCGAGGCAGGACGATTGGGAAGCTGGTTGGCTTTTAATAGCGTCCATTGTTATGCAGATTTGCTAACGATTGGTTCTTACAACCCGTTTCTACATTAATGAGCCTCTAACATAGTCAAGCTAAGTAATAACTGCTTCCGAGGTTCACGTTCCTACGTATGAGCCGTCTTCGCAGAACAAATACACATCTCTAATTAGAAAACGAAGTGAGGGATATCAGGAAACGTAAAAAATTATGGTTGATTATGTCTGTAATCGGCTGTCAGATAGTTTGCAAAGTGTTTAGTGACCTAAAATATCTGTGGGCCTGCTTTTAATGTCTCTGACCGTACTGTGCTGTTCTTCTGATTCCAGCTTATACGATAGGGTATTTATTCGTCATACATGTAGGCCTAGATACTAAAATTTCTATCACCTGGCATTTATATACAGACGGAATTGTTACTTTATTACTATTACCACATTTATCTCTGGACTAAATCGTTGGATGCTAGTCTTATAGTCACGATTAAAGAAGAATGGTAACAGATGATTAGGGTAATTTGTTTTCATACACATATTTTACCTCTTTATGTGCTTTCCAACCTAACGCAATATACTAGATGGCCCAACCATTTGAGAATCCAAGTATCTTCGATGAATGTTTTCGTAGATAACGTGAGAGGAACCGCCCCCCCCCCCTCCCAAAAAAAAACTAAAAATCTAATAACCTCAGGATATGATCCAACACCGTGTTCTGTACATTTGCTGTACAGTTGTACTCGAGATATTTTTGTATCTTTCTTCACAATATTGTGATCAAGACAGCAAAAACGTGAATTATACTGCAGAATTTTTAGTGTTGCGATGAATGCGGAACAATTCACAGATTCCAATCGATCACGTTGAATTTGAATGTTTATGAGATTTAATTGATATATCCAACACAATGATAGCCAACATTTGCTAGAGCAGAATGTTACCGACATATTTTCTGCTATTATGCTACACCAAGCAGCCAGTTGTTTCATTTTGTTATTAGGAAATAAAATAATTATTGTAAATAAATAAGTTTTATTAACTTCTTGCATAATGTATTCAGTTGAAGTTATTGTTGAGTTTGCCTCTGACTAAGTTTTTCTCGTTAGAGCAACTTGTTTCTGCTCCTGATGTGTGCATCCTCTTGCGAAGGATCTTAAATTCCCACAGTTCCTTCCATAATTTGAGTGTCTCGCTCTTTGTATTCTGTTAATTTAGTGCTTTATTACAACATTTTAGAAACATCTTTATTTGAACATCTTAGAAACAGTAATATTCTTCATCGTTACTGAATGACGAGCATATATGGAGGTGCATGAAACATTTGCTATAGGACTGCGGAAAGAGATTGGTTATTTCTTGTGAACGGATGTAACGACCGGTTACAATACTGAAAGACAACATTGGGGGAGATTCGAATGATTTATTTATTTAAATGTTTCCTATGTGTGTGGGTTAATGGTACGCAACGAGCTACAATGGAGGGAGAGGGGAAGGGAACTCTGCAGGGTTTATTTTCTATCACGGCGGATAAGCTCTTGTGACTATCACGTGAATATTTTAAAATAATTAAATTCTATTAATAATTTCTATCATCAATAGAAAAAAATTTAGCCACACCTGTCTTGATTTGATTCAACGTAATATGTCATGACGCGTCTTGCAGTTATTTCTGTAGAAAAAATGTATAGTAATACAGATATTATTGTTGTTATAGTGGCTGAGCAAATACCTATAATGTGTTTTAAGCTAAAGTGTTCACCGGGTTAATTTAATTAAATTAATTAAATAAAATTAATTGTGATGGAGCGCACGCTCTGGTGGTTCTGGTTTTCCCTGCACAACATCCAACATGAAGATGGCGGCAGAGTCAGCCGCCGAAAGCTCGTTGTCGCATTTCAGCAACATACGGCGGAAAACCCGTGAAGACTACATTTCATCGATACGCCGGGAAAGCCTTCGATCTCACAAATTACAAATATTTTAATTTTCCTCCAGCATCCACGAAATATCATGTAGTACTTTAGCCGGTAACCCTTCATTTATCTGGATTTTAATTAAGTCCGGTTCAGAAAGCATACCAATAATTTTAAAATTACAGTGATTATTGCCGTTTATGGGCTTTAAACGCAGATAGGCATCAGAATAAAGTTTTTAATTTAATGTGGGATACAACAGGTTGAATTTTGCTCTACGGTACTATTACTGAGCTTTAGTCAAATAACTTAAATGTATATATTTCTTATTAAAAACATAACAACTGCATAAAAATACGAGAAAAACGCGGAATAAAAATAAAGGGATAAAAAATTATTGGCAACAGTTATATGAAAAAAAGAAGAATAAAACATTTGTTGTCAAGAAGCATGAGATGATCTCATTACCTTTAAGTATCTCCGCCAGTTTCTGTGACTTCGTCCATATACGTGGGTATTGTTCACAAGGGATCGTGCACAAACTACGTGACTCGGTCCGGGGGGGGGGCGGTTGGTGGAAGGCTATGCTGGGCTACGTGGGGGGGGGGGGGTGGTTCGGAGCCAGGCCACGTACCTTTCTTTTCATAACATTTTTCACAGTTAAAATGAGGAAGAGAACACACAACAGCATGTGAATATTTATTTCACTCAGTTAATTACTTCCGTATGTAATTTACAATAGTCTGACAAGAGAAAACAGTAGGGCCAACAAAATGTCTTCTGGAATGAAAAGGGGAAAAAACTAAAAAAACTATGTGCTACATGTGTGGGAGGGGGGGGGGTTAGAGGCAAAAGCCACGTAGGGCTATGTGGGGGGAGGGGGGGTTCACAGGAGTCCAAAATGGAGCTACGTGGTTTATGCACGCTCCCCAAAGCAAGTATATGATAAGATGAGAACAAATATACGACATTGCAATAAAGATGGAATATATGAAACGGGCCTAGGGAGTGACTGGTTAACGAGGAGGTGTGGCGTTAACTATGAAGCAGGATTGATCCCCGGTCATGCCATCTAAATTTCTTTTCCTTTGATTTCTCCAAATTCGTCCACGCAAATGGCAAGATAATTCCTGCCATTATGGAATGTAATTACTTTCGGTTCCTAATTCCAAGTTCTATACTAACTCTAATGACCTTGATGCACACAAATTGTTTAAAATATAAGTGAAAAGATTGAAAATTTTGTGATTCAAAGCCACAAACAATACTAATAATTAAAGAAACTCATTGAGATTAATTTGGGTTATATTTCGAGGTATGAAACAAACAGACAAAACAATCTTTTTGGACGCACAGAATTTTTTAATAAGAGATTTGTTTCTGTTTCAGGTCTGCACAAAATATTAGTAAAATAAAATATAATCTTCACTGGTGTTCAGCCGGATGGTGTCAAAGTAACACGACGTTTCGACAGCAAGCTCGGCTGTCTTCATCAGGTATCGGTGTCAGCTGGTTGTCGTAAGCTGACTGTCACCACGTCGACTGACTTAGTTCCTCGACGCGGTGACAGCCAGCTTACGACAGCCAGCTTACGACAGCCAGCAGACACCGATACCTTATGAAGACAGCCGAGCTTGCTGTCGAAACGTCGTGTTACTTTGACACCATCCGGCTGAACACCCGTGAAGATTATATTTCATCACTACGCCAGGAAAGTCTCCACTCTCACACTAGGAAAATAGATCATTTTTTATTTACATACATGAAACAAGTTAGAGATTTTCGTCACTAAGCTATTTCAGTTGTTACAGAGGATGTTGTTTGTGTTCGCAGAGTTTGGAGGGCGGCCGCGGGCGCCAGCCGCGTGCCCTATGAGCCTAGTGGCGACGACGACGTGGGCAGCGAGCCTCGGCCCGGGCCTCCTGCTGGGCAGGGCGCCGGTCGTCATGCGCGAGAAGGACTCGTCTCCCCGCAAGATGCTGCTGGCCTCTGGCGGGCACAGCTCGCCCAAGCAGGCCGCCGTGTACCCGCTGTCCGTGCGCGTGCCGGAGGAGGGCGCCGCGGCGGGGGCTCCCGACGACCGGGACGTGCCCTTCGACCTCTCGAGGAACAACGCCGGCAACGCGGCAGCGCCGGGCGCCGCCGCCGCCGCAGGGGCCCCGCACATGTCTCCCGCGGGCAGGCCCCCGCAGCAACAAGACGAGCAGCCTCTCGACCTCAGGGTCGACCACAAGAAGTCCGGCGTCTCCGGCCGCAGGCACAGGCTCGAGGACGAGAACCAGAATGTCATCATGCGGTCACCGTCACCGCCCAGGAGGCATTCTTCGGGTAGCAGCAGTGGCGACGAGGGAAAGGATCGTCCGCCGTCCGCACCGGACCACCTCAAGTCCTCTGCAGTGGGACACTATCCGGTGTTGTTCTCGCATCAGCCGCTTCATCCCCTGATGCTGGAGGCGATGTACCGGGCCAATAAAGAAGGGGCTGGTGCTGGGCCACGGCTGCCGCTAGGGTACCCCGTCAGTCCGCCAGGGTACCACTCGCAACGACCTCCGTATGCCTTCCTCAATCCAGGATCCCTGCTCAATGGTCACTCCTCGCCCACTGGACAACCACCTCCTGGCTTCGATCTGCTGCGTCCAGGATCTGCTGCTGGCACGCACCCGTTGGTTCAGCAACAACAGGTTTGTCTTCGATAAAACTTAAGATTTATTCCTTTGCATAAGTGGCTGGACTTTACCATTGGTCACACGAAAGAAAAAAAAATCTTTCTAAATAATGTCGAAGTTGGCCTAATTGAAAAGTATTACTAAGGGATAATAGGTGCTAAAATTTTACTAACCAGCACCTCAGTACATCCTTCTCGAAACTGATTTACAGTCATATTTGGTTGCAATACTTATTTCCACGTATTTTCAGTTTTAACTGTAGAGCTACTGAGAAATCGCAATTTTTTCGACACTACCTTATGAGAGATGTCCATGTATGTAAACATCATCAATCATAAGTGTTTTTAAAGTATGTTCGTACAGTACAAACGGATAATTTTCTCAAAACAAAAGTAATTATTAATGATGGAAAAACAAGTATGCTACATTATTCTTGGCAAATTGATCTACATTTTCTTTCGAAGTATGAGTTAGTAAAATCTAGGTCTTATTAAAACGAAATCTATAGATAGGAAGGTTTTAAATGTATCTTTTCTTCTAACACATTGTTTACGAATGTGTCCTGTAAGATATAATCTTCGCTTTTAGTAACATGTGCTGACAGGGAAATCGCTGAACACCGGAATTGTCTTCTGAAGATTTAAAAAATTTTGACATTCAGATGATTCTGTTTAAATTAAGGTGTCATTAACAAATATAAACAATTTAATAGATCTGGGTGATCAACAAAAACAACAACAACACACACACACACAGTCCATAAAAAACTTTTTCTTAAAACCTTGTGATTTTCGGTGTTAATAGGATGCTTATATCTCACAGAAATAAATCTGTGTCTTATTTTAACTGTTATTATTAACTGTCGAAACCTGATTTTACTTGCTTATTTTTGATTGTATAAATTCTGAGATTTACGTAATACTTCGATTAATAATTTTGGTTCCTCTTTCCCTCTTATATAGCTATAGTTCTTTGTTTTTTGATTCTCTTCATGATGAAACAAAGTCTTTGTTTTTCAGTTTGTTGAAGTGATCTGTAATTATTACTATTTATTCCACAGGCCCTAACCAAGACGGCTACTTCTCCCGCATCTTCAGCCTCCGCCGCTAGTTTCGACGCTCCTGGAGCGCAGGTCAACGGCGCCGGAGCCACGGCAGCCTCGGCCACGGCTGGTGGCAAGCTGAAGGACCGTTACGCGTGCAAGTTCTGCGGGAAGGTGTTCCCGCGCTCAGCCAACCTCACCCGACACCTACGCACGCACACTGGCGAACAGCCCTATAAGTGCAAGTACTGCGAACGCTCCTTCAGCATCTCGTCCAACTTACAGCGGCACGTCCGCAACATACACAACAAGGAGAAACCGTTCAAGTGTCCACTGTGCGACCGTTGCTTCGGCCAGCAGACCAACCTCGACCGCCACCTCAAGAAGCACGAAGCTGACGGTCCAACAATTCTGGACGATCCCCGCAGGAGCCCTTCTTCGCTCTTAGCGGCAGCCGCTCATCGGCAGCAACAAGTGGTTCCGCAACAGCCTCAGCCAGCGCATCACCAACGCATCATTGGCGACGATGCCTGCTTCGAGGAGATCCGTTCCTTCATGGGTAAGGTGACCGCTGATGGACGCATCATAGGCCCTCCAATACTCTCTGCGGCTCACTTGAGACACGCCGGCATTCCCAGCGGTGCCTTCCAACCTCTGGGAGCGCTCCACCGTCTGCACGCAGAGAAGTTGGCGAGTCGTCGCTGCGTCACTCCACCACCCTTCGAGACGGCCCAGCAGGTAGCTAAGCTCGGCCGCTCTTTCTCTAGCAGCGAAAAGGATAACTTCTCCTCGAGGTCATCATCGTCGTCGCTGGCTGGTTCGTCACTGTCCCCGCAACGAGCCGGTTCACCCAAGGAAGAAAACAACAACAACAGTGTCCAGCGGTCGCCGTCAGTCACAGACGAACGTCCACCTTCTGCCGCTGCATCGAACAACGGAGACGGTGAAAATTCATCGCCACCACCCAAGTCACCTGGCAGCAACACCTGAGATGAGCAGCCCCACGCCGTGAAGTACTACGCTAGTTTCTGTGTAGTTGTCAACGGCTGAGATCCGACATTCCGCGGATCCGTGAGGGGTACTAAGTTCTTGCATGTGACCGAAATGTTAAACATCCATCGTCCACAGTGCTATTTCCATTTAGAAACAACAGAAACACTCTCAGAGACAATACTTGCAGTACAGAAGTGTTTCATTCCTGATAGACATTGACTGAATGCGATCATCAGCCTTCATTGCAGAGTCATAATTCTGAATTCTACTATTGACATTATCCTATTGCTTCCATGAAGTACTGAACAATTATTAATTTTCGTGTATCAAGGAGAGAAGAAGTTAAACTAAATGCTTCCCAAGGCACGAATAACAAATTCATAAATTATGCGTGACTAACTGCGTTGAGGCTAATAAAGTTCCATTTCGTGGTACCAATTTTTCGTTGCTTCTACGAAAATCAAAAGAATGGCTTATCCTGGAATGTGAGGAGCTGGAAATATTTTAAATTATTTTACAATACCGTAGATGATGTGGCTGTCATCATTACAATTAAGCTGCGCAATTATTAAAAAAACTACCACGCAAGCCAATTCTTTATCTTCATGTGGATGAAGTGATTAAACTTTCATTGCTGAACTCAATTTTCCATGTGGCAGCTATAAGAAATTTGCTGTGAAAGGCTTATCTGTCCCTTCCGACGGTGTCGATAAGATGTGAAATAACATAAGTCAGACTTGAGTATTATATCTTCATCGCATCTGACGAAGGTGTAAGTTAGACAGTGACCAGCGGCTGTAACGGCCAGAAGCTGTAAACAAATGTTTGGCGATGTTTCAGCAGCAGGAGAGAAGACCTAGTGGGTTCTGCAAGAGGAGGACGGGGTCCAGTTCCGACGCTCATCGTAGAGCGCGCCTCGACGCCTGAGGCACAGGGCGTGGCACCGACCCACTGCGCATGCGCGAGGCTGCTGCGGCCTTGGCAGCGTCGGCCTCATAACAAGGGGCCCACTCTCACTCAACTACGCTTTGCGCAGTCGTTTTGGCATACTTGTAAGAATAGAAATAAACAAGACTAGCTTTTGGAGAAGCATCCAGAGGAAGTACGATATTAAATATTCTGACAGCTATCTGTGGGAAGGAGAACAGCGAGGGTATTCTCCCCACATGTTCTGAAATAGTTTTTTGTAATAACAAATTCTTGTTAAGTACTACTTATTAAGGTGAACTGTCTTTTAATGTCTTAAATCTGGCGAGACTTCATTGAACGTAAGAGATGTTTAGTTTTACCTCTCACTGCTCAGTTTTTCTTTTTTTTTTTAATGGTGTCCGAATGAAACTTTTTTTCTTAATAGAATTACTTCCTCGGATGCTCCCCAAAACCTGCTAATGTAAATTAATTCATTTCAACAATGACAAATCTTGTGACTATGTGTTACTGCACAGTGCTCAAAGAAATATGCTAAGTACCAACCAGTCCTCACGGAGAACTTCTTTTTCTTACTTCTTTGCATTTATTATTTGTTTAGGATGACAATATCACTTAGCAAGAATTTAACCACATATTACTATTTTACTATAAAATTGCACTCAGGTTTGATAAATGAGGACCAATACGGACCCACTGCAGTTTCAGTAACTACTCTTTAATTGTCTCATTTTAAGATTAATACATAATTTCGGGTTTATAATCATCCAGATACAGATACGTTTTAAATTACTTTCCTCCTACTTCGTTTTCCTGTTTAATTGTATTAATTATAAAACTTTTATATAACACACACCAGATATTTTGTAATAATCAAAGTAGTCACTACGTTGAATAACACACCATCAAGGTATTAAAATCATATCGCCCCGGCAATAGAACAGTATGCTCTTGAAAGAGATTATAAACATCTGTCCAATGTTGTAAGCCTCGACATATTAAGTTATCAGTGAAATTTTTCACCATTACAGAAAAATAGTGGTATTGCTTGAGAATTTTATGAAATGAGTGATGTCTTAACAGCAGAGAGTGGAATATTGAGCTTCTATAAAAGACGTAATGTGGTTCTGCTAGAGGATTTGATCGTAATCTTTTAATATATCTCTCATTTGTTTAAATGTTTGCAGTTTAATTACCTATTTTGCTCAAATTCAAGATAAAACCCAAATATTATTTGAAGTGATACATAATACACGCGTTTTCTTATTTCACGAAAGACTGTATAAATTTCTGAAATGTTCCAAAAAGTGAGTGAATAACTAATCAGATATTTTAGATTTTGCTTATGAGTTGAGTTAATAGCCTTACAAAAATACATCTGTGCATTTCAATTATTTTTACTTATATATAATAATATAACACTTGATTTTGCAAAGTGTGTCATTTTTAATGTGATTTTTTATCCGAAATTAAGTGACTTAATTTTGAAGCATCTGTACTAGGATTCGAGTCATACATAAACTATTTAGATTGTAAAATAAAAGCACATAATTGATGGAGTAATATTTACACTTATTTCAGAAATTCTAATGCAGAAAAATTTCATCTCTGTGATAACAGAACCACAGTTTAGATTATTTCAGCACTGATCAAATTTTTAAACAAAATAACTAAAGGAGAGAGTAACGATAATCTTCTGAGTAAACCCTTTTATTTTTCACTTGATACTGACTATTGGGCGAAAAAACGGAAAATGTTCTGAAGATTCTCTACCGGCATTTGAGGCACCACACACTGGGCTCTCGAAGCGCTACAGGTGTGCCTACACCTTAGGGGCAGCCGAGAGAAACGCTCGGCCGAGCTGCCATTTGGACGGACTGCAAGGTGGTCGGTCAGCGGTCGTGATCGTGAAAGTGGGGCGCGGCCGATTGGTCCGGCGCTAACAGAGAGCTTTGTCAGCCTCGGCAGGAGTGGCGATAACGACCAAGGATGGCGTAGCTTCTAGTTCAGGCCCCGGGTGTAGTGTTCAGTGATCGAACTGTGCGACAGATAAACGAACATCACAAGTTTAAAAGCACCTAATATCGAAACATCATATGACTACCTTAGTCTAGAAATCAGGGTCGCCGTGAGCGGGGCGTGCAAGGTGTGCACCGCACGCGGGCGGCACATCGAGGGGGGCGGCAAAGCGAGTGATCGACAGTCACCGCCCCGCGATTGCAGTGTATTATGTAGCGGGCGACCTTTTTTTTTTTTTAGATCAACAGCTGCTTCGGGCGCGACACTCGGGATGGCAACAATGGGGGCGGCAAAAAATGCTCAAAGGGGCGGCATAATCGGTATTGCACGCGGGCGCTCAAACAGCTAGCGGCGGGCCTGCTAGAAATTATGACTGCACCATAAATAATGGTCGATGAGATCAAGTTATTACAAACATTGTAACATCAGTTATTGATTAGCTGATAATATCAAATTATGAAAAGACTGATACGAGTCTTACTGTCGATTTTATTAATGAGCGATCCGCAAGAATAAATTTATAATGACTGAAATGTGAATTTTGCTGAAGTTGAATTTATCTTGGTTGCCCGGGAGGAAAAGCTTCAATTTATTGAAACCTGTCGTTTCAACCATCATTCTGTGGCTTTCTTCAGAATGATAGCGGAAACGTCAGTTTCAATAAGTCGACGCGTTTCCACCCGGACACCCGAGATAACATCGACAATGACAGCGGAAGTCTGCACAATTATAGTTGAATTACTCCGTTTTCCATGAAATTTTTTTATGGAGTGTTATAAAGATACTTAAAGTAACATTATACGTACCTTCGACCTTTCAATTCCTCAGTTCCTGTTTCACTGTACTTCCTAACAACAAAATTAGAAGTATTATCCAATACTTAGATATTTTCTCAAAATTATTAAAGACCCTCCCTAAAGACAATTCAAACAAGATTTCAAGCAAAGAAGATAATATGAAATAGTTGGAGCCTTCTACTCACAATAGCTTTCGATTTACTTCTTGATCCAGAAATATATCCTAAGATTTGTTTTAACCTTTCCTGTCTTTACGGAGTGGCATATGTCCTCTTTGTACTTAAATACAAAGTTTCCTTGTAAGGCCCGAAAAATCTGCAGTTGCATTGGTACTATCCTCATTCGGCCATCCAGATCTGGGGTTTCCATGGTTTCCCAAATCACTCCTGGCGAGTATCAGGATAGTTACTTCAAAAGGCCAGAGATGAATTCCTTTAATGATCTCGACGTCGATGAAGCGTAGAGCCATAAGCAAAAAAAAAAAAATCGTTGGTACTGTGCCATTTACAAAATTATGAGTAGCATCAGGTATTTTTCAACAAAAATTATATTTCCACCTATAAAATTCAGGAGGGAGAAAGAAGTAACTTTAGGTTTTAATGCTGCATCCTATGTTCCTCAATTTAGCCGTCCTTTCATTTTAACGGAATGACATTGATTGTAGAACTACTTCAGTCCTATCAGATATGAAACAAATGGTAACATGTTAATCACAAAATTCAAAGAAAAAAAAAAAAAAATTACAGCTTCAACTGACTTATACTACTAAGCTCCTGTACCAAGGTTGTAGCACCCTTGTAAATACAACATTTTTTCTTGCAACTACTAATCAACACACCAATGTATTTGATCAATATGAGGCTATCAAACGGCTTTGCCACAAAGCATATACAAATACTTAGTACAAAGTTTAGCCCAGTTGTTAAAGCGAATGACTTCGAACTTGATGGCGACTTTGGTTTGAATCCCGATGAAGACAATATCTTATCTAAAAAAATATTAACTGCTTCACGGCCTTTCCAAATAAACCTGCTAAACGTGAGTGTTAGTAAGAAGGTACGATCGAGCGGGGTGGGTGAGCGGTTAACGTTCTGGCCTCGCATTCGGGAAGACGAGAGTTCGAATCCCCGTCCGGGCATCCAGATTTGGGTTTTCCGTGGTTTCCCAAAATCACTCCAGACGAATGCCGGAATGCTTCCTTCAAAAAGGCCATGGCCGAATTCCTTCCCGTTCCTTATCGCCAGATCCCATCCCGCATCTAAAGACCTTAGCCGTCGACGAGGAGTAAAGCAATAAATTTAAAAAAAAGGTAAGGATATAGGAGTATACTTCACAAGAAAGTGATGAGATAAAGGAATGCGAAACTACAATACAAATTTGTGGCCTGTATTGTTCGTGCGTGCATTTAGCTCAGGACGGACGTTGTTCTGTTTCCCAGATGTCCCTTCACCTCAAGTCGAGATAAAAATAGCTTCAACAGGAAGAAAAGTGCTGCAGAGCTCGGTGACTCCCTTTTGAACACTTTCGGTTTCCTTGGCGCCGCATTATCCGCAGCTAGATCAGCGAATATCTGACCGCGCGCACACAATAGCCCAGCGAGGTTTCGCCACTCCGGAGGCAAAAACAATGGCGGCGTCCGTTTGGTGTTCGGACACGGCTGTGCAGAGCTTAGGCGCAGTACAATAAGCACCGCTGGTCCTCACTGACCGCCATGTATAATCAATCGGCAGAAGCTTTCCATTCTCCACGGCGCAGCACAATAGGGCGCGGTGCGGTGAGAGGAGGCCAATCCAGTCGCTCCGTCAACAATAATCAAACGAGGAAAGGCGCACAGAGGTCGCCGCGCACAGCCGACTTCCGCGCACCAAGCAGGCGCTTCGTGATCAAGAACTGTCTAAGACGTCCAGATGCTCGCTCTCTCTCGTTTCCTAAGAACTAGCTACGCAGTACGGATTGATTAACCAATGCACAATACTCAATGACTCAGTGACAAACGTTAAAGACTAATTTCCTAGCAAGAATGGTACAACTGAAGTAAATTGAAAAGCACGTAACGTATCAGTCAAACAAGGAGTGCAGTCACCTATGCCCTGTTTAAGTATTACTAGACGACCCGTGCGAAAATTTCGCGAAAAAAATGCGATGAAAAGTGAGGCTGAATATGATTTCACCAAAGCTGAGTCATTACTGTTCATAATCCTACTTCATTTATCGATTTTGGTTAGATATCCAGGGAGATAAATGGCTCGAGATACAAAAAACGCATTTTAGAAAAAATAAAATTTTTGTCCTTTAAGGGTCGAATTACGAAAAACTCCTTTCTTAAAATATAATGTTACCACGGCGGAGACCTCATTCTCCAACATGATACCTCATTTATCTATATCGGTTAGATATTAAGGGAGATAAATCGCTCGTGACACAAAAATGCGTTATCGCAAAATTTATACTTTTTCCCTGTAAGGGCTGAATTCCAAAAACATTCTTTCTTAAAATATGATTTCACAAAGCTGAGACATTATTCCTTATAATCCTACTTCATTTATCGATTTTGGTTAGATATCCATGGAGATAAATGGCTCGAGATACCAAAAACGCATTTTAGAAAAATGAACATTTTTTGTCCTTTAAGGGTTGAATTACAAAAAACTCCTTTCTTAAAATATATTGTTACCATGGCGGAGACCTCATTCTTTAATATGATACCTCATTTATCTATATCTGTTAGATATTAAGGGAGATAATTCGCTCGTGACACAAAAACGAATTGCAAAAATATTGATCCTTTTGCCCTTTAAGGGTCGAATTCCGAAAACTTCATTTCTTAAAATATGATGTGACCAAAGTGAAGCCCATAAGCTTTAAAATGACACCTCATTCATTGATTTGGGTTAAGTATGAAGGAAGATACAGGCTTGTGACAAAAAAATACCTTATATAAATAATATATATGATAAGTCCCAACAATAATATTTCTCCGTGAACAGTAAAGCAAGACGCAACAGTGGTATAAAACGTTTTATTACTGCGAAATAAAAAGTTCCATTTTTTTATTCCTTCGAATGCGAACCTATTTTAAGCATTGTGTACCTCGACCACGGTATTCGAACGTCAGGATAAAATGCAAAAGGATTAAAACGAGCAGAAACTAAAATCATTAACTATTTCCGTGATTTTTGTTGTTATTTTAGATATTTCAATCATTTGGAGCAGCGGTAGTAAAACTTATATTTTTTCCAAGTTATTTTTTTTTCGTCAGTATTCCTCCATTCATTGGCCTATTGGTACTCATTCCTCTTTTACGGGTACCTTTCCTGTTCTCCTGGTTTCTCATTTACTGACGATGCAGTTTTCGTTATGAGCGCTTCATTCCTTATTAAATCAACTGTCCTGGCCCAACATTTATTTGATCTTCATCAACATCTCTCAACGTTTAGACTTGACTCTTTCTGTTCTTTTGAAAATTTATGATCTCGTATGTCTGTCTATTTGATTCCATTCTGTTGTTGTTATTAAGGCCGCGTCGACAGCGGGTCATTAGCGCCCTAACAGCAATCGGCTTAGCAATGTGGCTTCAAATTTTCAATATTACTGTCTGCTTGATTCTATTCTAAATTGGCATCTACTGCTCTCCATCAGATTTCATTGATTTCTTCTTTCTCTTCATCTTTTTCACCACATTTTCCCAACATTTTTGGGTCGGCTATCTCCAATGAGTTTTACTCATTGTTAGCATGGTAAAATTTGGAGATATAATTCAATACCGGCATGACCAAGCTTACGCCAAGTATTTTACACCTACCGCCATGTCGTCCTAAGTGCTAACCGGGAAAGTGAAGTATTGCCACCTGGCTGTGAAACTTGTAACTATGTTCGGCGTGTAATATGTGTATTTTTTGTTTGTGAAATGTATGACTTATGTGACGCAGATTCGCACTGATAGCCGCAGAAAACCGCCTAAAAACCGCAGTTACGACGGGAGGTACGCGGGTACCTGTTCTCGTACCCGGTCCGTTGTACCTCCCCTATCCCAGTGCACAGAGCCATGCTGAATCTTAGTATTGCTTCGTGGATGAATAGTTACAATTTATTCCAGTAGCCCATCAGTAGACATCAATTGCTAATTTTTAAATTTTTTTGTAATTTTTTTGTCAGTACAGACCACTGATTTAGGACCCTTGAATAACTCGCTATGACATACACTATACCTCTTTCATCACTAAAATTATTTTCCGATTTCGAATTATGTCAAAAATAACATTAGTTCCCATAGTACATTAAACTGTAAGCATACGTCACGTAGTAGGATTCATAATTTAGCTTAACGCTATTTCTCGGCAACTTAAAACGCTAGATTAGATATTTTTACTGGAGCAAAAAAAGAAAAATCAAAAAAATGTAAGATTTGTAAAGTCTATGGGACAATGCACTCTATATACCAGTTCATTGTTTTCGAGGTAATCCTTTCGGATGTTTGGCATTTACCTTTACCTCTAAGTATTACTTGGAGGCTGTGGTCGAGATGTTCACAGCAGAAAGTTGTGATGGCGTCCATCTGCTGAGCGCGTTGGCCTCCGGCTCTCTCCGTCCGCTTCCTCGCCCCGCCACGCCTGCCAACATTCCCGCTCCATTTTTCCCCGCGAAGCGGTTTGTCCGCATGCCATCTACGGGCCCGGCCGACAGTCCACTTTCTCCACTGGCCAACTCGAGCAGCAATCTCTTTTTTTTGTTCCAGTATCCCCGTCAATGCGATCCCCTCTCTCGCACATTTATTTATCCTTCGACCGCCGCGGCCGCCTCAGACACTTTGCGGAGGGATCACAAGCCCGCCTGTCCGGTAGCGGTAATTAGGAAAACCTGCCGCCTGTAGAGGCTGCCGTTTCTGTTTTCTTCAACCTTATTCTTTTTTTAGGGAACATTTCGGGCGTAGGCGAGCTCGGGGGAGAGTGGGTGAGCCGGAGACGAAAAAACAGAGCTCGAAGAAGCTGCCGACCGCGTCGGATCCCGTTTGAAAGTGAAACTCTGATCACGCAACCTGCCCAGTGCTGGGCGTGGCTGGCCCGGCCAGTGGTTTGCGGATGACGGATCACTCTCTGTTAACTCGACGAGGCGTGTGCTGTGGCCGGCGCTGACATTGCACTGGGGATTCCCAAACCTCACAATAAAATTATTATACAGCCATTTTGCAATACTCTTCACACAGAGACATCCTTAAATGGGATTCAGTTAATTTGTTAACTCTGGTTTCATTTCCAGTAAAATGTCTTTAAAGTATTGATAAGCTAGGATAACTTCGTGCCATACGTTGGATGTTTTCTGCAATGTTGTTTGCATAGTCCAGAAACCATATTTGAACTAGGCCAATAATTTGAGTCGTATTCCACATTTGGCACTAAACGTTTAGCCAAAGTTCATGATATACAGGCTGAGCTGTTCGACTACCAGTGTATGTGATAAATTAAACTCATTTTTAGATACGAATTTAATTTTGAACCCTTAATACACTCGAACATTAAAGTTTTCTGATCAGTCATGTCTTAAATTGAATTATTTCTAACGATAGGTCGCCAAAGAAGACATGTAACAGGAAAAGGCATCATAGTGTATGGCCCTTCAGATGCTTTCTTTCTTAAACAGCATTTTATGTTTTTCTTGTTTTGCTTGTTAGTCTCCAATCAAGTTACTCTCTCCAGATAAAACCTAATCAGGTATATTAATTTATTTAGCTTATGGCAAAATTCACAATATATCCGATATAAGAGAATAAATAACAATGTGTCATCCTAAAGCAATCAACATTGCATCTGAAATAAAAGATGAAAGTTTTAAGTCAACATTTTCAAACCACTCAGTAGTAGCTTTAGATACTTTAAAAAAATTTCCAGCAAACCTGAGTATACCTTCTTACTACACTCAGAGATGATATTCCAGATAGATATGATGAAATTTTCATGCCGCACTTAGAATAAAAACTATGGGTGGTGTAGCTCACTTATGTATAAGGGCAGCCCATGTCTTACGTGGGTGGTCAATACCTGCTGGTGGATGGTGAGCTCAAAAAATTGCCACTCTTTGTACCATCCCTGTCGCCATTCTACTTTAGTATTAGACCCCCTGTCAAACATCTCTCTTGATTTTAGTAGGGATAGAGAACGTGATAGCAGACGCCAAAATCTATGAAGCATGTCTTCATGGATGTGAAGACCAATGTTCACTAATGTTTTTATTAACTCACCGATCAGATTATCAAATCTTCTTCTTCTCTGAGTGTACTCTTTGCATTAAATCTTCCTATTCTTCGTTCATCACAGGCAACCTGAAAAGAGCAGATCTTGGTGTAGCACTGATGATGCGCATTGTCTGATTCAGTTCGGCGTCGACCTAAGCAGTTCCCACCGGCGTAACAAACGCAACCCCAGCCTGAAGCATTATGAAACTCTTCGCAATCGCTTATCGCCAGACTAATCGCTACACTTTCTGCTCCAATAAGTATTCTCTCCGTGGCCGAGTTACGACCAGCACGGAGATGAGAATCCTGTCTGCCATTTCCAGAGCGCGCCGCATTAATTAGGTAACCTTTACGCAGTATTTTTATATACTCTCGCGGGGAGACGCAGTATATACAACAGTGATTTGTCTCCTTATTAGCGGCAGAGAAATTGTAGATCGCGAATGGGGCGCCAGGGTGACTTGGTAGCAAGAAATACGATCCGGTGAATAGCCAGCAATAAAAAAATCGTTTTCTCATAACTCAGGCTGGCTGCGTGTGGTTAGTCCATATATGGCGACTGACATTTGCTCTCTCATACTTTCAGTTGAGAGCGGCGACCGGATGGCCGCGGTATTCCAGAGAGGTAGAAGGAGTGAGATAGGGAACTTCTATGCAGTAAAATATTGTTATGTGCCACTTCTCAACATTAAATATTTTTGTTTTTGGTTGCATAATGAACTTATTCTGACCTAGAGCATAGATAAATAAACAAAAGAAAAAGTTTGAGGTTGGCCCTTGAAACAATAGTAAGCCAAGAGTTTGTTTCTTTTTAACTTAATGAAAAGGATTATTTTTTGTTTCACGAAAACATTTTTTAGCTGAGTTAGTGTTACAAAAGTAAGCAGCCCATAATTTCATACATGATTTTTTTGTAAGTAAAGCATTATGTGTGTTTAATTCCGTTTTATAATAGCAATTTAGGATTACAAATCTAACATTATGTACAAAATTAATTATTTCCATCATCACTGACTAATTTGTAGTGACAAGGATTACACTTCGATAATTTAATCAGAGATTAATTTAAACAGGTATTAATCGCTGAGCAGCATCTTTAGGTTTTTCTGATCCTTCTTTTCTTCTTCATAAGTTGTTTTACAATTTATTGAAAACAGTAGAACAATCCGATCTCTACCTCCTATTCTGTAAGCTTGCAAGTCTTGCTAGATTTTCATGGTAATTTACAATCAAATACAATCATTTTTGTTTCTTCTCATATTTCTTTATAGGTGACCTAACTGCCGGTAGAGTTATATCGAATGTCACACTAGACCATGGAAAATGAGGGTATGCAGGAAAATAGAGTTCGGTAACAACACTGTACACGCACCGGCGCGGCGTGAGAAACAAAAATTGGAATTTCAGAAAAAAGGTCTAGTAGATCTTTAAAAATTATTATTATCTTAGATTCTTAAACTATAACTGGTACGCATGCTTCAACCACCTCAGCCCCAGTATTCATTACGAGGAAACTGCTGCATATAAATGTGATCCAAACTGAAAAATTATGTTTTCAGTACACTTTCGTTACGACGGTATGTCTGGTAGTATAAAGTGCGTATTTACTAAGCATACAGAAATTTGGAAGTTTAATGTAAGAAAAAGTTGTTTTAAGATTTTTCTTTGAGCCAAGGATTTAGTAATTACAGAAGGAAAAAGTGCCTCATTGCCACAAATTCAGCACAGCTTTTCGGAAACGAAAATGTAGCAATCTATGCTTGTCATCTGCGGCAAGGCAGTGTTTATAACGCTGGTGTCAAGTTTCGAGGGTCATCGGTTTGAGCCTGAATTCACCGACGGGTAATTTTTGTGTTTTGTTTGTCTAACAGTATCCTTAATTTAGTGGCATATCATAACACAGCAGATCCACTGTCTCACCAACTAGCCATTGGGTCTTTATTTCTCGACTTCTGGACTTGCAGCCTTCCTGTTTGCATCTAGTCATCTCATTCTTTATATTTCCTGCGGTTTGTTCGTTTTAAACTATTGTTTTATCACTGTTTCTGATGAGAATCAACTCAGTTTTAAATATGTAACCACTCTTCGTTAATCTTGGTAGCATTGTTTGAGCAAATATTATAATGAGATAGTAATTACTTGTGAGTATGGTGCTAAGACTGAACGAAAAGTTTTCTGAGGTGAGATGTATAGGTGATAATGCAGAGCACCATTTAAAATTTATCAAAGAAACAGATGTGTCTCGGATTACCTTTATTGTTTAGCGGATCCAGATTGCTATAGGTTACGCTAATCTATAGGTTACGCTAATCTCTGATTGAGGATGTGTGTTTGAATCTCGGCATTGGTAAAAATGGTTTTAACTTAATGATACGAAGTTAATACCACATCTCAACAAATATCAAGAATGATAATGCAACAAATATAATATTTAATACTATCAGCTGGTTGCATCGCCCATGAGGCTGATTCCATTTTACACCTTTTTAAGTGAATGAATAAGCAACTTCCAATTGTGAGGTGACTGCCAACAGGCTGCGAATTTCACACAGATCCGCTACACTGGACGGTACCGTACAGACAAAGGTTCAAGTCGAAGAAAAGAAAAGAGAACTGACGTCAGTCTAATTTTTTCCAGTACCTCCATTTCGAAACAGTTGCAACAACTCCAATAATTGGATTAGAGTTTAATCCATGTGGAACAATTCCCGTTGCTTCTGAATCTCCACAGTCAGTTTTGTGACGTGGGCGAAGTAATGAAATCTTAAACTAAGAATCGAAATTTATTCAAAATTACTCTTAACCAGAAAGATAATTAGTTTGGCTAAAAAGAACAGTTTGTTCGTATTATTTACTAAGTAAAAACTGCTATTGATGGTTATAACAGAACCAAGGTTTCTAGTAAAGTAAATAAAACATCTTCCTTTTTAGAAAAATGACATCGAGAAAAACATGAGCAGTATAGGCTACCAACGATGTGAACCCTGGATTTCGAAATGACATTTACACTAAGAACACGGTAACAGCAATACAATGTAACTGAATTTGTCTATGGGGTAACATGACTGGAGCTGTCACTGTTATTTTAATTTATGAGTGAAATCCCGTTTTGAACGTAGTTACATTATGACTGGAAGTCTCCTCAGAAATAAAATCATTTTTACAGTAGCAGGTACTTCAAAATAAAGGTGGCAACCTTTCGTCGGTCTGATAGCAGTTCTGTAATGAAGATCTAGCTACTTCTCATTTTAATGAGAGGTTGGCGTTTCTCATATTCTGAATGCATTCTAGAGTGTAATGAGCTACGATTTTTCCATCAATAAATGAAAGAGAAACAAACTCCGTGGAATCACTGCTAACGTTTTCGCGGTAACATAACCTGTTAGTTAGCTGCCTGATGAAGGCATTACCTCAGTGATATAGACAATGGTTGCGTAAACATTTCAGCAATTATTTCTCCACCCCTCTACGATAAATAAATCAGTTCCAACGTTCATACCATCTATTCTCTCTAACTCCTTCCTAACTCCTGTAAAAGTCCCAAAACGAATGGGGATAGTGTGACGAAAGGGAAGTGATATAAATTTTCTACGCCAATTTTCTCGTCGCTACAGAGACGAGCGAGGAGTGGAAATTACATCGCCGTCCGTCCATCAGAATGACGTGTTTAAGGACGGTTGAGCATTTGCACTTTAGGCCATCTCCCAGGCCACCCCGACCGGCCGCATAGTGAACAACGAATAAAAACTGGTGCGCAGTTTCCATTCATAATTCGAAATAGTCCGTTATTTAATTCGGCCTCCGGCAAATCCATTCGCTCCAGAGATGCAGCGTCTCTACACTACAGGGAAAATCTGACGTAACAGATAATCATCTTTCGTCCATTTTTTACCTTCGCCTTTCACCCGTGCAGAATGGACACGGGTTTCAAAGTGATGCCTGCAAGAAGCCAAATTCGCATCCAGTGTAAGGAGGAGCCTTCAAGGTTTCTGGCCGTCACGATGCCATCATCCAATCTCCCATTTTCTCCGGTGAGATCTTCATCTCCTCATCTTCGTCGGGAAGTGGAGCAGTTGCTTCTCTGGCCTATAAGTGCACGGTCTGGTCAGGCATCAGTAATATTGACAATCAGGCAGTACTCATTAAATAATCACCTCTGCTCTCTTTCATGTTATCTCGCGGTATTCATTGGAAGCATAAACCTGTTATTCCACTGTCGGTTTTTCCTTGTGTCCAAGGTACACTTTACATTAATGCTGTTAAATTTTATACATATATATTTTGTTCAGTTTCGTTCATATTTGATTTAACTTCATGTCTTTCATCTAATAAATTAATCACGTTAATCTATTAATGAGTAGAAGGGGTCTATTATGGCAATGGTTTTTCCGATAAAGTTAGTTATGTGTCAGATTTCATAAGCGTTTTTCAAACCAAAGTTCACAGCTCATTATGTCAGGGTCAATTTGATAGCGAAAATGGTAACTTTTTTAAGTTTTTCTTTTTTCAATGAAGTTCAAGGAACGTTAACCACCAGTGATATATTTAGCAAAAGACCGTCATTTACTTCTTTTTTACTTGTTCATGAATTTTAATAACTTTTTTGATTGTGCAAAGATTCGTAAACAAAAAGCAAAAGCAAATGTCCACGAAGTTCTACCGGAAAATTTGTTTAAATTCAAAGTTAATATAAATTTTCATGTTCCAAAAAATAAATTTAATAACAGTTCAACCGTATATCTGCTGCACTTATTAGTTTGGCGTTATACAGTTCTGGAAAGAAGTGTGTGTCATTGAGGACGAACATTAAATTTTAAACTTGTGTAATTATTATTTATACGATCTATATAATTTTCAAATGAATGCCTAACTGTGGATGTTGAAATAAATTCATGTTTTATACTTTTCATTATGCATGTAAGAGATGAGCATTTGCATTTGACGCTATTAGAGGCGGGAGAAGAGTGGGATCAAAAGAACGGAGAGGAATTCAGCCATGGACTTTTGAAGCAAGTATACCGGGATTCGTTTGAAGTATTTTGGGAAAACATTGAAAGTCCAAATCCGGAAAGCCCGATGGGGATTCAAACCCACGTCCTGCCCAATGCGAGGTCAGAGCTTTACCGCTCACCCACGACGCTCATGTCTACTTCTAATTTGTCTGTTATCGCTAATTCTTTGCTTGTTTTTCGTTACGGAGACTCAAAATTTCAAGCAGGTTAACTGGGAAAACGCATTCACCTGTCATGAATACTGGTTTACCTCAAACTACTCCCGCCATGAATGATAGACACCTTGAGACTTTGATGGTCAGACGGCACTTTGCATACCTGGCTGTTCCACGTTGATGACCCGGACTCGTTAGAATTTAAAGCGTCGTTGCAAGGGCGGGAGCTCGTGGAAAGTGCGAGGGCTCACGCGCGCATTCTGCACGAGAATCCGGAGATTAGAGCGGCAGCTCACGCCCGCCTGAACTGGAACAATTACCAGACCCGCCATCTCGGCCGATAATCTACTTGCTGCTTCCAGGCGCTTCTTTTCTACGTCAGGTCCGAGCGCATCCACTTAGAAACCAGACACACACTTGAAGATAGTGGTGTTCACTTATGACTCTTATCATCAAATCTATATTTCTTGTCTATTCCCTTCATTGTTATCGCTATACCAATCAAAAATTTTTTTTTGAATCTAGTGTTTGGACTAAGTGCAGAGAATCATTGTAATTTTGAGTGGCCTGGAGGTTCAGTTAATAATTCGTCTGGCTGGAGATCAAAAAAGTTCCCGGTTCGAATCCCTCTCTCGGCGAGGATTTTCATAAAACCTTAACCCAACCTTTACCTCTGGCACAGTTTACTGTTTAATGTGAAGTACGCCAGAAAGCTCCGTGGGTCAGATTCCACGTTAAATTGTAGGTCCCCTTTATTCGTTAGGATTACCGGGTTAGGATATTTAAGGAAGAAAGAAACTGGCCACCCTACATCTAATACCAGGCTAACTACATTTCCTTAGGAAGGGCCCAATCAGACTTTGGATTGACTACAACGTTCGGCTTTAAATTGAAAATTTATTACTGACTGATACAAAGGGAGCAGGATTATTTAGATTGAAAAAGCCACAAAAGTGACTCGAAATGTTAATAGATTTAACATTTTACAATCTAGCACTATTAGTCTCTAGATTGTAATTCAGTTAAGTTAAAATTATTTTTCTAATTGTGCCGTTTGATTTCATCCGCAGTGGGAAATTGAGCAGCATTTAAGAAGCAAATGAATTTTTTTATTGTAAAAGGTTATCACGTTGATTTTCATGAATGTGTCTTTCATAAGAAGTAGTGGTTTATTGGTAGAACTAATACAGATTCACAATCATTTCCTATACGTTGGAAGCTCAAGAAATATTTGAGCACGACGTAACTCGAATTAAGCACAATTAAGTTATTTTTTAAAGAGTTTCTACGAAGTTTTTACACTTTTCTTCTTTTTTCACAAAAAAAGGCATCTGGCAATCCTAGTCATACAGCCAGCTCTATGTGTCGTTTCCAGTTTGCACAAATCATATTACCTTCATTATTATTCTGTCTAGAAACCACCCATTCCGTAGGACGGATTCGAACCGGCAACCCATGTAACGCAAAACAAGCACTGTACACCTAGGCTGTATTGATCAGTCTTCTACACTTTTCGTTTTTCTTGAATCAGCCACATCTAATTACCGAAACTTCGTGATTTACCAGAAGTGACAGTCCGTTTGCTCCTTCAGCATTGTTTCCTCGCACCATTGTCTCTCTGACGAGACAGGACAGAGGAGTTAATGCTACGTGACGATGAGTGTTCAATAGGTGGCCTCTATTCGGACGTTCTTTCACCAACGACAATGCCGCAGTTGCTGGACTAGCTCACTTGCACACTGCCATTGTCGCATTCCGTAACAGCTAACAAAGAACTTGAATGTGGTGTAAAACACTTTCTGGGCGATTCCATTTCTGGCGACTACCGTTTCTGTTGGTGCAGCACTGTGGGAAAGTCTAAAACTTAATTATCCTATCTCACCGAGGTGCCGTAAGGCCAAGGTTAGGGCGTGGAGTGTCATCCGATGCTTAGCTGGTCTTGTGGGACAACCAGTTGACCCTGCTATCTGCTCGCATTAAGAACTTCCTCTCGCCTCATATCTCTTGAATTTGCATACCGGCTGGTCGGAACTCACTCGCTCTTCTCCGATAGTGACCTCCTAAATTCAAGCAACGAGTTGTTTTCGTTTCGTCAGATAGCCGTCTCCGTCAGCAAAATGGACCATGGCTGTGTAGATTTCACTGGGATCTCGATTTAGTACCGGACAGAAATGTGAATCCCATTGGCACTTCACGAGGCCGTCTGCGTGGGACGTTCGCGGGGTCATGAATAATTAATGTAGACCGGCAGCGCGTTCGCTGGTCGTTTTCTTTAGAGACGGTGCCTGGGACGTAAGTGGAGGAAAGCGGCCTCTGCAGAACACGCGAGGGCACGGGTGAGAGAACTAACTGATGGTCAACGGCTGTCTAAAAAGATGCGCTATTACAACGACCACACCTCACACCTCTAGGCTCGAAAGCATATTTTGCAACGTGCAACGATGGAAATAGCACCAAAATATTTTTCTTCGCCAAATGATCCATTGCCAGTATACATGAGGTTTCTAAAACTCTAAAATAAATTCATTGATATAGAATACTTTAACTTGTCGCTTCATTTTATTTATTTTTTTTAATTTTTTTTTTATTTATTTTTTTTCTCTCCAATAATCATGTATTACACGTACAACGTTTATAGTGATTCACATCATCATATTGCTGATATCTCTTAATGAGCCATCATTACCTTTCTATGCTTAGTGACAATTCGTCCCGAATTCGAATTCAGGTGCTGAAAAAAAATGTCACGGTGACAATACTAAATTATTCATGGTATAATCGAAAGAATGTCGAAACTGACTGAAAATATCAAACGTTGTTAATTTTATAGATTCAAAAATTGTGCATAAAAATATTTAAAACATTTTATAAAACGCTTTTGACCCATTATTATTATTATTTTGGAGTGCAGTTTTATCGCAATCTGATAATACACTGATGATTATTCGATCTGAAACAATTAGTTAAAGGTATTAGTTAACGTATATAACTTCTAATGGTTAAGTTAGTGGTTACTTAAGTGAGTTGTGATGAAACAGCTAAAAGATCAACAAACCCGAGGGAGAATTAAGAGAATTTATTCAGTTCAATGTGTTTGTAATGTACAACAGGATTTACACGCAAGTTAAAACATTCTTTCAATAATGACTGTCGCAGCCAAGAAAGAGGTATACAGAACATTAATATGATTCAGCTCCTTATTGATTTCTCAGTACCTTTCAAACGGTTATAAGAAACGGGAAACTCACTGATAACAAATTACTCAAATCAAAATCATAGAGGATGTATTCCTTGAGCTGCATCTTCCAGAAATATCTTTCTGAAAACAACAGCCTAAGCCAAGTTGAAAATCGGAAGAATGTTCTATAGTGAGGACTAGTTGGTAGTACGAAGAGCGATGACAAATGAAAATAAATCCATTTTCATTAAAACCTGAAATGTTCAACAATTAGCGTTAGGTAATCTAATTTAAAACGTGTTCCTATTGTATTTAGTGCAATTTAAAAGTTACCTTTGACTCTGAAATAAGTCTATTGTTTATGTTTAATATATGACATTTCCTTCTAAACTGCAGTCTAATTTTAGAATAACGTTGTAGGAATGAGTGGATGAGGAAATCAAAACCAAACTACATTAGATTAGGGCTTCTTAATACTTACGGTAACGAATAAAAGACATTTATGCTAGTTAATATATTTTTACAAAAGCTCTTAAATTTTAATGTACAACTTGTAATGTAATTATATATGTGTTACAACCGTTGTTTGAAATTACTATTTTACTATTGTCGGCTCGGAATAGGAAAACTGCTTGGAAGAGCCTGAGCTACACAGACAGAAAATAAAATTCAAGCTTACAAATGTAACCTCAGTATCCTAACATTTTAACTTATCTCCAATGAGCTTGTCCTTCAGCAAGTACTACAGAGCTATCAAGAGGGGAAATCGGGTAGCAATAAACTCACATGTAAAAATTTAACACAAATATAAACGCCAACTTTTGTGTTTTTTATTCCCAGTTTAGCTCTTTTGTTGCACTTTATAGCGCTCTTCCTGGTATTTGTGAGCAGCTGCAGCGAAATCTGACGTCAGCAGTCGAACTATGTACCGCACGATCAGATTTTCTGTCAGAGGTTTAGATAATCTTAAGTCGGTTATTTTCTTTATTTAAAGAGAAGTCTTCATAACGTAGTCTAGTGTTTATTTAAATGTATTTTGTAAAGTGTTATTTGTTAAGAAGTACCATACTCCGTGGCTGTAAAGAATAACACTGAATTCCCATCTCAGGGAATGAAAGAAGAAATATAGATGGACACTGTTAGACGTAGTGTGAACCAAGGTTACCCAGCGGTGACTGCCAAGGCAGCCGCCGAGGAAGTGCTAATCATTGCACTAGTCAATGTAGAGTTTTTTTAACAAATGTTATATGTATGTTTGTTTTTATTTTAAATGTCATTCCCATTTCAGTGGTGTTCAGTTCACATAAGTATCTAATATTGGCAAAACAAACAATTTCTTTTGTACATAAGGAAAACCAGAATTATTTAATTTATAATTTGTTTCATATTTAATTTGGTACAATGACCTCTTACGTCACGTTTGTAATGTCTGTAGATAGTGTAATATTGGTGAATTGAGAGTTCCGCTACTAGTTGTACAGAAAATCCTGTAATAAAATACATTTTTTGACAACGAGATTTCCACGTTATTTTTTCAGTCTAAGCATACCTTTCCTTCAAAATAGCTACTCTTTAAAAATAATTTGCTGTTTTTCAAACAGATGAAAATACGTCAAGCAAAAGAAAATATTCTAATGAAAGCTTTTAACTGGAAAATAAATTGCTAATTACTGATGAAAACCAGATTGTATAAGTGATTTAAATCATACACAAAATTTTAATTTTGATCACCTTTATGTTTTTGAGTTTTATTGCATACAATAGGAAATATTAAAAAAGTATGTATCCAAATACAAATCACTACCAAAGTAGATAGCACACAGAACATTTGAAACTTTTAAAATAAATGTTAATGAAAGGATTTTTTTTCTTACTTTTTGCTTATTATTTTCAAGTGATTAAATTAGTTTTTAACGAAAGATCCTTTTAATTGTTATGCAGATTACTACTATTTTTTCGGCGTACCATTAAGATTTGATAAACAAAATTTGATGCTATGTCACTCCACAGTGACCGAAATAGAATATTTATTTATTTATTTGACCTTAGGTCTTGAATACACCATACAGACAGCCTGGTGGAACTACAAGTTAAGAACAAGTGCTTTTAAAAATGTATGCATTAAAAATGTATGTCAGTGGTCTTAATATAGACCTTAATGATACAATAGATTTTGTTGCTATTTGTATCGAGTAGTACTGTAATACTGGTTGGAAGTGGCTGCTGTGCTCGCACAAGAGACTTGATGAAAATTGCTTGTTGTTGGTGAAAATTAGAGCAGTTGAAGAATAAATGATTGAGGTCCTGTAATGCCTGTCCGTTACATGTGCAGTTACTATGACACGAACATCATTTTATATGCTTTACAGCATTGCTAGGCAACATTTCGAGAGGCATGATTGGTTGCATTTTGTTGCGCAACCATTTAATGACAATAAAGCGTAACAACATTAAATGTGTGATGAGACATAACGTTCGGATCAAGGTTCACAACAACCAGGTAAGAAGAAGCTGTGATAACATTCGAATTTTGTAGCATGTCAGAACTGTGCTAAGCTGTTATTATGCGATTACTTAGTGGAAGCTAATGGATGAATTCTCTAAAACAGAAACGACAATGTACGTAGTACAATTTAGTTGGAAGATTGTAGATGCTTTATATATTAAAAAAAAAGTGACAATAACAACTTATGCGACATACCCATCAAATATAATTTTGGTTATACACAAAACTGAAGATATTAGAGAGAACGATCGTTTTATCACTGTTCTACCATATGTTTTTCAAATGTTGAAAATACTCCACATAAGGTTATTAGGTTACAATGATAATACTACACCACTTGCAAGTATATGAAGTCATTCATGAAGTGTTGACCTCTTCCAGCAAAAGACTTTGAATGTATTGGTACTTTAAGGACTATCAAAAGGAAAATATGAAAGTTATTTTTTGAAATATCGCCTATATTTCATTGCTCATGTTACAAAACATTATTTCTTCCAATTCATGAAGCAATATTAATGCGGCTTTGGATTACAGCAACTAAGGAAGTACTCATTCATCATCCTTATAGAATAATGTACCTACAAATTTTTGTTTTAAATTCCGACCCAACGAATATGGCAGATAATTTTCAGTTTCATTAGTTGCCCTCATAAAGTCAAACATTTTAACGTAAACTGTATATTTAAAAAAAAAAAATATCGAATCAGAGAAAACAGTAATCCAAACTTGTTCTAACAGTAATGCACAGGTGTGCCATAATTCTTAATCTTTTCAGTGACGTAAATACGTGGCTACTATGACATTACGAAAATTTAGCAGCAAGGTTACTAAAAAAAAAACAGATGGTACCTGACGGCATGATGGATATGTGGCACGCACGCACCGTATACCGAACTTGTATGAAGAAGTTGCCTTCGGCGTGAAAGGTCGCCTGACGGCATCATAAACAACGTGCGTGCGCTTCTAGGTGGGTGGTCGCAATACAACTGTGATCATTCATCCGTCAAGACGAGCTGCTGAATGAGTAGGTAAGTAAGTGCGAGGCGATTACCAACCTCACAACAAACGTGAACGCACTGTTTACACACTGTACCAAAAGAAGGTAACTACAGTATACCAGCTGCTGACTCAATTGTGTTCGAGCTTACCAGATTTCTTATAGTGATGTTTTATTAAATTATGAGGCAATCTTTTACACAGTGTTCAATGAAACTCTAGCCTTTTCGTGGATGACTATACGCGTTGCTGCTGCTCAGTCTGGTTAAATGGAAAAGAAAGAAAAGAGAAAGCATTATAATATGTTTAATATCACGTTGCTTGTGGTAATAAAATAAGTGTTGTTGTTCCATTGTCTGTGCAAATTTAGAGATTGTCTGGTTTTATCACTTCAGAACACGCAACATATAATTGGCTAATTTAATTTCAATTGTGGGGAAGTACGCTCGCTCCAGTTGCAATCTTCCCAGGTATATATATATATATATATACACTACACCAACCTATTCTGACGTTTTATGAATTGAAAATTTAAAATCCCCCATTCAGTGTTTTCGGAAAACTGTACATTATTTGCCATAGTAATTTACTCCAGTCCATCCTCCCTTTCCATTTTCTTTAAAAAAATAAAACATTAAACTAATTAAATCAAACTTAAAATAAAAAATAAAAAATACACACCAAAACGCTGGGACAAAATATAATAAACGAAAAAAAGAAAAAGTATAAAATGAAAAATATAAAAAAATACTTACGAAATAAATGACATAGGTATGTAAAAACCTTCACCGATTATTTTAAATTTTGTCACAACGTTGCATTAGAATTAGTGAGTAACGGTTGGCTATTTGAGATGAGTAACAAAAGAGCATTTACATTTTTATTTATATAGACTATTCGTCTGTAATGTTCACTGCTGTATAGTGAGACTAGGAAGGAAGAGAGATTGATGCATACCCATATCTCGCCACCATCTTAACAATTATTTTTATAATTTTTTTTTATAATAACGTGGATAAATAGGTGCTGCGATAAAATGCACTTGACTCTATTAAGTATTTCCACCAGGCTAATCTTCCAGCATGTAATTCTGAAGAGATGTGGAAATATCTATAATCTGCCAAGGTTAGTCCCTATGTTCGAGGTAGGTATTAAAAATAATTGCTAACGAGGAAATATCCATTTGTTTTATGATCAAATACAGACACAGGATCTATCAGGATATAAGACTAACGTGGAATAAATTGAAAGCTAAAATTAACAATAGGAAGGCATGCAGATAGTTAGTAGCTTTAAGAGAGTGGAGTAAACTTTGGACAGTCAATAGAAAAGTACCAATTAATGATTAGTATGCCTCAAATATAATAAGCTGTTGAAACTAGAATATATTACGAACATAGACACAGGTGACTAAACGATTATTGGTATGAATTTTTTTATAAAAGGTTCGTGGAGTCGACTTGATACAACGTTTTTCTCAACAAAACTAATCTATTAAGCAACTGACAGTCGTCGAAAATTAACCGGTTTCCCCCCCACCTTTCTAAATTCTAAATTGCAAGCTCTATAGTCGAATGTAACTGATCATAACTTTCAGGTGCGGCTCCGTATTACTTGAGCCTGTTGGTATAACGAATAATCAGAAACTAGAATCTGACTTTGTATGTTTGGCATCGGTACTTTACGTGAAAGCTAATATTAACACGACGAATTTTCATATAAATTATGTATTGGGTACCAGCTTACCGCCAAAAGTTTCTTCCGAGAATGTTGTATTTTATATATATAATAATTTCTGCATGAAAATTAATTGAAATCATTTGCTATGAGATTACACTTCAAATTAAACACGAAACGAACAAAAACAGTAATGGGATTTGTGAAGTATCAGTTTCCATGTGGATCAAAATTGACAATCAGAGAAGTCATAAGATCTTAGCTACTAACCAAATTTAGTAATTAAGTGCAATATTTGAAGCAGCATGGTGGTTGAGGGCACAGGTGACCAACAATCATACCTCAACACGGGAATATAAACAGTGTACGCTGAAGAAACCTCGACGACAGGCGAACGCGCCCATGAATAAATAATATCCAACAAAAGTAGCACTGACGTATTTATTAAATAATATAAATTGATATACAGGTGGTAAAGATGAAAATAATTAGAACCGAATTATAATGGAGGAATTCTTAAGAGATAGGAAGCAAAAATTCATGATAAAAATACACCGGAGAAGGTAGATGTAAAGAATGCCGTATGGTAGTGTAATGGGACAACTGATATTAATTATTCTGATGAATCACTCTACTGTTTATTTCCTGTGAAAAGGAAGGATTTATAGATGGCATAACATTGTACAGGAATATAATGAGATAGGATTAAGATTGTACCAGCAACGGAGTGATCTAGACAAAAAATTTAGACAACTAGACTAATTGGGATACCATAAAGAATCAACTTATAAGGTACACAGAAAGAAAATAAATACTTATAACGATTATGCGGAGAAGGGAAAGTGGTTCGGAAAGAGACATTCATGGCGTGGTAGGGAAAGGTTTTACGCATCTATTAGATAAAGTGTTGAGGGAATCTTTGATAAAAAAAACCTTGTCTTTACATTAGAACATTACTTAGTATGGTATCCAGATTACAGTAATCAAATACGGAAGTCGAAATAGTTCAAATTAGGTAAGTTAAGAAATTACGGTAGAACAGAGGAGCTGGGAATAACTAAAACGTTGGAATTGTCTATTGATACTGGGCGAAGTATTAAGAATTTTAAGTTGGGAATCGGGAATTAGAAATCAAAAGGAAACAAAGGACCTTGAGTAACAATTAGCAGTTGATTTCAGCCGCAAGAGAGATGGGAAGTTTTTGTTTGTGCATAAGGGAGTCAACAAATGTAATAAAGTTTTGAGACAGGTTTAGTATAATTTACCTCACACTGTGAAAAAATTTAAATTAAATATGAACACATTGCAAAAATAAATGAATAGAAAATTTTGAAGAAGGTTTTCTGCAATTAACAATTCTACAAAATTGTGTAAGAAACTTACATTCGTCTGTAAAGAATTTTGGTTACATTTTTATTAATTCTTAATCTAGAGAGTGAAAACCTCTTTTTATTTTTGAGTACTCCTGTATACCAACATACGTTTAACACAACTGTGCTAAATGAAAACTCCTTGTCAATACGTCTTTGAAAATAACAATTTTGTATGTTCAGAATTATTTATAAAGTCTAAGGAAGAGCAGATGGAAGCCACACGCAGTAGAATAGTTGAAGCAGTTTCGGCTGTTTGTTACCTCACATGCTTTAAATGGAACTGCTGCAATAGTAGCAGTGTGTTTCTGCTAGAGCTATTATTCGATCCTTTCTGCATTCTGGTGATGGTTTATTGTCACAACTTACGCATGAGGTACTCCACGACATGTCTCAGAAAAATAGATCTTTACACATCCACTGCTACATACTACCTGTTCCTAAAAATTTGTTTAATGTCACCAGTGCCGAAAATTTTGGTAATTTTTTATTACACGACAATAATTAATTAAATGTTAATTAGTTTGTGCTGTACTCTCACTAAAGAACTAAAAACCAAAAGTATTGTAACTTCCCATAACTAAGGTGTATTAGTAACAAAATTAAGTGGTATTCGAATACTACGGACACACGGACCATATTAACCCAGCCTTTGTTCTGTAATAGTTATTTTGGTTTGGTCGTATTAATATTTTGTTTACTGACTGTTTAAAGGTGTGAATTTTTTTTAAGAAATATTTTCTTGTCCGAATTGGACCACGTGGATACTGGCCACATCAGGTAGCCAGTGTGAATCAATGGAACAGCGGGGAAAGGGGGGGGGGGAAGGAAATGAATTCTTGCTCGAAATCTAACCAGGTCTCTTGTGTCAGGCACACCTATTTGATTGGAGGTATAGTGTAACTACGCTCCGCAAAATATTAAGTGAAAGCTAAAGCTACTTTTGAACAGGTATTTATTAAGCACTAGGATATATACAAGGTAAACAACACGCGGCATAGACCACTTTATGCAGAGTCCCAATAAGCCTCATGGCTAACGGCCGACTAAGCCGTCGAAGTTCCGTTGTCTCTCGCCTGGTTAGTTGGCGCTCCCGTCGCGTCGGCTCGATCAGGGCGACGCCTGGTGGTAAAGAGACGTAGCCTGGTATAGTTGGTGCCGCCACAGAGGAAAGTCTTGTATTGCCACCTGTCCGCAATACAAGTAATTTTGGGTATTCTATATGGTAAGTGTATTTTTTGTTCGTGAAATGTGTAGTTTATGAGGTTGAGATTGGGGAGCGTCCCGGCATTCGCCTAGACACTTGCGGTAAAACAATTGCGCCTAAGAACCGTAATCAGGACGCCTGGTACGCGGGGACCAGGAGTCGAACCTGGTCCCGTATGGTGGCGACATACAGCGCGCACTCACACTAGCGGATTTATTATACCTTTATAACTAAAGGGAAAAAAAGGAGATTAACCTTGTCACCTGATACCTGTTACGAATAGCAGAAGGTTTATCAACACTTTCCACACAGTCGATGAGGGATTTGGAGAGTTCTCGGCGGGGTGAAGTCATTCTGAATACGTTGCACTTTCTCTTTAGTCACACGAGGCTGACTAGAACTTTTGCCTTTCACAAGACACCCTTCTTTACAAATCTCACGAAACTAAAGTATGAAGTGCCAGCTATCGCTAGGAATTATTACGTATTTGCGGCGAAACGTAAGTTGAACAGACATAACAGATTGAGTAAATTCATTAACACACAACGCCTTCTGTTGTGCGCTTGTCATTTCGACGCGAAATTACAACAAACTCTCGTAGTGTAAAGAAGCATGCTTTTAGCGACATGTCATGAAACTTCAGAACGTCCGGCTCTCACTGATTTAGCACCTCTATGTAGCTTCTCAAAAATGGGGCATTCTCTTGTCGGTACCCTGTATTTCTAGCATTATTAATAGAAACAATACCAGGCAGAAAGTCATGGAAACGGAGGATAGAGACTGTGAGATCGGAGGAGGAAGGAAGAAATGATCTACAACGACCGGCAAAAGAGTCTAGTTCTTGTGGGCCATACACGCAAAACAAGTTAGTGTCATAGTTTTTGTTGCAATACTATCATCGTTTTCTATTTTTTAGACAAACCTTTCTGGAATGTTTACGGATTTTTTTTTTTTTTTGCGAGGTATGGAAAGTTATAAATATTACTATAGTGATAAATTCTATTTTTACAAAGATTTACTGGATTCTGATTTAAAATAGTGTAAGACTTTCAGCAAACATGACAAGAAAATTTTCGAAGAAAAGAGAAGCATCAGATTTTTTTTTTTTTTTTTTTTTTTTTTTACCTGCTTAACGTCTCCTATAACAACTAGGTCTTTAGAGACGGGAAAGGATGGGGGGCAAGAAATGGGAAGGAATTCGGCCATGTCCATTTGAAGGAAGCAACCCGGCATTCACCTGGAGTGATTTGGGGAAACCATGGAAAACCCAAATCTGGATGCCCGGACGGGGATTCGAACCGCCATCCTCCCGAATGCGAGGCCAGAACGCTAGCCGTTACATCACCACGCTCGGTATCAGATTTTTAAGCCCTTGCAACTTTCCATCAACACTTTTAACACTTGTATAATATTGAAGTTATTTAAATGCCACATAAAAATCAATAATTCCTTATGTTTTTGAAACGGTGACACATTTGGTCGACTGCATTATTATTATCCTAGTTCAACTGCTTGATTGAGAGATGAATGTTTGTCATATAAGTACGTTCCTTAAGAACAACGTAATTGTTTCCGTGTAAGCCGCAATCAGCCCACACTGCTACTTCCAATTCGGGAGGACCGGGGTCAAACCCGGTTCGGCCATCCTGGTTGAGGTTTTCCGTGGTTTTCCTCAGTCACTCTAGGCGAATGCTGGGATGGTTCCCTTCAAGGCCACGGCCGACCTTCCATCCCCCTTCCCTCCCCGTAGAGTAGTAGGCTGAAAAAAGTCTTCGTGACTCTCCAGCAGCCCGCGTCCCAGCCTTCAGCTGGGAGGAATAAATTGCAAAAAAAAAAAAAAAAAAAAAAAAAAAAAAAACCCCCATCAATTCTAACGTGCTAGGCACACCAGCAATCATAATTGAGAATATATGAACGGAAGAACGTGTTTTTCGTGCCACTAAGAATGCCACTAACAATATATCTCCAATTGCGATGCTGTGCAGAAATTGGCACCGCACTTTGATGATGAACTCTTATGTGACTCGACACGAAAAATCTCTAGCGAAGAGTAAACTTTTTTTATCTCTTGCTTAGTTCCCGAGGTATATACTATCAAAAATTATTTACGGGTATAGTTTATTGTGCCTTTGGTGTCCTTTTTCCTCTGGTCAAGACCACATTTCAACCCAACCACAACCGGTAGTAAGAAAACAAAAAACCCTTTGAGCGTGACCAACGTGTGTACATTTTTTTTTTTTTGGTCCAAGCCGCATCTCAACCTAATCATCTCAATTTTGAGACAGTATATTTCGAGAACTGAGCGAGATATCGAAACATTTTATGCTTCACTTTCAATTTGTCGCGACGAATTACATAACAAACCATCGTTAATTTCGCTTGGCGAAATTTTTCTTCTGGTCCAAGTAGCATTTTAACCAAACCATCTCACTTTCGAAATACAATATCTAGAGAACTAATCATATCAGAATCCATCATCAAATGGCGGCGCCACGGTTATCGAAGAATTCCCAATGTAGGAAGTACTTAGTTCGTAAGATAACAGTTCATTATGAATGATATGTAGTATTGTTCTCAGCAGATAATTAAAAAATTAACTAAGTGCACAGAAATACATAAGGTGAATTGTATGCTACCTAGAACTGTTATCGATTTGCAGAGTTATCGTTTTCATTTTATTTCAATTATTCGAAAGCAGCTTGTATCAAGTTTCGAAATTGGAAGTGATATTTTAATTTAATAAATTATTCGAAAGCAATTTGAAAATTTGAAGGGATATTTCAATTTAAAAAAAAATTGTGCAGTTAAATTAATCATTTCGAAAATATACTGTCGTAAAACATACCGTTTCATATTTTTAAATGACATTTTACGAACTACTGGAAGTACAATTGCAAGGTAAAATTGCATACAGCTAAAGAGGTAGGTAGGTTTAAGGGGACTGAAGAGAAACTCCTGAAAGAGTGCATTCCTGTTTAGTGTGCTGATAAAACATTAACTTTTTTTTTCAGTTATAAGCATGAGGATGAACAACGTGTTGAAGGGACAAGTGGAAATATCTTGCCAAGTCTTTTATTAATATATTCGGCAAGACTCATTGGAGATTTAGTAGGGAAATATCTAAAGAGTTATGAGTCTACTAGAGAGGGTGATGAGGGATTTACGAAAGGAGTGGTGCAGGGTGATACTTTCTGATGCTGTTGGTTTTAGCTAGTATAATCCCGTTATAACAAAAAGTTCATGTTCGAATGGAGAGCTGTTATATGATCTCTGTGTTGAACCAATCAGTTAAGTTGTCAATGCAGCTTCAGTGGGTAAATCTTGGAATTTAGCAACCAAAAACGAAAGAAGGTGGAAGTATCAGATTTGGATCAGAAAAAAAACTAGACAGGGTTTAATAACTTGCATTTTGGACGACACATTCTATCAAGAATGGGTGAGATGTGTTTTAAGCTACTTAAATAAAATTGGGCGAACAGTAGAATAACGTGTAATTGTTGCGGAACATAAAATATTTTTCAAACATCAGATTCGCCTGGAAAACTTACGATTACTTAAAAAATAAGATATTGTAAACTACAGTAAGCTAGCAGATGTAGTAATATAACATACCTTTCAAATTGGCGTCGTAACAGAACTACTGAAACTGCAAACTTTAGATCCGAAAGAAGAGAAAAGTAACAACAAAAAATCTAAAAAGATGGAAGCAAAAGTACAAATAAAAACTAGCCAATGTTAATTAATCACGTTGCGACAAAAGACAGGTTGCAAAATTTATTAATTTATTTGAAAGTGTCATTTACTAATTTGACACTGACTTCAAGAAAGTATTTTTTTTCTTTCGATTTTGTTATAAAGTGAACTGGAGGAAAAGATTGTTGTTAGTAAGAATATTTAAAGTAATTTATTTTTATTGGTAGTAAGTAAGATCATTTTAATTTTTTCAAGTTCCTCGATTAATTTTGGAAATAATTGGTCTTTACCTGTTTTTTTTTTGAAATACAATTTTGATGTGGTTTCCAATGTTAAACTTGGTATTATCCATTTTAGTAGCAAGCAGTTGTTCATTATTTCAAATTATATGAATCATGTTGTAGTGGGGTTTTAAATTTCATTTTGAGTTATGGATGTGGTGAAATTTAACATATCTAGGGGTTCAGTATTTAATATTGGAGAAGTTAACTCCGATTATAATTTGTTGGGTTCCATGGAGATAAATAGTAGTGAAGATTTGTATGGTTTGACTGACAAAATTGAAAAACAAGTATTTCACAAGGATTTAAGCCATCTAAATGACCATAAGTGAAACAAAATTATCATCTGAAACAAATGTTACTAGATATGATGCAAAAAAAAAAAATAATAATAATAATTGTGGAATGGTGCAATGGTGCAAGGAAAGATGGAAATAAAGCAAAGGCGAGTAAAATTAGAGCACGGTATAGTTGATGTAAAAAAAAGAAAAGAGGTAAGATGTTCGGTTTGAAATGAATCCGGAAGAAGAGAAGCTTTTACAATAAAGGAGATCATTGGTTATAGAATAATTAGTGAAGTTAAGTATTACGATAAATTTGAAAAGAAAGGTGAGGGTGACTGGACTCGACAGCAATAAGATAAAGAAGAAAAATGAGAGGATGAAACAGCAGAGTGTGATGCAAAAGAAAAGAACAACTACAGAAAAGAGGGCAAAGAGGATAAAGAAACCAGTAGAGTCATAGACAAAAAATGATGGCAATGAAAGACAAGAAAAATTATAAGACACTAATTTGGAATATTATCTACAAAGAAGAATGAATAGATTAGTGAAGCCTAGAAGAAGACACTCCAATGTAGTTTATAATATTATTATTGAACGAAGAGACCAGGGTAAATATAATGGAAATCTTAAGAAGAGTTTTAAATAATATTTAGATTTACATCATGAAGAAAGAAATGTTACGAAATATAGAAGGATAAAGCTTGACGATACGGGATGAAATCAAAATCTGTAGTGATTTGAATTTAAAACATCTTTTTGGTAAAAGCCTATGATAAACCTTGTAGACTGAACTCGTAGATACGGAATGAACAGGAAGCTTTTAAGAATTCAAATCACTAAAGACTGCGGTTACCAAATGGTCTACATGGTCGTAAGGATTTTACAGTTATCGAAGCACTGTATAATTTCTATCACTGACTGATAACGGAAGTCCAGTTGTGGACTCAGTTAATGATTAATGGTTAGTCAGTTTCCGACTGTAGACATGGCGTGTCGCCACGAATCTTTCACAAATAACCCGTCTGAACGGATCGCTTTCTTCTCTTCAGCTTCCCGGCAAAAGATGACCTCTCTCCTTCTGTTAGAACAAAATGTGGATATTTTGTGTTCATTGGTCAGTCATTAAACAGCTCATCCGCCATTTTCGGGGCATCTCGAATTCTCACGAAATTGCACGAACAGCTCAATCAGAGCCGACCTTCCTTCGATATCGGATTTCTACGGTTGTCTCCCAGCTGATTCAGCGTGTCGTGGGGTGGGCATTACCGTTGCTATCAGTCTCTTCAACGTTAACGCGTACCTGGCCCTAAGGGGGCGTCCATTAATTACGTGAGGTGTTTTTCCGGAATTTAGGATCCCCCCCTCTCCTCCTATGGTGAGACTTCGTGAGATCTGGTCGCCCCCCCCCCCCTCTAAAATGACGTGAGTTTTTGACGGAGAAACCCCCCTTCCCCCTTGCTAATCGACATCCTAGGTTTTTTTTTTAAATTTATTTCTTTAGACCTTTTCTTTTACCTCTCATGCTTGCCAGGGCGGTTACAGCCCCCCTAAGGTCGGTTTCCGCGCCGTTTCTAGACCATATACTCCCTTCCCTAAAGTCGACTTTATGGACTTTTTTTTAACTCTACCATCCTTCAAGAATTTTAAAACCTCGCGTAATACATCCGTTGACACCTCTCCCCCCCCCCCTTGGTGAGGTTTCGTGAGATTTCACCGGAACCCCCCCCCCCCCTATTTCACCTTATGTAATTAATGGTTTCCCCCTAACGGTATTGAACCCACACGCAGCCCCTTAAAAGCTGATGTTTGTTTGTTCTGTTTCTGGCGCCTGCCAGTTTTCACTTATTCTCATTTGCTGAATTTTTAATATTTTACGCGGAACACCAAATTTGTCTCAGATCTAATCTGTTACACACATTATTAGTATCGAATATATAATACAGCAGGTTTTTTTGTAAAATTGCCGCAGAACATAGTGACACAAATTATTAAGGGAGTAGGCATGGGAATCATTGGAAGAACAGAGGAAGGTGAATAGGGATCTAAGCGTGTATTTGTGATGAGGTTTGGATGGACATTGTGAGAATGAGAAGGAATAAATGGGCTACGTGGAAGGAAAGATACCAAGATCTGATTAAAGCCATTGTGATGCTTATCATAGATTGATGGACTGATTATAATTATAAATAATTCAGTTCTTTTGATCCAAACATATATTGTTTATTATATATTATTTGAATCTACTAGGGATTACAATGAAATTGGTTACTCTCAGAAGATTCAGGTTCGTTTTTGGCAATGATTATCTCAAGCATTCAATCTACTCATCCACGCCGATAACTAACATCTCTCGAGTCCTTATCTCCATAGCAACTAATATCTTGCTGCTTTTCTCTCTAAGAGTATATATATTATTAATTTATATTTACTCTCAGGAAACAAAAATATAATTTTCTTATGAAAATATTTCTGTCCTGTCACACCATAAAAGTCTGTGAATTTTCATTTGTGGATAAATGTGGCATACATGATTGAAGGATGTGTTGAGCAGTTTACTCCAACAATGAAAGAATTTAAATTATAAATTCTTAGAATGCAAAGTTTATCAGAAATTATTAAGTATTAGTAATTAAAATTAGTTGCACAGAAAAGTGGGGTAGTAATTAATGAGACAATGAACTTATTTTGAAATAATTATGAATAATGAATATTGTCTCAACAGGAATGATAATCCTACCTACGCTTTTCCTTTTGAGTATCTGACTACGAGAAATTTTTATGTATATGATCACATGGGAATTTTGAAAAATTGTATCGTTTCTGTGTGACTTTAAATTCAACATAAGTTTGAGTCTTTTGGCCTTGAATCAACGTATTGTTGATTTCAGTTATTAATTTAGGATATGACAAAGTCACATCGTAAAACACTATCTTTACCAAAATTGCCAACACATGTTTCAGTTCCGTGTCACACCCACGGCATCATTAAAGTCCACATTGTCACGTAACAGTACCAAGGCCAACTTATTTTTTATTATTAATTATTTAACTAACATTTCTTAGAGCATGTATTAAGATAGATTTGCTACTATAGATATGGCTTTAATACATGTACGCTTTTACTGATTGGGATCGCGAGAGCGGAGAGGCTTTGCATACTGTGCCGCGAAATGTACGCGTATGTAGTAATAAAGTGCTGTATGGCGCAATATGTGGACTCGTAAATGCACAACTATAAGCTAATGTCGGTCATCCGCGTCGCGTCGGTGAAATAGAAACTGTGAGTGATGTAAAGATGAAATTATCATCATGTGTGAGGAACTGCATTGTTGTGATTGTGTAGAGCTGTTACAAACTCATTAATTTGTGGAACTGAAGTAAACGTGGCTAATTCGGGTGTATGTTTCTCACTTGGTTGAAGAATCTGCAGTTTTCGGATATCTAAGTATTTGTGACGTGCTAGAAGTTATTAAAAATATCGTTGGTGCGTGGACTATGTTCTGTGTTTGATTTACTAACGGGTGTGCACAAAAACTTTTCTATAACCACTAGTCTGAGGCGACCGTGTACTTTTTTACTTAGAGATAGAAGTTCCGCTTGCTCAGAGGCAGTAGTAATAAGACTAGATAACTTTAAATGTGTGGACGCCGACCCCGGCAGCGTAGGGGTAGCATGCTTGCTTTTCGTTGCAGGGGTCGTCGGTTCGAGTCCGGCCTTGGGCATGGGTGGTTTTAATTAAGTGTTGTGTTTCGTCTTGTGTTGTCCTTACACATTATAGAAAATAATAATACTTATGAGAAATCTGTACATTGTATTAGAAACAAACACATCGAGCTGGCTGAATGGCTAACAGGGCCGAATGCCATTAAAAAAAAAGAAAAAAAAAAAAAAAAAAAAAAAAAAAAAGTGTGTGGTCATTAAATTTGAACATTTGCAGAACTGCTGCCTAACAGAGTATTGTATTTAGTTAAAGTTTTAATAATATTCTTAGATGTCTTACCGTGATCAGTATTGTTTAATCAATTTAATTAAATATTACGGGTGGGGACTGCTCAGGGAGGAGTCATCAGAATGGATAGAAACATTCTACGAGTCGGAGCGTGGAATGTTAGAAGTTTTAATAGGGCAGGTAGGTTAGAAAATATAAAAAACGGAGATGGAACACCTTAAGTTAGATGTTGTGGGGATTAGCGAGATTAAATGGAAGGACGCACAGGATTTCTGGTCTGGGGAACACAGGATAATTAGCATAAAAGCTGTCAGTGAGTCACTGGTGTAGGATTTGTAATGAATAAGAGAGTAGGGAAACGGGTGAGTTATTATGAACAGTTTAGTGACAGGATTATTTCGATGAGGTTAGAAACTAAGCCCGTTCCAACCACATTAGTACAAGTGTATATGCCAACGTCACATGAAGATGACGAAGAAATAGAAAAAATATACGCTAAATTGAAGAATTTATCCATATGTGAAGGGGGAGGAAAATCTAATAATCATCGGTGATTGGAATGCGATAGTGGGAGAAGGAAAAGAGGGGAATACTGTAGGAAGTTTTGGTGTAGGAGAAAGAAATGATCGAAAGCAGGTTGTTAGAATTTTGTGAAAGATATAAGCTAGTAGTGGCAACACACTGTTTAAGAACCATGAAAGAAGGATATACACCTGGAAACGTCCTGGGGATACAGGCAGATAACAGCTTGATTATATCATGGTCAAACAGAGATTCAGGAATCAAGTTCTAGACTGTAAAGTGTACCCAGGAGCAGACATACGCTCTGACCATAATTTGATAGTGATGGAGTGCAGGCTGAAATTCAAGCGAATTAGGAAGCAGCATAAGCAGAACAGACTGGAAGGTAATAAACTGAAACAATCTAGTACGTGAGAAAGTTTTGCAAAAATGGTAGACTTAGGTCTAAAAAATAACTATGAAAGGAGCTCACTGAGGACGAATGGAATGCATTAAAAACCGAAATAATGACAGCTTTTTTTTTTAATGGCTTTCGGCGACTAAGCCATTCAGCCAGCTCAATGTTTTATGATAGCTTTTCATGTGAATTTTTTAGTTACTTCAGTGCGTTTATGCTTCCTATGTATAGACCACACAGGACGGACAGGACATTCACACAGACACACAACACTTAAACATCCATGCCCGCGGCCGGATTCGAACCGGCGACCTTCGGCACGGGAGCTAGTGCTCTAGCCCCTACGTTACCGAGGCCGGCTATAATGAAAGCTGGTAAAGAAACATTAGGCTTTAGGGAACAAGCTGCCAGGAAATCTTGGATCACAGAAGAAATTTTGGATCTGTTGGATCAGAGGAGAAGGTACTAAATGTTCAGGATGAAGCAGGAAGAGAGCAATACAGGCAATTTAGAAATCAAATAAACAGGAAATTAAAAAAAGCATAAGAAAAATGGCTAGAAGAAAAGCGTGAAGAAGTAGAAAAGGAAATAGTCATAGGTAAAGTAGATGTTGCATATAGGAAGATCAAACAGCATTTTGGAGAAATGAAGAAAAGAGGTGTGAACATTAAAGCCGCCGATGGGAAACCTCTTTTAAACTCAGACGATAGAGCTAACTGATGGAAGGAATACATTGAGAAACTGTGTGATGGGGAAGACTTGAAAGATAGCGCAATAGAAAAGGAAGGCGATGTCAACATTGATGAATTAGGAGAACCTGTTTGAGGATAGAGTTTAATAAAGCTCTGAATGACTTGAAAGCAAAACAGGCAGTTGGAATTGATAAAATCCCTGCACAACTTCTTAAATCCCTTGGAGAAGAAGGAATTGAATGATTATTCAAACCGATATCAAAAAGTTATCTAAACAGGAGAAATTCCAACTGTTGTTGTTGTTATTATTTGGGTTTTAGGGCGCGTCGACGAGGGGTCATTAGCGCCCTAACAACAACCAAGCGTGACAATGTGGCAAAAATGTGGCCACAGAGACAGCACAATAAAATACTAACATACTAAATAAAATACCATCTGCGTGGCCGACTGTAAAGAGTCGGCCACACAGACGGCAACATAAAATAAAACTGAGACTAAATTAAAAATTCATACATTAACTGGTTGGCTGTAGGGCCAACCAGTTAAAAAACAAGTTAGATGGCTGGCTGTAAAAGGGCCAGCCATATAAGCAGTGTCACAAGTAAAAGCAGTACTTGGGTTGGTGGTTGTAAATGGCCACCAATCCAATCTAAAACCTAGGCCGATCTGCCCAAAATTTTTGGGACAAGACCGGCCAAGCAACAAAACTTTAAAACCTTAGCCACATTGTCACTATCATTGTTTAAAATAAGTGACAGATCGTTGGCTAAGCCAACGTCTGCCCTTAAGTCTAAAAATAAAATACACTCACTTAAAATGTGGCGAACCGTCAAAGGTACGCCACAAGCATCACATTCCGGTGGGTCCTCCCGGCGAAGAAGAAAGCTGTGCGTGAGAGGACAGTGCCCTATACGGAGGCGAGTAAGGAGAACCTCATCCCTCCTCGCCCGCTGGAAGGAGCTGCTCCACGGCTGAACTGTCGGTTTGACCAGCCGGAGCTTATTATGCTCGACTTCCAGCCACTGCCTCTGCCAAACATCAAAACAAATCTCTTCCCGCCGAGGCAAGGTCTGACTTTGGGACCGGTTCAAAGTCGGTTCTGACCTTGTCGCAGGCTAACCGTGCAGCTTCATCGGCTACCTCGTTCCCCCTGATTCCCACATGGCCAGGTACCCAGCAGAATAAAACCTCCTTTCCGTGAGACTGCAAGGAAAGGAGGGTGTCCTGGATATCCTGGACTAGACGATCTGCTGGGTACATATTTCCTAAAGCCTGAATACAGCTGAGGGAATCACAGCATATGATGAACCTCTTATCACGGACTACTTTCATATGCTGGAGCGACTTTAACACAGCGTAACACTCGGCGGTGTAAACGCTACATCTACCATCTAGTTTGTATGTGTAAGTCGCTCGAGGGAACACTACAGAGCATCCTACTCTATTAGCCTGCTTAGACCCATCCGTATATACCGGGGTGAATGTGTGATACTGATTTAGGATATCGGTAAAAACACTAATAAAAACATTATTATCGGTAAACAATTTGTTATACCGACAAAGATTTAAAATTATTCTGGGCCTCGTTAAAAGCCAGGGAGGAGATTTACTCCATCCCTGGTGATAAAAAGCGGGCAGCTCACAACCATATTCTTCTAAAATAGCCTTTGTACGGTGGCTGAACGGTTTGGTCGCTCTACAGCGATTGGCATATAGCCGTTCAAAGTTCGGTCGCATCACTACGTCGTGCACAGGACTACCAGGAGTTGTGGCAATATGTACATAGTGTCGCACCATGAGGAGATGCCGGGTGGAAAGCGGCGGCTCGCCAGACTCAGCACAGATGCTGGGTATGGGGCTGGTGCGGTAAGCACCCGTGGCGAGCCGGATTCCTGCATGGTGGACACTATCCAGTATCCGTAGATAACTGTCCCGTGCCGAACCGTAGACAATGCAACCATACTCCAACCGCGACCGTACAAAGGCTCTATAAAACTGTAGCAGGCAGGAGCGGTCAGCGCCCCATGACCTGCCACAAAGACATTTTAAAATATTCAGAACTTTCAAGGCCCTGGCTTTCAGTCTTTAAGATGAGGCAGCCAGCTGAGCCTTGTGTCTAGGATAAGGCCCAGAAACCGAACAGTATCAGTAAAAGTTAAAACGGTGTTCCTCAAGGTAAGGTGGGGCTCTGGTAAAAGACTTCTATTACGAGTAAAAAGTACACACCGGGTTTTCTCAGCGGAGAAACGAAAACCGGTGTGCACTGACCATTCATCCAGCCTGTTCAACGCGAGCTGCAACTGCCGCTCAGCGCTTCTCAGGCTGGAAGAGGCAATAAAAATTAAAAAGTCATCCACATATAAGGAGTACCGTATGGGACTCCTTATTGTGGCTGCAATACTATTAATTGCAATTGCAAACAGTGTAACACTTAAAACTGACCCCTGAGGGACACCGTTTTCCTGGATAAAAAGATCTGACACTTCGCTACCAACTCGGTACCGGAAGCAACGTCGTGATAAAAAAGATTTTAAAAAGCGGGGCAGTTTTCCCCTAAAACCCCATTCATGTAGTTGTTTTAAAATAATGTGTCGCCAGGTAGTATCGTATGCTTTCTCGATATCGAAAAAGACACCTACTAGGTGTTGGCTGCGGATGAAGGCGTCTTGGATTGCAGCTTCCAGTAGGATCAGGTTGTCCAAGGTGGAACGGGACTTCCTGAATCCACACTGAAAGCGGCTCAGAAGATTTTGGGATTCCAGACGCCAGACGAGGCGGCGATTTACCATCCTCTCTAGCGTCTTACCCACGCAGCTTGTAAGGGCGATGCTACGATAACTACCTGGCAATAATTTATCCTTTCCAGGTTTTAAAATTGGGATAAGCGTTGCTTCTTTCCACGAGTCGGGGAAGTGTCCTTCGGTCCAAATCTGATTAAAAATATCTAAAAGGTACTCCTTAGCATCTGTACTAAGATGCCTCAGCATCTGGTACTGGATCATATCAGGCCCTGGAGCGGTGTCATTGGCGCTGTTTAATGCCGACTCCCTCCCAAGATGTAAATGGGCAGTTGTAGGCCTCTGTATTCGACGAATCGAAGCACAGCCCTCGCCTCTCGGCAGCGACTCTTTGTCGCTGAAACCGAGGGTCAAAGTTGGCGGACGAAGTGACGGAGGCGAAGTTCTCCGCCAACAGCTGGGCTATGCTTCGTTCGTCGGTAACTACACGTCCTTGATCCAGTAATCCAGATACTGGTGGGCGGGAGTACCTTCCGGATATACGGCGAATGGACTCCCATACTTTGGATGATGATGTGGAACGATTGATTGTGCTCACAAAGGTCTGCCATGACCTTTTCTTGCTCTCCTTAATAACACGACGTGCCTTTGCTCTTGCAATACGGAACGCTGCCAGGTTGTCGGAAGTTGGCTGCAACCTAAATCGACGCAGCGCCCGTCTACGACCCTGAATGGCGGAACGACATTCGTCGTTCCACCAGGGGACGGGCGTCCTTCGCAGCGTTCCGGAGCTTTTCGGCATGAAACGTCAGCTGCCTGGTGAATCACTTCGGTAAAGTGATTCACCATCTCCGTAATGCCGTTACAAGGCCGGAGGCGTAGTGACCTGCGATACAACGGCCAATCGGCTTTGCTGACGTTCCATTTGCGTCGGTTATTGCCCCTCCGCGCTCGAACTCTACATGCATCCATATTGGAAGTGGTCGCTCCCATGAAGGTCGCGATCCACCTCCCAATGCACGGAGTCCGCGATTGAGGGGGAGCACAACGAAAGGTCAATGGCAGAAGACGTACCGGAAGCAGTGGTGAAATGAGTCATTTGCCCTGTGTTTAGGATACAAATTTCCTCCTGCTCTATCAATCTACCAACCACTCGGCCCCGCGGGGAATCGGTGGTGGAACCCCACAACGCACTGTGGGCGTTGAAATCTCCCAAAAGGAGGAAGGGCCGAGTGAGTTGTCGTATAATGCCAACCAGGTCGTCGTAACCGACGGACAAACTGGGTGGCAGATAGACAGAGCATACGGTCAGTTGGATTGGACCGTGTATTTTCACCGCAACTGCTTGTAGTGAGGAGGTGAGAGCAATAGGTTCGGAGTGGACTGTGTTTCGGACAAACACAGCCACTCCACCCTTCGCTCGATCACCCTCGGTATCGTCCTTTCTATAGATGTCATACCCTCTTAGCACTGGCTGTGTAAAGGTCTAAAATGTGTCTCCTGAAGACAGAGACACAATGGATTAGACCGTGCTAAGAGGTGGACTTCCTCTTTGTGAGCCTGAAAGCCATTAACGTTCCACTGAAGTATGGGAGCCATTCTAACTATTTAAAACCACCCGCCCCGGTTCGGGTGGGTCCTCCGATGATGTTGCTGAAGAACGGAACCAGGTTCGTCCACCAGCATTAGAACGTCTTCGGGGTCCGAAGACGAATCTGCTTTTTGTAAGGCCTCGGTGCTGGCGGTTCTTTCTTCCGTCCAGGCCTTCGCCCCCTTCCTTCCCTGCCAGTTTGTGCCCTGGGGGGAGAAGATGAAGGGGACTTGACAAACATACTGGGATCCGTATGTTTGAATTTCGGACCCCGAACCTTTTGCACTGTCTGCCATCCGCTGCCGGCAGATGGCGTTGCCGATGCTACTGCTGAAGTAGATGCTACTTCTTGTACAGGCACTGCTTCTGCTGTTGCAGAAGCACCAATAGTTGTAGCTATTGCAGCAGATGGCTGTTCTTTCGCTAGTGGACTTGATGAACCTGTTGCGTTTGTGGTCGGGTTTACAAAAGTGTTGCTGCCGACGTCAGAGGTCTTAGGTGTAATGACCTTTGTGGCATTGGCGCCACAATTGCATTGACATGAGCACGTTGTACTTGTGCCCATGTCCGCAACTGTCGTCTGGGTGGCAACACTTTCTTTCCTGACGGGAGATGAAAGAGTCTTAGCGAAGCTGGTAGCAAAGATGGGAGGTGCTAGCGCCTTGTACCGCTTCTTCGCTTCGCCGTAGGGATACGCTCTTTCGTTTTTATCTCCTGTATCTTTTTCTCTTCAAGATACAATCGACACTCCCTGCTCCAGGCTGGATGTGCCCCGGAGCAGTTGACACACACCTGTGGGAGAGTACAACTACTACCTGGCTCGTGTGCAGCCTTTCCACATTTCCCACAGGTGGGTTGCCCTTGCAGGTCGCCGTCGTATGACCGAACCTCTGGCACTTGAAGCAGCGCATGGGGTCCGGTACATACGGGCGCACATTAAGATTTAAATACCCTGCTTTGATGTCTTTGGGCAACGTTGGAGTGTCGAACGTCAGGACGAAGGTGGCCGTCTTTTCAAGACTGCCGTTTACCCTTCGCTTTATCTGACGAACCTCGACCACATGTTCGGATGCCCACTCCTTAAGGAGTACCTCGGACTCTAAATCAATTAGATCCCGGCAGGTGATCACGCCTTTACTTGAATTTAGAGTTTTATGGGGTTCGCATTTTACTGCGAACTCCCCGAGCCTCTCAGACTTAAGGAGCAGGACAGCCTGCTTGTGAGTTGACGTTTCAAGCAGCAGTGTTCCGTTCCTCCAGCTTCTTAACTGATTTAAGGGTTCCCGCTATTCCCTCTAAACCTTTTTGTATGTAGAAATGAGAGACCTTCTCAAAAGATCCCTCCAGCCTTTCCATTATAATGAGGCGTTATCCATTAATAAACACTTCCCGTTACTGTTGTTGTTCTGGTCACGAGGAGGGCTTCTTCCACCCTGGCCCGCTACCAGTTTTTTGGGCGTTGGAGTGACATTTCTCCTGCGGATTGCCCAGGCCGCAGGAGGAGGTGTTAGGTTTATTGTTTTTCCTCGTTTTGTTCCCACGAGTTCGGAGGAAACTGAATGTCGAGTGACGTGGAGCCCCCGCATCACGCCACCAAGCCCATACAACAGGGGTGCGGCAGGTGCCCCTGAGGTGGTACGTTAACGGGTGGTTTGCCTCACCACCCATCCACCTCCTCGGCACGTTACTCACCTTGAGGTTGAGGGGGTTTTTTATAGAGGTTTCTACCATCCTCGCGATCCGGGTGATAAAGCCGAGATCCCCGTTCTCCTAGGCACACAACGTTCCACCGCCACGCCCTACGGTGGTCGTTGAAGCATGGTAGGAGTTTACGGTGTGGGGAAACTTGCGGTGCTCACAAGTTTCCAGCTCGGGCACCGCGGGTTCACCAAACCCGTACCTGGCACTTGCGTACCAGGCCCCTGCGGGGAAATTCCAACTGATTTTAATAAAAATATCATCTTCACACTTCCAAAGAAAGCACAAGCCGACAAATGTGAGAATTATCCACCATTAGTCTAACAACACATGCTTCAATATTATTGACCAGAATTATATACAGAACGATGGAAAGGGTAGTGGAAGAGATAGTAGGTGAAGATCAGTTTGGGTTTAGGAAAAATTGCGGTACAAGGGAAGCAATTCTGTCTCTAAGATTAATACTTGAAGGGCGGATCAAGAAAAACAAAGATACTTTTATGGCATTTGTTGATTTAGAAAAAGCTTTTGATAATGTTTGGTGGGACAAGATGTTCAAAATTTTAAAGAAGTCAGGTCTAAAGTATAGAGATAGAAGAATACTCTATAAACTATATAAGAATCAGGCGGCTATAATAAAAGTAGAGAATCACGAGAGACATGCATCAGCTAAAAAGGGTGTGAGACAAGGTTGTAATCTATCCCGTTAATATTCAACTTGTACGTAGAAGAAGCAATGAAGAATCAAAGAAAAATTTCCATGTGGCATAAGTTTTCAGGTAGAAGAAATCAGTATGCTACGATTTGCTGATGACATTGTCTTGTTAGCAGAGAGGGCTGAGGATATTGAGAAGTTACCGAATGGCATGAACAAAATACTGAAGGAAGATTTTGGACTGAATAAAAATCAAAGCACCACAAAAGTGATTAAATGTAGCAGATATGATACCAATACTAGTGGATTAAATATAAAAATAGGATCGGATGCAATAGGAGAAGTAAGATAATTCTGTTACTTGGTAAGTAAAATTACAACCGATGGCCGAAGTAGGAATGATGTTAAAAGCAGAATAGCACTAGTAAAAAGAGCTTTCATGAAAAAGATAAATCTTTTAGTTTCAAATATCGATCTAGGAATTAGAAAAATCTTTTTAAAACTCTATGTGTGGAGCACAGCACTTTATGGCAGCGAAACATGGACTTTAGAAATACCGAAAAGAAGGAAAACTGAAGCATTTGAAATGTGGTGCTACAGAAGAATGTTGAAAATTAAATGGACCTACAAAGTACGAATGAACGAGTTTTGGATATGATGGGTGAGGAAAGAAGTTTGTGGAAGAAGCTTACAGAAAGAAGAAATAGGGTGGTAGGTCATATTTTGAGACATGCTGGATTGGTTAATTTGCTGGTAGAGGGAACCGTCGAAGGTAAGAAATGTAGAGGAAGACAGAGATTAGAATATATCGGGTGTCCACAAATGAATATCGGGTTTTAATGCTTTATAAGATTTATTACATTATCCTTACAGTTGTAAATGATATGTCAAATGAAAGAGCAACTCAAACAGTTTTGTTCGTTAGCACTAGTGCGCTTGTGCGTGAAATGTTTCCGCTGCGATCCGCTAGAATGCGGTAGTAGCAAAGATGGCGACTAGTGAAGAGAAAGCGTTTTGTGTTTTACAGTTTGCAAAGACTGAATCTGTAGTTACTGTGCAGCGTGCGTTCCGCATAAGTTCGGGCGTGATCCTCCAAGTGACAATAACATCCGTAGATGGTATCATCAGTTTGAAGATACAGGCTGCCTTTGTAAAGGGAAGAGCGCGTGACGACCAAGAGTTAGCGAAGAGACTGTTGAGCGAGTGAGAGAGTCGTTCACTCGTAGCCCAAAGAAATCTGTTCGGAAGGCTAGTCGCGAATTAGAAATTTCTAAGTCGACTGTTTGGAAAGTTTTAAGGAAACGCTTGCAACTACGTCCTTACCGTTTACAGTTGTTACAGGCTCTAAAGCCTGCAGACCATGGTTTACGTGCTAAATTCGCTAACGAAATGTTGTTACATGACGATGAAGATTTTCTACATCATGTTGTCGTCAGTGATGAATCGACCTTTCACCTCAGTGGACATGTTAACACTCATAATGTGCGGAGCTGGGGCTCAGAAAATCCTCAAGAGATCGTACAAGTGCAACGAGACTCCCCTAAAATCAATTTTTTTTTGTGCCGTATCCCGGCGGAAAGTTTACGGACCTTTCTTTTTTATGAACCGACTGTAGCTGGTACTTCTTACCTTGATACACTAGAGCAATGGCTCTTCCCTCAGTTGGAACAATATGAACCAGAGAACTTCATTTTCCAGTAAGTTGGTGCGCCACCTCACTGGCATAACGAAGTACGCGGTTGGTTGAACGTAACTGTACCCGACCGCTGGATTGGTCGCAAGGGGCCCAATGACAGAGCTTGCTATGCGTGGCCTCCACGTTCACCTGACCTAACGCCATGCGATTTCTACCTTTGGGGTTTCATCAAGGATCGTGTGTATGTGCCTCCGTTACCAGCCGACCTCCTTGAATTACGACAGAGGATTGAAGCAGCTGTTGCAACAGTTACTGAAGACACACTGCTCAACGTTTGGGAAGAACTCGGCTACAGACTTGATGTGTGCCGTGTGACAAATGGTGCCCACATAGAACACTTGTAAGCTTGTATATATAACTGTTTGAGTTGCTCTTTCATTTGACATATCATTTATAACTGTAAAGATAATGTAATAAATCTTATAAAGCATTAAAACCCCGATATTCATTTGTGGACACCCTGTATAAAGCAGATAATTGACTACGTGGGTTGTAAGGGATATGCAGAAATGAAGAGGTTAGCACAAGATAGGAAAAGATGGAGGATTGCATCAAACCAGTCGAATGACTGATGACAGAATATATATTTATTTATTCTGACAGATTCAATTATTGTATTTCACCATTTTGCCATTTTACTTTGCTGAAGTGCACACAAGTTGAATAAGAAATATACTTCAGTACTTTAGAATGGCCTTTATTCTTATTACTATTATTTGCGAATGGACACCATTGGATCACACAAAGCATTGATTCTCAACATGGCTTGTAATCATGAATATTGTCCAATGTTTCCACTGGGTAGTTAGAGCTAGGAATTGAATCAATGAGATAATGAAATTGAAGCAATGAGATAAACTTAAGTGTTGCCATCTGTCTGCGATTCGGTGTAGTTAATATTTTCTCTGATACGTGCATTTTTATTTGTGAAATGTTTAGTGTATGAAGCGAAGGTTTAGGTCAATACCAGCATTTGCCTAGATGACTTCGGAAACAGGCTAAAAACATCCAGGATGGCCGGAACGCGGTGTCCAGGACGCGGACCTGGTCCTGTTGTAGCTCCCCGATCCACTTTGGTGGCACTTTAATATTCACAGCCATTAACGCATCATTATGGATATATTCTTTGAAGCAACTTGAATGACTAATATTTTATAAAAGTCACCACTACTGTTTATTTTTATAAACTAATTATAACACATCTGTACACTGACTTATGCCACTATAAATTTTCGTATAAGGTAGAGATGGAGTAGTTAGGAGCAAATGCAACTGAGATCTACAGTTAGATATATTCATATATTCTTGCAGAGAGAAGAGGGATCAATTTTTTTTTTAATATGTGTATGGCTTTCGGCCTTATCAGCCACACAGCCAAGTTCTTTGCGTTTTATTACAATTCACATTTCATTACTTTACAGTTCTATTTATATGGTTTAACAATTTACATTTCATTTCCTTTACAGTTTTAAAAATACATAATTTACATTACATTACAGTTCTATACACAACAGTTTAAATTTTATGATCTTTTACATTTACATTCTTTTACGGTTCTATATCTATCTGTTTACTTCTTGATGTTATACTATGAGTCGACATGTAATCACTTACTTTATTATATTTCTTATCTGCGCCATAGAGTGTTTATTATACAATTTGTGTGATATCTTAATTCTATTTGGGTCAATGTATAGCACTGGTGCCCTAATCGTTCACTATGGCCTCAAATTCTAGTATTATGACTGGCTAATATGTGTGAGGATATATCTGTTCAAGTAGTGTACGATTATAAATGTACTAACTATGTTCCCGTCGTTTCCTGTTGGATTTTCTACTTGTCTAAAATCTATAATTGGATGTTTCCCTCCTTAAAGAAGGTCATTATGATTTTGAGTATTTCGTATTTATTTGAGGCAAGCAGGATGGATGCGTTGGTTGGGAGAGGAATGTTATATTTTGCGAGTTCTTTTAGCATTCTGTCCTGAATGTGGGCGTATTTCTTGCATGAGAAGAGAAGATGGTTTATATTCCCTACTGCCTGATCAATGCAGTCGCATAGTGGGTTGCTTCTCAATCCTATCCGCTTTAAGTGGCTAGGAAAGTTGCCATGATGAAATCTGCTTCTGATGATGTTGGTTAAGTGGCGTCTGTTTACTTTCCAGTTGTGGAACCACGGTTTGGAAGGGATGACTGGTTGGATGCGGCCGTAAAAAGCACCTTTCCGTTTCATCGAGTTGTTCCATCCTGACAGACATATTTTCTTCGCTCCCTGTTTAATCTCATGCAGGAATGCGGATGGAGGGAGCGTTGGTTCTACTCTTTGTCCGTCTGAGATGGATTCTTTGACAAGTCTGTCTACATATTCGTTGTATTTGATCCCTTTGTGTGAGGGTACCCATATTAACCTTGTTTTGATCCCTAGGTTGTTCCTGAGGTGTATTTCGTGAAGTATTTCTATTAGCAAGGGTGCCATCTTATAGTTCCACTTGGGTTCTGAAATGCTCTTGATAACGCTCAAAGAGTCGGCTATTATAACCACCTCTTTTGGTCCCCTGGTCCGGCCATATCTTACTGCTTGGATTCGTTATCTTAAAAATTTACTGCAGTGCAGATTGTGCCAATTTTTTAATCACCCAGTGCAGATGTTCATCTATAACGTTCATTTATATCGTGATGATTATTCATTAAATATGAGAAATATTTAAGTCGGCAAGAAGCAATTTCCTTAGGTGTAAAGTCTACAAGAAACCTGGGCCAGGTACGGGGAGATGTGTTTCCCGGAAGGTAAAAGCTGTCGGAGGGGGCGTGACTTGAGAGTTGCTTTCAGACCGCTAGATGAATGCGTCCGGTGCTGTGAGCTGAATGAACAGATTCCAACCCAGTCGCATAGATTTGATGACTGAGCGTGAGGGATCGTGATTCCACATAATCAACTGACACTGCAACTATTGGTATCGCAATGGAGCTTGCGCCAAGGAAGTGAGTATGAGCAACTAAATTATGACAATGTCGGTTTTCGTTTTTAATTTTTTTTTTTTTTTTTGCTGTCGTCAGTCTTTAGACTGGTTTGATGCAATCCTCCATCCCTTCCTATCCTGTGCTAACCTCTTCATTTCTACATACCCGTTACAACCCACGTCCTCAATTATCTGCTTCATATATTCTAATCTCTGTCTACCTCTACAGTTCTTACCTTCAACTGTTCCCTCCACTAACAAATTAACCAATCCAGCATGTCTCAAAATATGACCTACCAGCCTGTCTCTTCTTTCCGTAAGCTTCTTCCATAAACTTCTTTTCTCACCCATCATTTCCAAAACTCTTTCATTTCTTACTTTGTCTGTCCACCTAATTTTCAGCATTCTTCTGTAGCACCACATTTCAAATGCTTCAAGTTTCTTTCTTTCCGGTATTCCTAAAGTCCATGTTTCGCTACCGTAAAGTGCTGTGCTCCACACATAGAGTTTTAAGAAGTTCTTTCTAATTCCTAGATCAATATTTGAAACTAAAAGGTTTCTCTTTTTCATGAAGGCTCTTTTTGCTAGTGCTATTCTGCTTTTAACATCATTCCTGCTTCGGCCATCGGTTGTAATTTTGCTTCCCAAGTAACAGAACTCACTCACTTCTCCTATTGCATCAGATCCTATTTTTATATTTAATCTGCTAGTATTGGTATCATTTCTGCTACATTTCATCACTTTTGTTTTACTTTGATTTATATTCAGTCCAAAGTCTTCCTTCAATATTTTGTTCATGCCATTCAATAACTTCTCAATATCCTCAGCCCTCTCTGCTAATAAGACAATGTCGTCAGCAAATCGTAGCATACTGATTTTTTCTCCCTGAAAACTTATGCCACATGGAAATTTTTCTTTGACTTTCTTCATTGCTTCTTCTACGTACAAGTTGAATATTAACGGGGATAGACTACAACCTTGTCTCACACCCTTTTTAACTGATGCATGTCTCTCGTGATTCTCTACTTTTATTACAGCCACTTGATTCTTATATAGTTTATAGAGTATTCTTCGATCTCGATACTTTAGGCCTGACTTCTTTAAAATTTTGAACATCTTGTCCCACCTAACATTATCAAAAGCTTTTTCTAAATCAACAAATGCCATAAAGGTATCTTTGTTTTTCTTGATCCGCCCTTCAAGTATTAATCTTAAAGACAAAATTGCTTCCCTTGTACCGCGATTTTTCCTAAACCCAAACTGATCTTCACCTACTATCTCTTCTACTACCCTTTCCATCCTTCTGTATATTATTCTGGTCAGTAATTTTGAGGCATGTGATGTTAGACTAATGGTGCGATAATTCTCACATTTGTCGGCTTGTGCTTTCTTTGGAAGTGTGAAGATGATATTTTTATTAAAATCAGTAGGAATTTCTCCTGTTTCATAACTTCTTGATATCAGCTGGAATAATCTTTCGATTCCTTCGTCTCCTAGAGATTTAAGAAGTTCTGCAGGGATCTCATCAATTCCAACTGCCTTATTTGCTTTCAAGTCATTCAGAGCTTTATTAAATTCTGTCCTCAAAACAGGATCTCCTAAGTCATCAATGTTGATATCGCCTTCCTTTTCCAATACACTATTGTTCAAGTCGTCCCCATCATACAGTTTCTCAATGTATTCCTTCCATCGGTTAGCTCTATCTTCTGAGCTTAAAAGAGGTTTCCCTTCGGCAGTTTTAATGTTCATACCTCTTTTCTTCATTTCTCCAAAATTCTGTTTGATCTTTCTATATGCAACATCTACTTTTCCTACGACCATTTCCTTTTCTACTTCTTCACACTTTTCTTGTAGCCATTTTTCTTTTGCTATTTTGCATTTCCTATTTATTTGATTTCTAAATTGCCTGTACTGCTCTCTTCCTGCTTCATCCTGAGCATTTTTGTACCTTCTCCTCTGATCCATCAGTTGCAAAATTTCTTCTGTGATCCAAGGTTTTCGGGCAGCTTGTTCCCTAAAGCCTAAGGTTTCTTTGCCAGCTTTCATTTTTTCGGTCTTTAATGCATTCCATTCGTCCTCGGTTGAGCTCCTTTCACAGTTAATTCTTAGACCTAAGTCTACCATTTCTGCAAATTTTTCTCTTGTGCTAGATTGTTTCAGTTTATTCACTTCTAGTCTGTTCTGCTTATACTGCTTCCTTATTCGCTTGAATTTCAGCCTGCACTTCATTACTATCAAATTGTGGTCCGAGTCTATGTCTGCTCCAGGGTACGCTTTACAGTCTAGAACTTGATTCCTGAATCTCTGTTTGACCATGATATAATCTAGCTGATATCTGCCTGTATCCCCAGGACGTTTCCAGGTGTATATTCTTCTTGCATGGTTCTTAAACAGTGTGTTCGCCACTACTAGCTTATATCTTTCACAAAATTCTAGCAACCTGCTTCCTCGCTCATTTCTTTCTCCTAGACCAAAACTTCCTACAGTATTCCCCTCTTTTCCTTCTCCCACTATTGCATTCCAATCACCCATGATTATTAGATTTTCCTCCCCTTTCACATATTGGATTAATTCTTCAATTTCAGCGTATATTTTTTCTATTTCTTCGTCATCTTCCTGTGACGTTGGCATATATACTTGTACTAATGTGGTTGGGACGGGCTTAGTTTCTAACCTCATCAAAATAATCCTGTCACTAAATTGTTCATAATAACTGACCCGTTTCCCTACTTTCTTGTTCATTACAAATCCTACACCAGTGACTCCATTGACAGCTTGTGTGCTAATTATCCTGTGTTCCCCAGACCAGAAATCCTGTGCATCCTTCCATTTAATCTCACTAATCCCAACAACATCTAACTTAAGTTGTTCCATCTCCCTTTTTAAGTTTTCTAACCTACCTGCCCTATTCAGACTTCTAACATTCCACGCTCCGACTCGTAGAATGTTTCTATCCATTCTGATGACTCCTCCCTGAGCAGTCCCCACCCGGAGATCCGATTGGGGGACTATTTTACCTCCGGAATATTTTACCCAGGAAGAAGCCATCATGATATATGTAATTTGAGAGGATTACATGTCCTCGGGATACCCTTTGGGTCTTTAATGCAGTGGTTTCCCGTTGCCTTCTGCATCCCCATGCCGTTGATCATTTCTGATTCATCCGCCTTTAGGGGCCGTTTCCAACCCCAAGGACAAGAGGGTGCCCTGAATCGTTTTTAATATATGTCAACTAATGGACATCTCCAACTAAGCAGCGGCACAATTGATAGAAACTGCTGCTGCACGGAGCTAGAGAGAGGATTTTTGAGAAACAACAGGAAGTCTCTGACGTCGAGCATTTAATTTACGGACGACTACTGGTAAAAATCCACCATTAAGGAACCAAATGTGATAACGAAACTCTCCGGGAACTGGTCTTTGTACAACTTTGGCAACTGAACTTATAGCACATTGATCAGTGCTGCGCAGTGTTGAAGCGGATTTGAGTTGTTTACCAATGCATACGGTAATGAAGGCACCAGTGCTCATCAGAAACAATGGTAATTAAATATCCTTGAACAGTTCACCGCACAATTATCTCTAAATGTTCTGAAACGATCCTGATGACAAAAGCCACGCAGATAAGAATCTCACTCCCAATGATGAGCTAGTATCATCAATATTACTCAGAGGTAATTTTGAATATTTTTTGTGACACCCAGCATAAAGTTTTATTTCTCGCGATACAGTTTCCGTCTCCTATCATATACAAAAGATTATACTCTTAATTCCCTACCAATTTTGAATGTCTTGATGTAAACTCACTGTCATATTCAACACTGTATCAAATGTTAATGTTACTTCGAATTTACGAAGTTAATTCTTTAGTTAACAACTGAAAGGCATAGCAAAAACTTTAGATGTATTTTCATAGATGTTAGTCTAATAATTGAAGTTATAATCCGTTTCTCCCAGCGATCAATATATTACTATATAATTAATTTCAAGCATTAATAATAACACAGTTAGCAAAAATTAATAACATTACAATACGAAATTTCACTGCCTCTCTCGTTATATTATCCTTTATTAACATAGCAATAATTTTACTGTAGAGTAACAACAATATCATATTTGAGAAGAATTTCTTGTTCAATTTTTTTTTTACTTATGGTTTTACGCCTCGTCGACGTCGTGGTTGTTAGAAGCGGGATGGGACTGGAGACAAGGAACGGGAAGGAATTTGGCCATAGCCTTTTGAAGGAAACATCCTGACATTAGCCTGGAGTGATTTTGGGTAACCATGGAAAACACAAATCTGCCTGCCCGGACGGGGATTCGAACCGGAGTTCTCCCGAATGCGAGGCCAGAGCGTTAACCGCTCACCCACCATGCTAGATTTCTTATTCAGGTTTTTATTCGTTGTTTTCTCAATTACTTCATTTTACTCAACTTTAACACAATCTGTTCTCTCACTTAATATGGATGTGTGCGCGTATTCTATCAATCTTCTTATTTTGTTATCTGATTATATAAACGTTGAAACCGATTAAATTATATAAATATATTAGTTACTGTATTTTTCTTTTTGAAATTAAAATGGAATTTTCAACTGAAATAATTACATCCTTAGATTTTCTATAAAGTTAATGCATTTAATCTTTGCTTTCCGTATTATATCTTGGAATGTATCGTAATTACGTGATAAAATAATAGTAGCTGCAAGACTTTCGCTAAACTAAAATGTTGTCTAGAATTAATTCGTGAACTTTTGATGCTGCTGTCAATACGAACTAGATATTATGCTACTCCTGATAAATATTTGCTATAAATTTTCAAGCTTTCAAAGGTATGGAAGATAATTATAATCTATCTATATCTATAAAACGAAAGACGGACATATTGGTCGTATAAGAACTCGGAAACTACGGGGCAGATTTCGATGGATTTTTCACCGTTTTAAAGCTTAGAATCTTAATTCACTTGTCTGGCATGTCTTATGATTCAACGTTAAATAATGTAGGAGCATTAAATGACATTATGAAAGTATGGTGATAAATTCCACAGGAGCAATCACTAGATGCCGCATACTCCGCACTTAACACACAACACAATGTCTCTGACCATAGCCATTAATTAAAGAATAAGATAACTATTTTGCACACTAAACAAAACTTTTAAGTATTCTTTCTTTTAATTCATTATATTCAATTTTTAAAAGCCATAGCTTGAAGTATTCTTTCCTTTAATTCGGGATATCAATTTTTAAACGACACAAATAGCCGTAAAAATAACAGAGATTTTATTTAAGCACGATTTCTGGACAATATCTCTGGCCTTCAGCATTAGTCTTCTGTTTACGATAATATTATTCCGGATTCACTTTTGATATTTTATCTGCAGGGTTAAAGGATCTGGCGTTTCGAGCCACAAGTATATCCATTCACTTTTGAATCAAACGTGAGTTTTTAACATAATCTAGGGTTGTTCAGTAATGTAGTAATGAAATTTCTTAACCAAATTATCGAAGATTGATATACACGAATCTTTTCGGACGAATGAAACTAGTATACGTGCAAATAAACTTCAGCCCACCAGTTTCTTGGTAGGGTGCGGGTGAATGTAAGTTTGCTTTAATTCCGAAAAAGTTGGCTGCGATTTTATGAAACTTTTTACAAATGTTTTGCGGGAATAAAAATAGGGTATTGTTAAATCTACGCCAACTATACCGGGCAACGCCGGGAACTCCGCTAGTATATATATATATATATATACATAAGAAGAAATTACATCATTAAATTGTGTTCTGTTTATTTAATCATCTGTCATTGTGAGATATTACGTGCGCATGGTGTTTGGATTTACTGAGACTAATAATCACTTGTATTTAATAACATCTCGCCGGTTTTTAATAGGATATAAATACGGATAATGAAACAAAGGTGATATCGCAAGAATCGTCCAGTAGTCCAAGAAGTAAATACATATATCTCGCCGGCCAGATAGCGTCTCCGGATAATTGCTTCTGTGTAATACCGAGCAATCGTGAGCAACGATGACCATACAGTTTGCTCTCACTGCACTGTTGAAACACTGTCATTAGAGCGCCGACTGGAAAATTGGGCCAAGGACTCGGAGCCACGCAGAACAGTTGCGGATGTTAGATATAATTGCAACACTTATAAATGAGCGAACCAGCTGCAGTGCCTAATTGACGGTGGATGGGTTATGAGGATGCGGTACTAATAGCGTAGAGATGAGACCCACAGCTTACCGCAGAGATGGATATATTTGTACGGTGAATGGCTCTAGAGTCAATTAGGATTAGGACGGAAACACGATTACAAAACTCTTCCGTCAATTAATATCCTCAAGAATTAAGAACTTTGCACCAGTGTGATTGGAAATCACGAAAGATAAACAAACTTTATGTACCTCAAAATTGTCTGTGTGTTCCTCTAAACATTTTCTTTGCGCTCTATATTTCTTGGAGGAAGCTGTAATTTTATTCATCCCACTATATATGAGAACGATTATATGAAATTTGTTTCATGCTTTCCGTCTGGTACATTTTACACTTGGTTCTCGTATACGTTTTTAGTACTCTTTAACAATATCAATGATAACCTAGGTAAGTGAAAATTGGTTTACTACGAGCAAGGTGGGTGAATGTTAAAGCTCGGGCGTAACATTCGGGAGGACGTGGCTTCAAAACCACGTCCGGCCTCGGAGATGGTTTCTTGAAACTATTCTAAGTGTGAAGTAATTTACTACAAAACACCATTGCCGAGTTTCTTCCGTTCCCTTACTCCGTACTGTTTCCCACCTCCAAATATCTCAATGATGATAGGGAGTAAAACTCTAATAAAAAAAAAAAAAACTTTATGCCAACTAATAAACTTTGCGATATCTGTTGAAATTTGCTTGTAATCAACAGTACCATCTATTGTTGTTATGGTTATTAAAAATGAATTAATAGCAATTAATTTAAATGGAAACTGGAGAGTATGACTTAGAAAGATTAATTTTAAATTAAATGATAAAATGACGCCAATGCGACTATTTTTTTGTAGCTTTATTGCCGTACGCGTTTCGCCCCTCATCGAAGCATCATCAGCGACGAATATATTTGTTGGTAGTGCTACTGCTGTCACTGAACGTGAAGGAATTGGAGGTGCAGTGACTTGAACTGCTGCTGGTGGAACATATATATGCTGCTGGAACCTTTGCTGCTGCTGCTGGTGGTGTGGTCGAGGTCGTGTTGCTACCGACGTCCGCGGACTTAGGCGTTACGACCGTAGCGGGTTTAGCACCGCATTTGCACTGACATGAGCACGTTGTGTTTGTGCCCATGTCTGCAACGTACGTCTGGGTAGCAACATTCTGTTTCCTGACCGGAGTTGAAGCCATCTTAGCAAAGCTAGTTCCAAAAATTGGAGTGGCTAGCGACTTGGCTTTCTTCTTCCCTTCTGTGTAAGGAACCCGCTCTTTGGTCTTCACCTCCTGCATCTTGCGCTCTTCAAGATAACTCCAGGCCGGATGCGATCCGGAGCTGATGACGCACACCTGCGTTAGCGTTCAACTGACACCCGATTCATGTGCCCCCGTGCCGCACTTACCACATGTAGGGTTGTCGTATGTCCGAACCAATGACACTGGTAACAGCGCATCGGGTCCGGAACATACGGACGTATATTCAGGTTTTTGTAACCTGCTTTTATATTTTTTGGCAGTACTTGAGTGTCAAACGTCAGGAGGAAAATTGCCATTTACCCTTCGTGTGATCTGACGTACCTAGACAACTTTTTGATCTTCCTACTCCTTAACGAGTTTCTCGGTCCCAATATCTATTATATCAAGGCAGGTGATAACGCCTTTACTGCAGTTAAGGGATTTATGGAGTTCGCTTTTAACGGCGAAGTCCCCGAGCTGGGAGGCCTGCCTGCTGGTCGATGCTTCTAGCAGCAGCGTCCCGTTCCTGAGTTTCTTTGCTGATTTTAGAATGCCCACAAGACCCTCCAAACATTTGTTAATATAAAAGGGGGATACCTTCTCAAAGGTCCCCTCTAAAGTCTGCATTACTATGAAAGCGTTCTGTTGCCAGCACATTTCCCTGTTACTTTTTTCATTTTCCGTATCTGGAGGGCTGTTCACCCTGATACGTTTCTTAGTGTTGTGGGTGGTACCCTGACGCCCACGCGATCCGCAAGAAGTGGAATTATTCATGATGTTGTTTTTTTTGTATTTGAGGAATTAATTTTTGGTCCCACGAGTAAAGAAGGAAAGGTACGGGGGACATACCTCCATCGCATATCCCCCAGGCTAATACAACAGTGGTGCGCAGGTGCCCCTGAGGTTGCACGCTAGCGAGTGATCTGCCTCTCACCCATGCACCTCCTCGGCACGTGTCTAACCTTGAGGTTGAGGTTTTTTTTTTATAGAGGTTTGTTCCGTCCTCGCGATCCGGGCGATGAAACCAAGATCCCCGTTCTCCTAGGTACACAATGGTCCACCGCCACTCCCTACGGTGGTCGTTGAAGCATCGTAGCATTTTACGGTGTGGGGAACTTGCGGCGCTCACTAGATTGCAGCTCGGGCACCGCGGGTTCGCCAAGCCCGTACCTGGCGCTTGCGTACCAGGCTCTTGCGGGGATAATAAATGGTAAGTCAGAACCTCAGTTTTTTATACTTGAACAGTGCTTTTCAAATGTACTGAAATTGGCTTGTTTCCACTAAGAATAAATCGGGCGTATAGTAGCTTTTAATGATTAATCATGCTAAGGAGATAACAAAAAACAACCTTATTTAATATAAAAGATAAAGATTAGAATTATTTATAGAAAATAAAATCGACAAAATCAGCCATAGTGAACGTGACCGCGAACGCCAATGAGAAAGCATTACGTCATGGCGTCCCTAGCGCCACAGAAGTGGTTGACATTTACATGTAATAGAACACCTTGCGTAGTAAATTTTTCGTTTGTAGCAACTTCTGTGTTGCTAATTTAGTTATTGTTAATTATTTGGCGAAAGAGAAGTCTAATTCATTATGGAACAAGGTTTTAGCAAAGCAACCAGTTGTAATTTGCCCAAAATTGACGCCGTAGCCGTTGGAAGATTTTTTGCCTCAAACATAGAATTCTGCTCGTCGGAATTCCGCAATGCAAAAACTTCCATGTAAATATATACAAGTGTCAAATATATATTATAAGCTGAAATCAGTTTCTTAAACATTAATCTATTGCTTAGACGTACGTTTTTAAGTTAATTGATATGGTTTTGATGTTACTTTAGCGAAGTATAAGCAACAGTTAGGGAGTTCTATAATTACGGTGACGTCGCAATCTGATAACGAATTCTTGTAGAACTCGAAGAAACAAATCGTAAATAAACAATAATGTTTTTTGATATCTCGCTTCGTTTTCAAGATATAGCACGTTAAATATGAGTTATAGTTCCTTGTTCGGTTCTATTATTTCTGTGCCGTGTCTTAACTTTTCAGCTGCATCACGCCTGAGGTATGTTTCTTTTTTTATATAAACCTTTTCTAGAAAAATATATCCTCAAAAACAGGTGTGGTAAATTTTAAAGCTATGGCACTGCCAGTTTCCAGTCTGCCCTAAGCTTCATATCAGCCTAACATCATCATCTTTCAGTTACGATATCTCGAGAACCAAGAGAGATATTAAAAACAATTATTCTTTATTTTCGAATAGTCTCGCCAAGCTGCTTAAGAATCTATCATCAGATTGTGGCGCCACTTAATGATGTTTATTCTATGAAAAATAGCACTAAATAAAGATTTTAGAACATAAAACCAAAACAAACTCAACTCATACCTTATTATATTATCATTACTTGAAAAGTAGTGGTTCTGCAAAATTCATCATTTTTGCTTTGGATTTAGAAATATATTATGCACAAACACTTACATCAAAATGGTCTTCACAAAAATAGATACTCCTGTCTGCAGGTAAACTGTGAGCATCCTCCCTCCTTGCAAGTTTTAACCACTTTCTCCGTATTTTTTCATTGTTTGTAACATATATAAATAACTTATCTGGTGTTTTTATTGTTGTGCTTCTACACTTCGGCACTACACAGTACTTATAAAACGAGGAACTCATGTTTAACTAAAGAAAATCTACACCTGCCATATACGTACACGACTGTTTACATTCATATCAGACGCTATGACGTCATCCAAGACGCCATGACAGTCTAGAGCGTTTTTGAGCTAAATTTTAATTCGCTTTTACAAATGCGAAATACATAATGTAAATGTTCGATTCTTTACAAAATAAGATGTTTTTTGAGTAAAATAGGTAATAAGGTGAAGTATTAACCTATTTGTCAAATTTAGTCAACTACCCAATTGTCTACAATGAAGGTGGCCCAGAAACTAATGCACCACATGTTTTTTTCTTTCAACAATTATTTATTGAACACAATGAAACTTATATACAAGAAAGAATGATATTTCTTCTACAATTCCTATTTTTCCACGTAATCTCCTTCCCGTTCTTTGACCTTACTACTGCGAGACACAGGATCGTGTATGCTCTGTTCAGTTCACGAAGCCATTTCTTCACTGTGCGAATCACCTCTTCGTCATCCTCAAAATGTCTCTCACGAATGCCATTCTTCAATGGCCCAAACAAGTGAAAGTCTGAGGGAGCTTGGTCAGGGCTATAGGGTGGATAGGGTAACACTGTCCAACTCTGTTTGGTGTTGTGTTCCAACGTCTTCAAACTTATGTGAGGGAGTAAGTTTAATGTTGAAGCAAACAATCGCCTGGGTTGTTAAGGCTTTCAAGTCGCTGGAAGCTCTTCTTGAGTTTGGTTAATGTGTTCACATATGCTTCAGAATTAATGGAGGGTGCCTCTCGGCATTATATCGATGAGTATGACACTATCCCCCCAAAACACAGTGATAATGACGTTACCAGCGGAAGCAGTTGCTTTGAATTTTTTCTTCTGTGGAGAGTCGGGATGGAGCCATTCCATCGATTGCCGTTTTTTTTCAGGCTCAAAATGGTGAACTCAGCTTTCATCACCTATCACAATCCCTGACAAGAAGGCTTCCCCCTAAGCTTCAAAACGTTGCAGCAACTCAGAAGAAATGTTTTTTTCTGGGAGTTTTGTGTTCCTCAGTAAGGCGGTGCTGAACCCATCATGAATACTTTTTTGCACAATTAAGAGCGCTCACTATTACACCCACAGTTCCTTTGCTGATTGACAGCTGCCTCGCCAACTGCCGAGTCGTTATGCGTCGGTCCTCGCGAATGAGCATATCAGTACGCTGCATCTTGTCAGGTGTTACAGCCATGTTTTGCCTTCCCGACCGCTGAAAATCTTCGAGTTCTGCAGGACCGCTTTTAGATGGCCCCACCATCTGTCCCCAGCGACTAACTGTACTTCTGTTGACTGCTGATATTCCATGAACTGCACATAAACGTTTGTGAATATTTCCAACAGTTTTTACTGCGCAGTGAGAAATTCAATGACGACACGCTGATTATAACGTACATCACTCACAGATGCCATATTGAACCATTGCTGCAATTACGCTATCTGTCGGAAGAATCGGAAACTTTGGCGCGCACTCAGAAAACTTCAAAGAATTCATCTCTAAAGTTTCGCATTCGTACCATTGTTGGTGGCTGAGGAAAAAAATATGGTGCATTAGTTTCTGGGCCACCCTCGTATATTGCTTAAATTTGTTGAGAATACTACTATTATAAAACAATGTTAGTTTTGGACAAGGGTATGCATGGACTAAACACTATTTCAGGTTTTGTTTGAATTCGAGGAAAGAACATTGTTGATTAACCAAATACTTTTCTCACTAGCCACTGTTAGGAAAGAGACAGTATGGTCTCCAGTTCGAATCATTCGTTTTCAAATGCATTCAACTGCTATATAATTCGGAAACCGTATCCACCAACTGGGTCAGCACTTCCCATTCAGTATGTATAAGAATGATATAATTGTCCCTAACGTTTTGGTTCACAACAACAGATTCGTAGTAAATTGTCGATCATCTACCGCCAGTTTTATCACTGTTATTTAATTTGTAAGACAAGGAAAACAGAAACATTGCGTTAGCCACTTAAGTGACCTAAACTAAAATTGGTGCAGCTTCATATAGACGATCAGGGAATGTGGAGATAAACGGACACTATTTTGAATTATGCTGTAACTGAATTTACATCCTATATATATTTATCTGAATTTGACCCCTTATTACCGACCGCTGGCTGGAAAAAAAGGAATGGACTAAAACAAGGAAGTGCTCTATCACCACTACTCTTCATTGTAATCATGGATGAAATAATGCAGAAGGTGGCAGTGAGGATGGGAGAGGAAAACACGAAGGTAATGGCTTTTGCGGACAATCTGATGATCTGGGGAGGTGATGAAGAGGAAGTGCAGCGGCAGTTGGATGTATGGACAGACAGTGTGGAGGAGTATGGCCTGAAATTTAATGTAAAGAAATGTGAGTACATGGTAACAACCAGAAAGAAAAATACGTTAACCCAGGGAATTGTGATGGCAGGGGAACAACTAAATAAGGAAAACAGGTTCAAGTACCTGGGGAGTGTATTAGAGAAATGTGGAGGAAATGATGGTGAGATAAGTGAAAGAGGAAGACAAGCAGAGGCGTTCCTAAGGAACATTAGAATCCTGATATGGAATAAAGAGGTGCCACAGAGAAGCAAGAGAGTAATCTATCATACATACCATATGCCTGTCTTGACTTATGCTGCTGAAACGAGGACAGTGAAAAATCGGGACATCACCAGAGTACAAGCAAGTGAAATGAAGTTTTTAAGAGGTAGAATGGGAGTTTCTAAAATGGACAGAATGAGGAATGAAGTGATTAGACGCACCATAAAAGAGGAACCCCTACAGGAAAGGGTGGAGAGGACCAGACTGAGATGGTATGGACATGTAAAGAGAATGGAGGCTCAGAGAATCCTAAGAAAAATCCACGAAATTAAGATGCATGGTAAACGATCCAGAGGAAGACCAAGAGATGGATGGCTGAAAGAAGTGGAGGAGGGAGTACGGAAGAGAGGAGAGGACTGGAACAAAGTGGTGACAGAGAGGTGGTGGGAAGAAAGAAGGAAATGGAGAGGCTTGTGCATAAAGTAGACCCGGCCAGAGGCTGGAAACTGTTAAAGATGATGATGATGATGATTACCGACCGCAGATTCTACAGTCTAAAACGTTAAGCCATCTGTCACAGTAAACGTAAATTATCATCATTATTAAACGAAATGTTATTTCTTACAGGTTAACTGTAAGTTTAATACGTAGATTTAGATCATACAAAACTACCAGTTCTTCTCCAGTACAGGAAGTTCTTCCCAAAAAAAAGAGAGGTGAATAGCGACATACTGAAGACACGCAGAAGCAATTACTCGTGATTTACCAGTCTTATTCGGTAGCCATCATCGTAAGAGATAAGCAAGAATGTTTGATTTATGAGGTTGTTAACATCTGCCAACGGGTATTCAGAAAGATTTAAAAACGATAAAAAGTCAAACCCGGTAAGCAGGAAAATAACTTGATGAACATAATTGATTTAAACACCCGTTTCGTGACTTACACCAAGCTACCAGATACTTTCTTACGGTTCTTGCAGGATGTGCTAGTAACGGATTCACTGGATCAAAATAAACGGTCACGGAATTCCATTATATCCTCTCTTGCAGACGTCTTTCACCTTGGCATATGTACCGCTTGCGTGAGTTTTTTTCTTGGTGCAATGAATGTCTAACAACAAGAAAACTTAATTGCTATTCTTGATGCGATAACGACTGGTTGCCACAATGAGAGAACGTAATACTTCAAGAATATCTGAATGAATTTTTGGAAGGAGCTAGACAAAAAAAGTGTTCGTAGTGTTTTTATAGACATCAAGTTGCAATTAAAAGTCGGAAGTGTTTCGCACTGTTTGACTGAATAAGATTTAATTTTTTAAAAAGAGAAAAAAAAAACCTTGAATCAAAAAATTGATCAGACATAGACTAGTGAAAGCAAGCGATTTCTGCGACAATGCCTCCAACAATGGTGCAAGCGTAATAAACTGAAGAAATTATCTGGTTGGTAATGGTTAACAGATTCAATTATTTGAGGAGGATGGTGGTTTGGAAATACTGGCATCACAACAAAAAACCGGCGTAAAGTAGTAAATAGTTGATATGAAGTCTTCACGGGTTTTCCGCCGTATGGTGTTGAAGAAAAACAACAACGAACTTTCGGCGGCTGGCTCTGTCGCAATCTTCAGGTCTGATGTTATGCATGGAGTACCATAGCTGCATTGGAAATAATTACAGTAACAAGATATCTGTTATACATATTTTTTAAAAAGGCAGTCATTTTTGAGAAGATTTTTATTTATTATGTATATAACAAAGCAGTGATTATAATGTTTCATGTTTATAGAGATCTGCTAATTTCTGTCTTTAGGGATATCATAGTTAATCGACTTAAAATGAAACGACTTTCGCGAAATTTCAAAAGAATGGTTTCATAAGTTTCTTGATATTATGTTTCTCTCGTTTTACAAGGCAATTTTTTTCCCAGTGATAATTTCTACTACAAGACGGCGAAGAGGATTCATGCTCTGTCCACTAACTCAGAAGTATGGCACATGTTTTTGGAAAGTGGAAGGTCTGCTTTTTGATTCCCCATAATGGCTGTAATTTTTAGAGGCTCCTATACGTACCTTACTCATGGTAAATAACGCTCTGTAAATGTGACGAGCATTGAGCTTGTCCCGTGCCGGAAGAAAACAATCCCTCGGCCCTACCTCTGACACATTGGCTTAGTACGCAGACTTCTGCAGAATTCAACCAACCCTGGATTGTCAATCTCGTCTTGGTTATTAGCTTTTTTGTTTTATTTTTATTTCAGATCCTCATAGTACTTTATTGGCCGTTCTTATACGGGATATGAAAGAAGTTAAAGGTCCTTAGAATAATAGTAAGATATTCGGAAGCTGAGTTTTATTTAATAGCAACATTTTGTTACTTATTACTGACGCAACAATTAGTATGACAATGCCTGCATCTGTCATATCTAAAAATACAGAAAAGTAAATCTAGAGAGGGTAAAAAAGAAGAATATTTATATTTTCTCCAAATACTTATTTGTTTAAATATATATTTCAGACTTTCACAGGATGTGTACATATTAGGATTTTTACGAAAATGCATATTACTGCCAAACATCTGGGAAAGTAACTTCTTTCAAGCCAAATATGGGCGAACAGCTTTTAGATTTTTTTATTATTTAAGATGGGAAGTAACTATTACTAATTCCTTTCACAGTAAATTTCCTGTGCTCTAAGAAACCAACTTAAGCACTCTCCCGCAGATTTTGTATTCCAACTTCATAAAAATAGTTATGACTTGTACATACATAATTAATAAGTATTAAAATGTTTGATTTAATCAACTATCACTTTATATGTATCTTCCAAGTATTCTGCTCCCTTCTGCTTTTAATAACAGCATACAGATAAAGCTGATGCTACGCAAACCGTTTGTATAACTGTTTTCTAAATGATGATATCACCTGCCACAGTAAACGTCATATTTAAAAGCACTTTCTCCCTTTCTGGAATAAATATGTACGTTTTGTCAATGCATTCGAGAACCTATTTTATCAAACAATCTACTATGCGGTGTAAGTTGTTTTTATCGTATACTGTTTTTCCTCTTAATTTCTTCCAATAATTGAATCAGCAAAAAATTAATGCTTGCGAGGGACCATTGCTTTTTTTACGATTTTTCTCAGCACCAATCATGAACTCTGTTTTAGACGTTACATCACAATTTTCAGAGTGAATATTGGTCCGAAGCAATTTCAGCTACACAACATAGCGCTGCTATTAGATACTGATGAATTTACTCTGTCTGTTTTAGAACACTTGGTACAATACCATTAACAGTGTATTGGTTCAGGTTTAGTGCATACGTCATTTAACATTTGTACTTTCATCTCTCTTCTTCAGAACACGACATAAAAAAGTTATTCATCTCATTTAGTATCGTCATACTTCGCTCTTTCAGTAGCATGCTTTTACGGAATTTAATATTTAGAAAATTGACTGTGCGATCTGAATATCATATCTACTGATGCGGGACAATAGATTCGTTTCCGTAATTCACGGTAAATTAGTGAGTAAGCTTTGTTGTTATGGAAGGAAGTTTATGGAACTGTCCTTTCAAATTTCCTCATCTAATATTCTTCATCATATCCCATTATTATTGTTGTTATTATGTATGTATACATTTTAATCTTCGTAGCACTTCAGAATCAGGGCGAAAACAAAATTTAAGAAATTGGTAAAATATTGTTGGAATGTCATGTTTATTCCAAGCACCAATTAAAAAATAGTAAAATTCTGTTATGACTGTTGCCTGACAGATACATAGAATTCTGACATTTTACCATCTTCCCCATTGTTTTTACCTCTGATGTTAAATGCAACATAACTGTTCATGTAAAACTCTATCACTGTAATATTATAGATTTTTTTTTCAATTTTCATAGCATAGGCTATTGCAAAACCATCATCCTGTACATCTTTTTTTTTACTTATGGCTTCGCCTCGTTGTCGCAATTATGGAGGGAAAGGGTTGAGGGGGCAAGGGATGGGATGGAACTCAGGAATGATCTTTTAAAGGGAACCATCCTGGCATTCGACTGGAGTGATTTCGATAAACCATGGAAAACCAAAATTTGGATGGCGAATCGAACACTTGTCTTCCCAATTGGGATGACAGAGTATTACCGCTCAACCACCACGCCCGGATCCTCCAGTAAATATAAATCAGTCTGTTACCTTTTGGTTTGTGTATTCTGTTGGGTATGAAATCTATTAACCATTTCCTTTCTTTACTTCTTTTTGAATCAAAAATGTCGTGAAGTAAGGTTTTATTCAAAAGAAGTAAAGTTAACCAAAATTTCTTAAAGTTTGAACGCTTCGTAAAAATTCAAGAAATATTAAGTTGATGTATTGCAATGAAATTTTCGTAAATACTTGGCATGATCCATCTATTTAGTTCAAAGCTTTATTTTTTTTATTTTTTATTTTGCTGTCGTCAGTCTTTTGACTGGTTTGATGCAATCCTCCATCCCTTCCTATCCTGTGCTAACCTCTTCATTTCTACATACCCCTTACAGCCCACGTACTCAATTATCTGCTTCATATATTCTAATCTCTGTCTTCCTCTACAGTTCTTACCTTTGACTGTTCCCTCCACTAACAAATTAACCAATCCTGCATGTCTCGAAACATGACCTACCAGCCTGTCTCTTCTTTCTGAAAGCTTCTTCCACAAACTTCTTTTCTCACCCATCATTTCCAAAACTCGTTCATTTCTTACTTTGTCTGTCCACTTAATTTTCAGCATTCTTCTGTAGCACCACATTTCAAATGCTTCAATTTTCTTTCTTTCCGGTATTCCTAAAGTCCATGTTTTGCTACCATAAAGTGCTGTGCTCAACACATAGAGTTTTAAAAACTTCTTTCTGATTCCTAGATCAATATTTGAAACTAAAAGGTTTCTCTTTTACCTGGAGGCTCTTTCTGCTAGTGCTTTTCTGCTTGTAACATCATTCCTGCTTCGGCCATCGGTTGTAATTTTATTTCCCAAGTAACAGATTTCTCTTACTTCTCCTATTGCATCCGATCCTATTTTTATATTTAATCCACTAGTATTGGCATCATTTCTGCTACATTTCATCACTTTTGTCTTGCATTGATTTATATTCAGTACAAAATCTTCTTTCAGTATTTTATTCATGCCATTCAGTAACTTCTCAATATCCTCAGCCCTCTCTGCTAACAAGACAATGTCGTCAGCAAATCGTAGCATACTGATTTTTTCTCCCTGAAAACTTATGCCACATGGATATTTTTCTTTGACTTTCTTCATTGCTTCTTCTACATACAAGTTGAATATCAACGGGGATAGACTACAACCTTGTCTCACACCCTTTTTAACTGATGCATGTCTCTCGTGATTCTTGACTTTTATTATAGCCACCTGATTCTTATATAGTTTATAGAGTACTCTTCTATCTCGATACTTTAAACCTGACTTCTTTAAAATTTTGAACCACTTGTCCCATCTAACATTATCAAAGGCTTTTTCTAAATCAACAAATGCCATAAAAGTATCTTTGTTTTTCTTGATCCACCCTTCAAGTATTAATCTTAGAGACAGAATTGGATCCCTTGTACCGCAATTTTTCCTAAACCCAAACTGATCTTCACCTACTATCTCTTCTACTACCCTTTCCATCCTTCTGTATATTATTCTGGTCAATAATTTTGAAGCATGTGTTGTTAGACTAATGGTGCGAGAATTCTCACATTTGTCCGCTTGTGCTTTCTTTGGAAGTGTGAAGATGATAGTTTTATTAAAATCAGTTGGAATTTCTCCTGTTTCATAACTTTTTGATATCATCTTGAATAATCTTTCGATTCCTTCCTCTCTTAGGGATTTAAGAATTTCTGATGGTATCTCATCAATTCCAACTGTCTTATTTGCTTTCAAGCTTTATTAAATTCTGTCCTCAAAACAGGATCTCCTAAGTCATCAATGTCGACATCGCCTTCCTTTTCCAATACAATATTGTTGAAGTCGTCCCCAACATACAGTTTCTCAATGTATTCTTTCCATCGGTTAGCTCTATCTTCTGAGCTTAAAAGAGGTTTCCCATCGGCAGCTTTAATGTTCATAGCTCTTTTCTTCATTTCTCCAAAATTCTGTTTGATCTTTCTATATGCAACATCTACTTTAATATTCTCAATTTAAATAGATGTAGCTGGCGCGGGTGTGTATGATTTTTAATCACATTTAGTTGCTTACCTTTTTATATTTGCGAAAATTTTGGTATACAAATTGATGCTGCTGTCAACCGGAAAATTGTTAGAAACCTTTGTCAGTTGTATTAGAGTGATAATTATAATGTTCCACCTTCTGCATTTACCGTTAATTCAGTTAACCTGATTTCTGTCAACTTTTCCTTAATTATTTCTGTTAATAGTAAATTATCCGACTCGTTTCCAAAACTTGTTTACGTTCATTGAGGAGATAGACCGTATCACTAAAATCAGTAGCAGGTTACAAAACAGAGCAGTCTATTACAAATAATTTACATTTATTAAAAAAAAAAAAATCTTGCACGATAGCACAATTAAACATCATTCAAGCTACTACACAACTCAATTTACAGAATCTTATGTACTCGCAAAAGTTCTCATAAATGATTATTGTTCATTAAATTTCAACTATCCACGTATGAAAGATAGAGAGATGGAGAAAAAATCTTGAGCTCTCTCGTCACATTATGCTGTAGGCGACGCATTCACGCATAGGCCCGAACACTACAACCGCTGCCAACCGAAAGATGCTCCTTTTGCTCTGAAGGGCCTTTTATAAGTTCAAAACTAACGGAAGTTGGCTCTCAAGGTACCAACCCTAACATATTAACCTGAGAGGTTCAGAAACTGTATCTGCGGCTTAAGGGAGTTTCTGTATACAGGTCAGCGATAACCGCAAGTGTACCAGCTACCTGCCCTGTTTCCGTTGTCCACAGTTGGCTGACGTCACAGACGCCTGTCCTGAGCCACCTGTCCCACCAAACAAGCAAGATGTATGCCTACACATATCCTCTCACTCCCGTCTCCACATATCCTCTTCCACATTAAAATATCAAATTGTCAGTAAGTAATTACACTAAAATTACCAATATACGATTTAACATTACCAACATACAGTTTAAAGTTACCAATGTACAATTGTCGCATGCAATGGCATGTTCCATAATTTCCAGAGAGGAAGAACCAATAGGAAAACGTTGCAATCACTTCAAACATCGCTCGACCATGAAACTGTGGTGTTGAACGTTTGTAATAATCACCGCTACGGCTACCCCATCTACAGGGTGTCCAGAAAAGGACTCCCTGATTTCAAAATTAAATATCTCGAAAACAAAGATCGATAGAGGAATGCAGTAAACTGTATGTTTATTGTGACAGCTGTGAGAAGTGTATACTGCAGTGTGAAATAATAGTTACAAAAGCTGCTAACAGATGGCGCTGTACGCTGTACGCTGTACAGCTCATATCAGCATACATAAGTGAAATAATCGTATGAAAACAATCTTTGCAAACAATCACATCACAATATTTTCAAAATGTTCACCATTGGCACTACCCTGAGCTTCGGATCACTATTTAGGCATTACGTATGGCGATTACAGCGCCATCTGTTAGCAGCTTTTGTAACTATTATTTCACACTGCTGTATACACTTCTTACAGCTGTCACAATAAACATACCGTTTACTGCATTCCTCTATCGATCTTTGTTTTCGAGATATTTAATTTTGAAATCAGGGAGTCCTTTTCTGGACACCCTGTATGTTGCTCCAATAACAGCTTGAACCACCAATTTCCAAGGAGGTGACAGAAATTTTGTGCTACGCTATTGTCCTCCAACAGTGCTAGACACATTGGAGTTAACCTTTATCTTTTGGGTGTAGCTAAGTTAATTTTATGGTATGGATGAGATTAAAAACAAATTCTTGGCTGTCATCACTTCACTGCTAAAAGATACTTTGAGAGACGTTTGGAACGAATGCAATCGCCATCTTGATATAGTGTCTGTAGATTACGTAGAAATATTTTTACACCATCCAAAACTTATAATGGAGTTGTGTCAGTTAACTGAACCTCATTGATTTGACAAAAAAGTTTGTGACGGACTGTTTGGAGGCCCTTTAACCAAAAAATTAATTCAAAATTAATTGTTATTTGTTTTTGTGATTACCAGTTTGTTTCGGCATTACGCATAAGCAACTCAATAGATTATGACCGGTTTGAAAGCTTAAGGTTTGTCTGAAAAAGTTAGGTATGTTTCTTAATGTGACGTCACCTGTTAGTGAAGCAGGAAATTAAAATATGTTGTGACCATTAAACTTTTTAACTATAATCTGGCATTGCTTAAACATACTGAGCAGATTATGATACAATTTTACTAACTAGAAAATTTAGGGTTTTTCTTAAAGTCATCAGTAAACATACCACCACTATCTCACATGGGTACAGACCAAAAAATTAAAATCTGGTTACTGTATCAACAGACAGATAATTAATTTTCATTGTTCGCTTTTATTTCTTCAGAATGATACCAGTCTAAAGTCTACAATGCTAACTAAAATATATGTACACCGCTATTAGAATCAAACATTTTATGGTACCTTTTTACTTATTTTTATATTTTTTATTTTTTACGTAAGCTAAATTTTATGAACAGAACACAACCCTGAAATATGTATGGTTAATTGATATACGTACATCTACATTGCTAGCGAAAACAAATTATGTTTATGTTTTACATACCAAACTTCAATGATTTACCAATAGACCTGATCAGCGCGGACAAAGTATGATACAAATATAATACTTTATTAAACAATTTGAACATTTTTGTGTAACTATAATGCCATGAAATATACCTTTTTCAAATTACGTCGATCTATCTGAAACGCTCTGTATTTTAGAAGCTAGGTAGCGGTTTTCCGATTGTATCTATATAACATTGGTTAGTAAATTTTGTGCTTCTGATGTTTGAAACGCAGGAAAACGCGTATAAAACAGGAAATCTCACTTCGGAAATCACTGGCGAGCACTTGATACAAGATAACAAGGGATCCACGCTAAAATCTTAATCACCTTCGAACTTATAGTTTTTTTTTTTTTTTTTTGTTTTTTTTTTGTTTTTTTTTTGTTTCACGCCTTCTCAACGTTGAGGTCATTAGAGGGGGGAAAGGACTCGGGGTAAGGAATGGGAAAGAATTAGGCCATGGCCGTTTTCAAGGATGCATTCCGGCCTTCGCCTTGAGCGATTTGGGGATGGAAAACCAAATTTGGATGGTTGGATGTAGATACGAACCCACGTCTTCCCGTATGCGAGACCAGAGCATTACCCACCTCGGTGTTTCATCATGCCATATACACGAAGGTTTGATTGTTATAGATAGTTCTCATCCACTCAACGTCATATACCCTATTCAAAAAATCGGAGATGAATAAATATTCTTCCTTGAATACGATTTATACCATTGACTGGAATCTAAGCTAACAGCAGTTCTGCACTCTAGTTTTATCAGTCACAAGATGGCTAATTAAAAGTGATTACAACAGATGAAGAACATAAAAACAGCATAAATCAATGTAGGCTCTAATACAGATTTTCCTTAAGATATGTCTCTTGCAAATTAAAAATGTGTAATTTAAGTCACTATTAATTGATTATTAATTTACACCATGAAAAACTACGTCTCTAGGTCCAATTTCTAAATAGAGAAATCGTATCAGACATTAAGTACGACATTGACAGCGGAGCTGGATGAGTAGAAAAATACTAAAGAAAAACAGCAATAAATCGAATTCTCGATAAACCAAGTCATGATGATAGAGAATTCAAGTGAACTAAATAATCTTTGACGTTGCATTGGGAACTCTAGAACAAGAGTATAAATATTGCCATCATAAGCGTAAGAGGGAATATGGAGAGTAATAAAATCTATGGTTTCGGGTTTTAAAGCCAATTGGCCTATAAATTGGCGGCCACATATGCACAGCAGTACATCCGCTGCCAAGCCAAGCTGTTACCTCGTTCTGCGACCGGTGTGTGAATTTGTTGCGGACTGATCGTATCTGGACGCAAACCACGCTCTTACTTTCGCGAACTACAAAGAAGAATGGAGGTTTCGGCCAGGGGATGTTGAACATTTAACAATACCTATTTATCTCCGGACAAATGAACGTGTCTGAGATTGGCCCACTTGGCCCTTACAAAAGCTAGGGGGCGAAATTTACATCGGACACAGAGAGAGTTGGATGCTGATACGCACCCAGCAGTTCGGGTACGTTCGTTGAAAGTAACCTTGCTGGAGGACGGGATAGATACCATCAACACAAGTCCCACATTATATTTGTTTATCGCTTTTCTCCTTGCAATTTTAGCGTGAAAGTAACATGTAATGCAATGATAGCATATTTGTGAATTAAGTTATACCATATTTCGTAAATAGAAAGTATAAGGGGAAAAGTTTATCTACTTTTCGTGGCATTAGAAACATGTGGGGATTTCACTGAACGAGAAATCTGATTGACTTCAATGAAATAATATTGTTATTTTTATTTTACGTAAATGATTCAACAGTCTTTGTCAGATAATCAGAAAAAATATTGTAACTTGGCTGTCCAGGTTACGTCGCGTCATGATGTAAAAAGCTAAGGTTTAGACAGTCATACTGCGTTCTTCTGTTTGAGCAGAAATGCATCGGCTTTATGTATCATAAGGGGCATACATAAATTACGTGAGGTGAAATAGGGAGGGTGGGGGTCCGGCGAAATCTCACCAAATCTCACCAAGGGGGGTGGGGGGGGGGTCCGGAAACCCAGAAAAACACCTCACGTAATTTATAGATGCCACCTAACGCGGCGTCACACGTACAGGTACTGCCGAAGCCTAAAGTTTGTTTAAATAGAACTTCTATATAAATCTTGTAGTACGTAATAATTTCATTTAATTGCAATGGAGCACAGGCCACGGTGGCAATTTCCCTACACACCCATCTTCCCCCTGTCCTGCAGCCACCTACATTTGCCCTCTACAAATTTTATCTTTAAATTGTTTCAACGTTTTCGGTAAATTATTCATCATTTCTCTTGGTAACTCATTCCAATCCCTTACCTAAAAAAGAGAATCTTCCCACACCCTTTTGCCTGAAATCGAGTGCCAGCTTGTGGTCATGGTCATCTTTTCTCTTCCATGAACTACTTTTCGTACCTACTGCAATATCTTTCCATGCCTCATCGCCAGTATACGCCCTGTACACTCCCATGACCCTCCTCATCCTCATCCTGTCTTGCAATGAATCCCATTTCAACTCCTTTATCATATTCGTCACTGATTTCATTCTACGATAACTTCCAGAAACAAATCTAGCAGCCCTTTTTTGCACCCACTCCAACTCCTGTATTTGATACGTAAAATGTGGGTCCCATACTACACTACCATATTCCAGCAATGGTCTGAGCAAAGTTTTGTAACCCAACTCCCTCACTTCTCTCGTACAACCCCTCATCACTCTCTTCAACAAGTGCTGAATTTTGAAACCTTTTCCTACCACCTGTCGAATGTGTCCTGCCCAGTTAAGCTTGTTGTCAAATGTAATGCCAAGACATTTCAAGTCTACAGCAAGCAATTCTTTCCCCACCTTATATTCATAACTAACCTTTTGTTTTTTTATTTGTGTATCTAATAAGCTGATTCTTCTTAGTATTTATCTGCGTCCCATTTTTGCCAATCCAACTAGATATCCTGTCCAGATCACCCTGCAACTGTTTACAATCCTCTGTCGTTTTATATAGGATTATGTCATCTGCAAACAATCTTATTTCAGATAGTGAACAATAAACACAACTATTCATTAGAATAATGAATTACAATCGTCCCAATACACTACCCTGCGGCACTCCCATTTTTACTTCCACTTCTTTTTATTCTGCATTTCCTACCCTAACTTTCTGTTTTCTACCTTTTAAAAATTCTTCTACCCAGCAAATCACTTTCTCATCCACTCCAATAGTTTTTACCTTATTTACTACCATTTTATGGCTCACTCTGTCAAACGCCTTTGACAGATCTAGTGCTACACTATCAATTTGGCCTCCCTTGTCCATTACATCTGATGTATCTTGCATATATCCCACCAAATGAGATTCGCATGAATATCCTTGCCTGAACCCATGTTGCCTGCTTGAAAACCACTTACGTTCCTCACATATATTTCAGATATGGTTGCATATCAATCCATTAATTTACCTACCACTGATGTCAAACTGATTGGCCTGTAATTCTCAACTCTATTTTCCACCCCTCCTTTATCTACCAGTACTACTATTGCACTTTTCCAGTACTGTGGTGAGCAGCAAGTATCCAGACTCAATTTAAATAATATTTCAAGATAAGGTACAATGTCACTTCCGGTTATCTTTAAGATATGTGTAGTAATATTATCTTCACCAGCCCCTTTATGTTTTTCAGCTTTCTTGTTTCCTTCATGATTTCCTCAGGATAATTTAAAATTTTTTACTCTCTTCATTTCTAATTGTGTTGTTAAGCTCGTTCTCCGTATTAGGCCCTCCCGTTTCTGATTCTTTGTCCCTAATGCTTTCACTGAACCAGTTACTTAAAATCTCTGCGTTTTTCAAATCCTCAGTAACTTCTTCTCCATCCTTATCTATAAGTATCTCTACACCCTTCCTTCACCTCAGTTTCCTGATATAGCCATAGAAATTTCTAGATGCATCAGTCAATGGTCCTCCTGCACTGACAATACTCTTCATAAACCCATTTTTAGCCACTTTCTTTGCTGTTATTAAGTCCTTGTTTAGTTGTTTTAAATATTCCTTACTATCTTGCTGTCTCTTAACTCTGTTATGTTCTCTTCTTAACTCACTAAGTTGATTTTATTTTTAAATAATCCAAACTCTACTTGAAATTCTACACCGTCTCAATCTACAAATCATAACTCAAACGATTTCAGACATGCTATTGATGAAGTAGAAACTGTAATCCTTAGCTTCTCATTTTAATAAAGATTTGAACTGATGAGTTCATATTACTAATTTAGGGTCGGAATGAATAGTCATTCGAAACTTTTTTTTTTTTTTAATGGGATCATAGTTTGAAAAATTTAGTGCAACTTTTCGCTTTCAATAATTAAACGTCGACTTTTTTCTTTCAATTAATTCAAGAAGCAATAAGTACGTACTGTTCCTGAATCACAGTGTATTCTGTATATTTCATTTATAATAGTGATAAATAAAATTACAGAATGTCAGTAAAAACTTACACAAAAAGAGATGACCACCAAATTTTCATTTTTTGTCTTAAATTAATGATAAAAATTTAGTATGATGGATATATCACACAAAATGTTTGTTATGTAATCGAACAAAGGACAATAAGATCCCCGTACCAACAAAATTCTTATATCAATGTGTATGAAAACAAAACTACAAGTTTTATGGTGAGCTTTCATCTTCGAGGTTTGCTGGCTTATTTTATTAAGTTATTATCTTTGTATCAGTTGATTGGCCCCTACGCAAGTATTTATCTGTATCGTGTAGTTCAGTATTTCAAAAGCTGCTTCCTGCAAAGAAAAACAGCAAGTAAACTGCACCAAGCACATTTAAAAGTAGCAGACTTACTGTTGTAAACAAATATATCATATTCAATAAATTATTCACGTAATAACAGCAACAGTAATAATGCGGATCAGTCAAGTAATCCTTAGTGCCCATCTTGACTTTACAATGTCTTCGATAGCAGATATGCTTTGGTTTTAAAAAATTTGTCTGACGATACAGGAAACCTGGATTAAGAAAGTGAAAAAAATAACTGCGATACTACTACCTGTTAATATATATTTCGTTTTTGTAGAGCATCATTTGATTTGTATTACTTCTCACGTCTGATGAGCTATATTTCATATTACTTTTGTAATCAACATATCGAGACGATTTACAGTTATAAGACCGTCAGATATGACATTGCTGATTTATGAATGACCTCATACAGTCTAATAGGGGCATCACCTAAGTTGTTTCACAACTTTTTTCCATACATCGCCAGCTAATAATTGGACCCACTTTTCGCAACACGTCGGTGACCCAAATGTCTAAGATCGGAGGTTAAATTTGCAAGGCCTTCTTTTCAGCATTATGTAAAGAAGTATTCTGTAATATAGAGCATCGTTATTTGTAAGGTGGTGAACTTTCAGTTGATCTTCTTTGTGCTATTCAATAACTGCATAATAAATGATAACGACTCAAAAAAGTATATAAATAAATAACGCAGAAGAAAATAGTTGTATGGTTTGTCATAATAATCATTGGTGTAGAAGATTTTCTTCCAGGCATTCCCCTTTCTTCCAAAATCAAAATCTGTATCATCGTGGAATACAGTGGAGGTACAAAGCCTTAACAATTTTACCTTTTGATTGCGATTTTTAAAGCTGATCTCAAAAAGATTTATACTAACCAGACAATTCTGTTTACATTAATCAGAAAACAGAGCTCTACACAAGGAAAAGGCACATCTATGTAGGATTGTATTGGTTTCTTATTGAAAAAAAGGACCAGTCAGTGGGATACAGGTGACGCTGAATACATAAGTTGATGGGTTGCTATTGGTAAAGTGTCAGAAAACAGAAAGAATGCTACATACTTCCGCAATATTTCATTATTATTATTAACACATAAATTATGCTGTACATATCTGAAATCTCAATAGAATAATCGCAGCAATGATAATACATTGTAAATGGATTTCATAAGAATAGTCGTGAATGACAGTAGTATATAGTATATTTATACAATGGATTAATGTGGAGTACGAAAAATAATAATGAATTCGTAACTGATAACACTACAATACGACAAAGCAGTGGGAAAAAATGAAAGACTTTTGCCTAGCAGTAAGACGTCAACGGCTCACAATTAAAAATTATAACAGACAGATTGTAGGGCATATGCTGGTATAAACAGATCGCTCAGTACAACATGTAGAGAATACCAACTGAGACACAGATGGAGAAATGGTAACAACAAAAAAGGAGTAAGGTTAAGCCAGAAACTTATTTGAAATAATAGCATGACAATAGCAAACAGGAATCCAGAAAAACAAAACGAAAGCAAATATGGGCCGTGTGTATCTTGTAGGTAAAGTAACTGAAAAGTTCGAAAGGCAAAAGATTTTAAAATCGTTTCCCTATTTAGATATGAATCTTTACTTTATGGTATTCTTACCCACAAATTCTGATTTCACTTTCAGCAAGTGCTTGCATTTCACTTAACTCTTTATAAACTGATTAATGATAACATCTTGACTTTATGTCAATACTACTTTTTTCCTTTGGGCTTTACGGTTCGTAGGAATTGAGGCCATGGAACCAGAGAGGTTATGTGGCGAGAAGTAGGGAGGAATTAAGCCGTAGCGTTCAAATAAACTATCCCGGCATTCAGTGCAGCGATTTCGAGAAACAATGGAAATCTGATAAATGGAAACTGGACTGCCGGAGAGGGAACTGAACCCGCGTACCGAATGCTGTGCCCCAAGGGTTTAACCATTCACACAGCAGGCTCGACCAACACTGTTTAAAGTAGGCCGACATACAATCACAACTCTTGATTATTATCATATTATTATTATTAATTGCCGATAAGCCCATTAGGACTACGCAAAGTACTCAGAAGCGTTTGTTCGCTTTCCTTTGGGCCCGTATTTCCTTCATACGTTTGCTGTGGGCTTCTTTTCTCTCAACAGACCATGTTGTTCCTGATCTTTTCTTTAATCTTTCCTCCCAGTCAACTTGCCAGTTGTGAATTTTTTATTTAAATGTGTCTCTGTTTTCGAAATCTTCTGGAACAATTCCTCCTAATTTGAGGTCTTTCTTGATATCTCCAATCCATTTCATTGTATCCGATATTGATTTACTTCGGTTTTAATAGAATTCAACTATTTGATTATTAATATTATATTCTTTACTTATGGCTTTACGCATCGTGGAAGTCATGAGAGGCAGGATGGGACTGGTGACAAGGAACGGGAAGTAATCGGCCATTGTATTTTGAAGGAAGCATCCCGGCATTCACCTGGAGTGATTTGGGGAAACCATGGAAAATCCAAATCTGGATGCCCAGACGGGGATTCGAACCGCTGTCCTCCAGAATGCGAGGCCAGAGCGTTAACCGCTCACCCACCATACTCAGTTTTTGTTGAGAAAAGTGTTTCATTGGATAGGTGTGACACTACGCAGAGCTGTATGGTGACATCTGGGGTCACATCCGTCCGGTGGAAGATGAATAACTGCGGCGGTCGGGGTCAGCAGCATCACGAGTCGGCATCCGGCGAAAGTGCTGCCAGACTGGCTCCAGACTCGCCTATGAACTAACCATCCGGCCTATTCTGACGGACTGAGTCACTAATGGCAGTGGCGCCAGGTACCCTAATGTCAGCCGGGTCAAGCAAACTCGCCGATTGAGATCACATCTCTGAAGGCCCGTATGGACGAATCTTTCAGTCAGTATAGTCATGTGAGCTTTCGATTCATTATATGTCTACAAATAAACCAACGAGATAAAGTAAGGAGGGGAAAATGTTCTTTTTTCTCTATACAGCGTTAATCGAAATGGACTGATGGATGTCTCTGATGTGGTCGAAAGGTCCCCGGCGTCGAAACCCTGTCCGGGCGGAGAATTTGACAGATCCTGAAAGCAACCTTCCCCTCTCGCACGGGTTGCTGAGTAATGTGAAATACACGAGAAAGCTTCAATGGTTCGGATAGTGTTGCAAATTGAAAAAAAACAAAGTCTGTTTTTCCGATTTGTGAAAAAAAAAAACATAAAAAAAAACCTAGCACCCTTGTTTTTTTTCTAATTTGTTTTTTTTTTTTCAGAAAACAATATATTTGATAAATTATAGTTTTATTTAAGGAATTTACATTTTAAAAGTGTGTTTTAAATCTTACTGAATCATATGTCTTACATAATGATTCATAAATGTATCTATATAGATAACATAATTTTTTCCATCGTCTATGTCAGTTCACTAGTATCCAGGGGCGTAGCTAGTATGGGACTAGGCGGTGCAGTGCACCGGGGTCCCTACGCTCAGGGAGCCCTCAAGCATACCTCAGAGGGCCCCCAAGCATATCTCAGGGGGCCCCCAAACTCATCTAAGGGGCCCCAAGCGCACCTCTGGGGACCCACAAGTGCAGTTCAGAGGGTCCACGGGCCTTCATGGCAAACTAGCTACCTTTTTTTTTTAGCTCTACCGTCACCTAAGGGGGGCCCCAAACACTGCTCAGGGGACGCCAAGCACAACTCAGGGTCCCCAGCCTCAGCTCAGGGGGCTCCTACCAGCAACACAAAGCAAAAAAAGGTCGCCCATCTGGCCTGAGGGCCTAAAATAATTTTTTGCACCGGGCTCTTGTTGACATAGCTGCGCCACTGCTAGTATCAGCACCACCAACGTTAGTTCGGTCTGTGTTGGACTTTTCTGTTGCTTCTTCTGTCTCCTTTAGATCCATAACTTAAGAAGTAGTTACATTCTCTTTTACTGGTTGTTCTTGTATTGTATGCAAAAGATTTTGGGATTGCAATTTTCAATTGTGAGCAATGTACACACTGTGCATAAAGACTGCACCGACAGTTCTGTATTACGGTCTTTCAATTTTGAATTTAAATCTATTATCATATAAAATATGAGCTTTACTTCTTTTCAATCGTTGGTTTACACCAACTGTTGCAAAGAAACGATTCATAATTACTGGACAATTTAATGAGTCAGTACCACTATACTCTGAGAGTTTAACAAGTATCAAAATATAAGGAAAGCACAATAAGTAATAAAAAGAGGCAAAAAACAGTAGATAAATTTTAAATTCCTAATTTTTTTAATATGATCCGTAGGTCTACAGATAAATTCGTAGGGCCTGGCAGCACTAGTTCAAAGAGCGAGTATCAATCCAAACAACTGGGAACAGGGATTCCTTCTCGCACAACCTAGCCTCTTCGGGAAATCCCCATTCATAAAAGAAAATTTCAGCCAATGTTGCCAATATTTCCGATTTTTTTTCTACTGAACAAAAAATGTAGTAGATTTAAAAATTAAGAAAAGTACTTAGAATAAGTACTAACATATTAAACGATAACTGCCTTGCAAATTTGAGATTTAGTAGTTGTGAAAAAAACGTGTCCCAGAAAAAAACCATGTTTTTTTCATAGTTTTTTTCCATGTTTTTTTTTTTTCAAGCCAGAAAAAAAAACTTTCTTTTAAAACACTAGTTTCGGATTCGTATAGCTGGTGGTCTCCTTTACCCGGTGGGATTACGTGATTAAGTTAGGTAAGGGGGAAAGAAACTGGCCCCCTACCTCCAATACTAGGCTAAGTTTACCATCTATGGGAGAGTTCAACCAAACTTAGGATTGAATCCACAAGCTTTAGATTAGCTTGGTGTTAATGGCTGGGTTAGTAACTTTTTCGAAGATACATATGTGCTATACCTGTGTGGAAATAGAAAATTATTGTGCGACAAATTGGATAATGGGATGGCAATTTAAAATTTCAAAATTTATCCAGGAATTGCCTATAGTTGCTTAGAAACAGACCAATAAAAATCTTACAACCCTGCATGTGTTACTGATCCCTGGGTAATGGATATCACCCCCTTTACCACTTGCATTTCATCCTTTTCCGTTCGGAACACCTGCTAAACTTTAGTAAGTACCCACAAAAAAATCACCCTGTTACCCTAGTCCTGGTGTTGTGAGGTGGACTGATTATTGAGCAAATGAAAATTCTAAAAATTATCAGGGAAATAACGAATTTTTTCAATTAATGGGAGAAGCTGTTTTGTACGAAACAGTGACAACCTACTCTGAAATTAGCATTTTGGATTACACATTTTGGTGCTCACAAAAAATGAAAAAATTAACCTCGTCCAGTTGGCTGTGGCACCGTGATGGTGTCCGCTGCTAATATGGGGTTATCTGGTTCGAGTTATTATGGTGTAACAAATTTTCACTTTCAGAACTTGGCCAGCTGGTAGGAGGGGTGGTAGCTCACAATTGCTAATCACTAGATTGTGCGCCTAAGCCCTGTGTTAAATCGCAAAACTCTCCATAATGCGTATTGAGTGAGAGCATTCGGCACTGGTTAAGGGGATTCGTCTGTCTGATGGGAACTTAAGCATGGCAGCCCTAATAGTGTCTTTCGGAAGAGTAGGACTGGATGGGTCACCACGGGGATTCATCATTTCCCTTCTTCATCTCTTATTTCATACAATACAAATAATGCTCCACACTGAGCACACATACTATCTAAGTCACCAACCCCCACAATAACACATACGAACCACATTGTCGAAGGCAATAGGAAACCACCCCAGTTCATCTTCCCAAGAGATTTGTCATCTACCGCGGTAAACACCTAAGGCCTGAATCGGGTATGAAATCATAAAGACAGAGAGAGAGAGAAAAAATAATCTATCATTTGAAATATGAGATCATGCAAAAATAGCAGAAAATTATATTAACTTAATCTATAGAGCAGTAAATAAACCTATTCTCCAAATTGCAGGTAATGAATGGATCACTTTTAGGTAAGGAAAGTATGGTTGAGTACTCAGTGATTCTTTATTTGATCGATATATATTTGGCAACATATTCCAACGATTATTCCGTCAGTATAGTCGAGTGATAGATGACAACAAGAAAAAATGTTTTACAACTACAAAGTAGATATTGTACAAAATTAAGCCTCAATCGGAAATCCACTGATCGGTGATCTAATACAGTTAAAAGTACGCAGTTGCATCTATGATTAAAACACCGGATGCTTCATTGGCAGTAAATCCATCAGCAATTCTGGCACAGGGTAAAAGAAAAATAGGGCTTTATAGCGTTTTATTAGTGTTCGCGTTCAGTGAACAAAGAATTAAATCAAAGTAGAAATCAATACTTTCTGCTTACTGAAAAGAAAGACAAGCAGCTGCGAGCAGATTTTATATTAATTTAACATGCCAATTCATTGGAAACGTCAAACTTGCAACTATCCCCTTGGTCAGAACTGGTTTTTTGCATTCATATAGCTCCATATTATACGTCAGTTCCAAAGAAAGAAACCCCTAACCAGTTTTCTGGAGCAAACGAATCAGGTTCTGTTGAAATTGACAGTAATTTAAAAAAAAAAAAAAACATCCACATAAATATAGTGCCTTGTTGATAAGGAAAAGATCTTATTTGTTAATCAGATGTAGGTATCGCATTGTTTCCTGCTAATGCTTCTACAAGAAGGTAAAATTATGCGACATTTTTGTATATATCACAAAAAAAACATCAAAAAACTCTGAAACGTCGAATAATTTATGTTTTTTTTCCCTCCTCCGTTTTCAGCATGATCTTAAAGAACTAATTTTTAAATTCTGAAGACCAAAATTGTAGTTCGATACTGTACATCTGTTCGATGATTTGATATGCTGCAACCGGGATTTGTAAACCATCAGAAATACTACTATATCTTTTATATTTGTTAAAATTTCTTGATATTTACAGACTGAAGCATAGAATTTATTGATGAATTTATTTTAGAATTTTCAAGTTGTGTGTACAGGAACCGTTGAATTGTCATCAGTATATGAAAAATCATCAATGTAACTGGAATCTGCATGGTGGATTTGCGCTGAACTGCTTTAGTTAATCCCAAGATTTAATGCCCATCGTCATGCTGTGATAAAATACTCAAAAGCGCCAGAGATGAAATTTGAAAGTAGAACCGGTTATCATAATGAGACCAGTGTTGGAATATAAAATGAGCGCAAATTAAATCTGGAGAAAGGTGAAAACGTTGTTGGATGTATTTACATTTTACATCACAGGAAAATGTTAATGGAGACTATCTAAATGATCGCAATAAAAAAGAAACATTGCTAGTCACTGCTATCCAGTGCTCTAAGAGTTATGTCTGCCATACTCTGGCAACGGTGGTTGTCGCAAACACTTTGTATCTTCAATGGTTCCAGAACCAATGCGAGCTCGCTGCTTCAGAGACGTAGCAGGTTATTTTAACGTGTCGTTCAGGGTAACAGTTGAGCTGACGTCACACCATGGTGCTAGAAGCATTGTCAACATTATAGAAATAAGCATTGGCCTAAAGCATCTGCCACCACCTTTTCGAGAAACAAAAGGTCACTCACCGTCCTGTTTTCGAGCAAAAAAATATTGTTAGTTAAGGAACAAAGCATGGAATTATTATACTAACTTTTCGATATTTGGTACCTTATTTGTAATCAGTAGTCTTAAGCAGCCGTCTTCTACTATAGATAATCTGTTTTTCTTAGATAATAAATTGCCGACTAAGGTAAATCCTCTTCTGACTACATATGATCATTGGAATGTAATTAAAAACTTCTTTGATCTAGCCCTTAAAACCGGATATAATATTGGAATGGAGGAGGTGCTTGATGGTCTTCAACGCCTCCTAAATCTGCCTTTGACCAGAAACCCCCTATATCTCTTCAACGCCCACCGGTAGCTGGTGATTGGCCATTACAGTGCCTAAAGTCTTAGGCAGATCGGCCTAGTGTTATGATGGATGGGTGGCTCCTGTACAGCTACCCGTCCATGTGCAGTGTTTTATTTTTTATAGTGTTAAAATTTTCGTCTCGTTAGCCATTGTACAGCCAGGGAGCCGTTAAGTGTTTTCAAGTTCTTTTTAAACTTTGTTGGAGCCTTTACAGGCAACCAGATATTGTAAAATTTTGGTCCAGTTTGTCCCTTTACAGCCGCGCCATTGTTGTGATTTATTGTATTTTGCTGTCTGTACGACCGACCTCTTTACAGTTGACCATGCAGTCAGTGATTTAGTATATTATTAAGTTACACTATTAGCTGATTATTGTTATAGTGCTAATTACCTCGCTGTCGACGCGCCCTAAAGCCACAAAAACAACAACAACCGATAGGCGGTACAGTCCCCGTTGGGAACCACTGGACTAATGGGTCTAGAACAAACACTCCAAGTACAAATTAACCTAGCTACGTCACAGGCACCGCATTTGAACGTTGATATATGGTTTATTCCGTCACTAGATGATCCGCGCGAAAATTTCGCAAATACGATGAATAGTAAGGTTTGTGGTTTCTAATAGGACGATAGAACAACCTCCACAATTGTTGCAATTGTTTATTTGTTCGGTGTAATAGGTAGATAACAAAATATTTACGACATATTGCGAAACAATTAAGAAAAACGTTTGAACGCGTAAAACATATGTATGAAAAAGTGTTACTGACCTTAACGGAATACAACTAACCTAAACAAAATGCAGACATAATATCCATATCTGCTTGGTATATGTTACTGTGATTGTAACCCATGAGAAAATTTCGCGAATAAAATGTTTACAATGAAATTGTTTAGAAAAATAGAAATGTTTCTGTAACAGAAAAAAAATCCGATAAGTTAATTATTGTACAAAAAAACCATACACACACAGTTTATATTTTATTTTATTAAAACCTCTGTGATATGTGGTGATTTGGATGAGTAAAATTTCGTTCTTAATTTACAATGTTGCCTCATTGATACCGGTACCTCATTTATCGATTCGGTCAAGTTTCAAGCGAGATAAATGGCTACTGAAAAAAAAATCGTATTGGAAATAAGGATACTTTTGACCTATAAGGGTCAAATTCCGAAAAGTTCGTTTCTTAAAATATGATGCGCCTGCGGCAGATACCTTAATCTCTAAACTGACACCTCATTTTTCTATATCGGTTAGTTATCAAGGGAGATAAATGGCTCGTGACACAAAAATGCGTTGTAGAAATATTGATACTTTTGCCCTTTAAAGGTCGAATTCCAAAAATTCCTGCCTTAATATACGATGTCACCAAAGCGAAGATTTTAATCTTTAAAATGATACTTCATTTAACGATTTTAGTTTGGTAACCAGGGAGATTAATGGCTCATGATAAAAAAAAAAGCATTTTAGAAATATTGAAATTTTTGCCCCTTTAGGGTCAAATTTAAAGAAATTACTTTTAAAAAAATGTGATATGGTCACAGCGAATACCTTAATCTTTAAAATGATACCTGATTTATCGATTTAAGTTAGGTATGATGGGAGATAATGGCTTGTTACAGAAAAACAACTTATAGAAATGATATATATGAGTAAGATAGTAACAGTAAACCCAGTTTTGCGTCAAAGCGGTCTTCTTTCAAGAATTAATTTTTCAAAGTATTTTTTTATATTTTTTTTATCTTAAAGCGTAGTATTTGATTTATAGATGTTAGTTTGATTATTACCTTGACATTATTTTTAAAAAGAAGCAGGAAAGTGATGTATATTTATTCCTTGTTTTATAGAAAGTTCCAAAAGTTCAGTGAAGTTAATGACTTGTAGTTAATACATCAAAAGTTCTGTGTATCTTGGCCTTAATCTTCTTAAAGCAGCGGTGACATTTTCTCATTTCCGATGTAGAAATCGTTGTGGAACTAGTGACTGAGAGTTCCCCGGTTTAATGCCGACCATACGAAGGCCTCGCATTTCCCGTGGCACCGCGGCTAACCACTTTCTCCGGATGTCGACTGCAGTGATGGTCGGCGCCGGTGCCATCCGGAGCTGAAATACGGCGGCGGATATTGCAGACCGACCGCGGTCGGCAGGAAGGCCTTAGACCACCTTGAGCAAACAACGCCCACACGAACCCTGTGATCCCTGCCCTGCATCTCACACGAGTCAAACAGCGCCCCATATGAAACTATACAGTAAATTGTGAGCTCGTTTATAAATAGGTATTGCCAATGAATTTTTTTTCTTATGGCTTTGCGCCTCATCGACGTCGATGTCAATAGAGGCTGGATGGGACTGGGGACAAGGAACAGGAAGGAATATGGCCACGGCCTTTTTGAAGGTGTAATAGTATGAGAACATTACGATTACATTATCTGTTTAGTGGGGTTATGAGCAGCAGGTAACAATTATATTCTGTGCTGACGTAAACTGCCAGCGACACGGTGACCAGGCGGGTCAGCTACCGACCTGAGCCAAATTCCAGGAAACCAGCGTGGCATTGTTCCCCTAACAAGAAGTGACCCTCCTCACTGTCAACTGGTGAAAGGCTGAGTAGGAACATCGCCCTAAGAGCGAAATTTATGTGGCTCCAACGCTCACAGTAGTGATTTGTGCAGTCGTGACAATTTATGGAGACAGACCGTAGCGAAATTCAGACACGCCATGTTAGCATTTTCTCACCAACAATGAGAGCCGATAAAAATTCAATTCCCCGAAACTTAGGAGGAGTAAGAATGTTGAGAGGTCGTGTGTGTGTGTGGGGGGGGGGGGGGACACTGTGGCCCTCCAATAACAAAGTAGTCATTTCTTTCACGTCTGGACGTATCCGGAGATGGCAGGGTGAAAGACGAGCCTGGATTGGCAGAACGGACGTCCAAGGGTCTCCCCGAGCTGTGGAAGTGAGCGGCGATGATGGCAACAGAGACTCGTCCGAGAGATAGCGTGGCGAGAGGTCATTGAGGCGACCCGTACAAAGTGATAAGTGTTTGTGTCCACGCGGTCACAAGTGTGATTGGAGGTGGTTTATGTGAAGACAGGTGCTGGCGTGTCTACTCCTGTGCTGACTCACGGTAAACACCCACGTTATAAAAGTGCACTAAAATTCGAAGGCGCTCTCTCACCCAAATAGCGACCTAGGCAAGGAAACTTGCAGATAAGAGTTTCAATCTGCCGAACTCTAATGAGTTTTAGCCGGAGCAATAAATTCAAATAACTTCTTGTTTATAATAAAATCAATGACGTGCTTTTGTCTTTTTGATTAGTCAATTTGTTTATATGTCGTAAATATTTGAGTGTTCACTTCATGTGTAAATTTTAAAGCCTGAATAAATGTCCAGGTCATGGAAGTTTTATTGATGAATCATGATGTCATGCATTTTAATTTATTATGAACCCTTTCTCAATTGAAATAACTTTAATAAAATTTTACCTAAGATTAAAAATTAAATTCATATGTGTAAATTAATAAGGCACCCAGACCCCCCGCACGTTACAAAGGAAACACTCCGGCATTCGCCAGGAGTGATTTGGGGAAACCATGGAAGACCAAAATCTGGATGCCCGGTTGGGGATTCGAACCGGTGTCCTCCCGAATGCGAGGCCATAGCGTTAACCGCTCACCCACCACGCTCGGTGTCAATGAATTAGTTGTGAAATCTGAGAAATAGGAAAAAGAAATTGTCGATTCATGTCGATAGCTATAAAATAAGAAAATGTTACTGTGTACCTACAGAACACAATGTGAGCAATGTTGTTTTGTTTCTAAAATATTTGCATTGTATTTTTACTGTACATATACAAAAGTTTAACACAGTATTATTCTCAGTATCAGCTTCATTATTTCAACTTCTGAATGGAGATTTTCTCCGGATTTTTGGCGAAATATAATCATCAGCAGAGTCGAGAAAGTTGAAGTAGTGAAACCACAATATTTTGATAACTTTTTTGTCTTTACCTGGTGTAGTATCAACTCCTTCGATGGCAAACTACGCTACACCTGAGGAAAATAACACAGCCAGCTATCTAAACGTCGTGTTATAATTATTCCATCCTGCTGGACTACCTGAAATCATTTCAGAAATATAGGATGTCCCTATGAGCAGGTTTAATAAGGTAAAGAAATTATTTTATTTACATGACATAAAATTTTACGTTATTTCAAAGGATACATGTCCTCATTTAGATTCTGAAAACAATATCTGACATAACTTTCACATCTTACCTTGCATGTTGTTAGAAGTTTACACAGACTTGTTCTTAGATTTAGCCGATAATACGTCATGTTTTCCTCTGCAAGTATGGTGTGATTCTGAGATTTCCTTCACAATCCTGCAATTTCATATATCTCATAGGAAGAAGTAGGTGGATGTCAAGCCATATGAACAAGACATCGAGTCGTAGGTGTATTGCGATATGGCACCGCCCGAAAGGTTTTCATGGAGCAAGGCAATCATCCGAAAGATATAATAACGGGTAGCGACATCTAGCTAAAATACTTCTATATTACATTTCTTTATCACTCTCTCCAGCAAGTGAAGGATTGCCGGCCTCGGTAGCGTAGGGGCTAGAGCACTAGCTCCACGTGCCGAAGGTCGCCGGTTCGAATCCGGCCGCGGGCATGGATGTTTAAGTGTTGTGTGTCTGTGTGAATGTCCTGTCCGTCCTGTGGTGTCTATACATAGAAAGCATAAACGCACTGGAGAAACTAAATTCACATGAAGAGATATAAAACACATTGAGCTGGCTGAATGGCTTAGTCGCCGAAAGCCAAAAAAAAAAAAAAAAGTGAAGGATTTGAAAATATTTTCCTACTACCTGACCAAAGTGTCCTGCCCAATTTAGTTTGTTATAAAATGTTACATCATCTATAAAATCTAAACAAGATAACAGAAATTTTCAACAACACTGCGGTGATATTTCCCATTCACTGTCGTGACATTTGTATTGTAATTTTGGAAAAAATTAGAACCAATTACTCGAGCAGGCCAGAATCCACACCACACAGCATCTTGATGCAGATTCATGCGCCTTTTTGAAAGCTATTCTGTTCACCAAATAAAACGTTCTCATTTACGATGCTGTTTCAGTGAAAATGCTATTTATTAATAGATATGATATTCCTTGGCGAAACGTTCAATTCGAAATCTATAGTAAGAATGCCTGCTTAAATTGCAAACAATCTGATACTTTCAGTTCTGAAATGAATTTTATGTGATTGTATTCAATTTAATTGGATTGGGGCTCTTGCCCCGATGGTAATTTCCCAGACCTCCATTTTCCGCATTTTTCCCTCAAGTAATTTAAACTTTAAGAATCTTTTAGCATTTTTGATAAATTACTCATCATTTCTCTTGGTAATTTGTTCTAATATCTGATCCCCTTACCTACCAAATAAAATCTTCCCACACCTTTATGTCTGAAATCAAGTGCCCGTTTGTGGTCATGGTCATCTTTTCCATTGCATGCACCTCTCCTAGTTCTTCCGCCAGTATATTTCCACGCCTCATCACCAATATACGCCTCGTACACTCCCATGACTCTATTCAACCTCCTCCTGTCTTCCAATGAATCCCATTCCAATTCGTTTATCATATTACCTACTGATTTTGTTATGCGGTAATTTCCAGAGACGAATCTAGAAACACTTCTTTGCACCCACTCCAACTCCTGTATTTGGTACCAAAAATGTGGGTCTCATACTACACTAGCATATTCAAGGAATGGTCTGATCAACGTTTCGTATCCCAGTTACCTTACTTCCATATTACATTCCCTTATCACTCCCTCCAGCAAGTGAAGGATTTGGAAATCTTTTCCTACCAATGTGTCCTTCTAGTTGCGTTTGTTACCAAATGTTATGCCAATGTATTAACATTTCAAGTCATGAACAAACAATTCTTTCCTCACTTTATAACTATAATCCATCTCAAGTTTTTTTATTTGTGCAATTAATGAGTTGTCTCTTCTTTGAATTTATTTTCATCATATGTTGACCTACCCAGCTCGATATCCTGTCCAGATCACCTCGCAGCTTTCCACAATCTTCTACCGTTCTGATCTTCTTATATAGTATTATATCTTCTGCAAACAACCTAACTTACGATAGTAATCGACCAACACAATCATTCATTAGTATGACGGATATTAATGGTCCAAATACTTCACTCATGGTACTCCCATTTCCATTCCACTTCTGTTGAAACTGCATTTCCTACCCTGACTTTTTTCTTTCTACCTTTTTACAATTCTTTTACCCAGCAAATCACTTTTTCATCCACTCCAATAGTTTTTACCTTACTTAGCACCGTTTTTTGGCTCACTCTATCTTGAAAGATCAAGTGCTACACTGTCAGTTTGTCCTCCCTTGTCCATTTCATCCGAAATATCTTGTATAGAGCCTACTAATTGAGAATCGCATGAATATCCTTTCCTAAAGCCGTATTGTTGACTTGCATATGGAGAACCTTCAGAAGAATTCGTTGCAAGGAGTTCAATGTAATATCCAACTGTATTGAACGACGACTAATGGATTTTGAAGTCCTCATGGTAAAACTACCATTGTCTAGGACAAAGTTCACAATGCATGGGATGAAACGAGAGCGCTCAGTTGTTTCAATGTTTGCGGTCGAACCAGTTGCTTCGAATTTCTCTACAAGCATAAGGACGGACGAACTCTTAGCGAAAGTTATTCTCGGTCGTAACAATGCGCCTAATTTATAGTGAAATATTCACAATAGTTGTAATGACTTTTGACAAAACAACTCGTTTAATAAAGCGCTTCGTTGCAACTAACCGGAACAAATAAACGTGACAGTCTCATTAAACCGAATTCTCCTACCCAAATACAAGTTCTATGACTTATTCTTCATCTAGGACAGCTTTCAGCCACTGGTCGGGTATGCTGGGAACAAAAGCCTCACCATTGCTTCCTACCCAACCACCATCTCTCTTCTTCCACTGTCGCCACTTTCCTCCTCTTCCATCCATACATTTCTTAACGTCTTTAATCCATCTGTCCCTCGGTCTTCCTCTAGGCCTCTTCCCTTTCAGTTCCATGTCTAGCATCTTCCTTGGTAACTTCTCCTCTCCCATCCTCTTTACATGCCCATACCACTGTAACCTAGATTTTTCAATTCTCTGTTGTAGTGGTTCTTCCTTTATCAACTCCCTGATTCTCTCATTTCTTATTTTGTCTCTTCTTGTTACTCCTAGTCTAATCCTCTAAAATTTCATTCCCACATATTTTGCTCTCCCTTTATATCTTTCCTTCATCACCCATGTTTCCGACCCATATGTTAAAATTGGCACAAAGTATGTTTTATGACGCACAATTCAAATGCGGTGCTTTTACTTGTTTCACCATTTGTGTAAAAGCGTGTTCTTCCGTATATGCCTTCATTCAAAGTTTTATTTTGAAAAACATAAACACACGAATGTTAACGCAACTATGTGCTCTTGATCTCGAACAACTAAAATGTTTAACACCAATTTTAAGGTCATTTTTTAGTCCGTTTTTTGCAGTCATTATCCTTAATAAATGGAATAAAATCTGACATACATCCAACAAACATTAATAAACTTTAATTAATATATAAACAGAATTAACTCATCGGAATTGTTATTAAGACAACGTATTCTACGTCTGCACAAAAATTTTCACTCTTTTCTACCTGTTTTAGTTTTTGGATTAGGTATCATTATTTTTGAAGTTAATTTTTGTATTTTTTTTATTGATTCCATTAAAACAATTGCTAACGCATGTCGACCTGGCACAAATGAATATAAGTCTATATTGCATTTACAGTCTTCATGTAATATAATTATATTGCTGTAAATTGATTCCTAGCCATATTCCACACAGCCAGTCTCTTACTGTATATAGGTATCTACGACAAATGTATGTATTCTTTGAGAATTGAATAATTTAACTGTGATAGTTACTTCATAATGCCAAAAATGAAGCAAAAGGTTACATCTTTGCATCTGTAAATCTAATTTAATTTAAAGTAGCAGAAAAATAATTTAGGTCGCTACCACTGTCCAACCATGAGACAGAGCAGAAGTCGATTTTAAGTTAATCAAAATAAATATTGAAGTGAAAGAGTAATATGAAATTCTGAAAAGACGGATAAAAAAAAAACCTAGTTCATTCAACAAATTGTTCGTGTATTAAAAAAAAGAAAAAGAGAGAGAGAGAGAGAAAATAGAAATAAAATTCCAACAAAAATTTAACGGAAATATTAATTGAAGATAATATTAGGGGACGCCGTCGGAAGCTTGTCTTTCGACATTATTCGGCAGCAAGCCGCGAAAACCATCTTTGAAAAAACTGACGATGTTTGCATTCCTCTAAATAAAACAATATATTTTTATAATTACAGTTGATCCATTTTAATAGTGTTGGTCTTATGTTCAGATGGGAAGCCTATATGCTCCTACACAGTTAACAAAGAAATTCGCAAACGTCTTTAACAAGACTTAAAGCAGGTAACACGTTCTATTGCAGCCACCTCCAGCCGGCCTAAGCACGGCAATCCGAGTTCGCAGACTGTACTTTCACGCACCCTGCATTTACTTCATAACCTTCTACACTTACTTCGCAGCTCATCGGAGGCAGAAATCATCTGTTTTCAGCTTTTCGTTTTCTGATTGTCTAGTTCTTTCTATCTCGTTAGTGCAAACTGACGAGAAGAGTAATCAGGCTTGTTAAGACGCCAGTTTCTCAGGTGAAGAATGTGTGATGGGGGGCTCGATGTAGTCACAATTTTTTTTCACAGTGAATGGGAGCGAAATGAGTGTTTTTTGTATTTTTTGCACTTAATAGTACTCTAATTTAATCAAAAAGCAACTTATTTTTAAATAAGATACACCAGCTCCTCCATTTCCAAATATTTTATAACCCCTCTCAGAATAAATTTTGTTTTTGAATTCAGTTTCCTATCTCTGATGGACGCTCCTGATTAAAAAGAAAAAAATATTTCCTTCTATCATTGTCAGATGAAAGAATAGCTCACTAAATTTATCAATTGTGACGAGAGAGCGTTACTGTTGCTTTTATATGGTAAAACCAGCGATCAATTCGGCTACTACTCCATAAGAGAGAGGAAATTGAACACGGCGTATACTAAAGGAAGCGTAAACTAGTAGGATTGATAAATTAGTATTACTATGAATTAACTGTAAAGTAACAGTCGTATAAGTTTTCCATATTACTACACAAAAATGGTGTTCCTTGATAACATAAAATGGCGCATTGAGGAGCTATCATGAAGACTGCAGCAACTGGACGTGCACTTGGTATAACTGTCGTAACGTCGGCAAATACAATAGAAGGACCATCAATGGAACAGAAACTGTTATAAACATTCTTTATATTGCTTGTATGATAAAATTAAAAGACACTAACATGAGGCCAAAAACCTGTCTATCAATAAAACTGAAAGCAAAAATTGACATAAAAATTTCGATCTTGTAGCTCCAGATCTCATGAATGATTCTGTTATGAACTTTGACTGGAAATTTAAACAGTAGTAATTAGTGTAATCTGTAACAACGTTTAGCTCAGTATATGTTTTTCAGCTGATACAGTTATAATTTCAAATCATGTATACAGTAATTTACAGTCGAAATTCAGTCTTTCTTTTTAAACCTCAATGAAAGTAAATTCCGTAAATATTGATTCCATGATAATAACATAGTAGCAAACAACATGGAAACTCAGTTTTGATTAGACTTAAGCTATTTATCACACATCCCAGAGGTATGTCTCTCTCTTGGATATAAAATTGTTACAGTTTAGGAAATAAATCTGAAAAGTTCTGAAATTAAAGGCATTGTTAATATAAAGGTTCCTTGAACTCAATTTCCAGAAATCTAAAATTTTCACCACTCTACAAATACGAAGCTAAATAATAATAATAATAAATAGTTTTTGTTAAATTATCATCAGCAGGAATCTAAACACTATTACAAAAAATTCACTACGGACTCAAGATGACCGAATATGGAAAAGGAAAAAATATCTGACCGAGCGTGGCGGTGTAACCGTTAGCGTTCTCGCCTCGCATTCGGGAGGACGGCGGTTCGAATCCCCGTCCGGGCATCCAGATTTGAGTTTTCCATGGTTTCCCAAATCACTCCAGGCAAATGCCGGGATGCTTCCTTCAAAAAGGCCATGGCCGAATTCCTTCCCATTCCTTGCCCCCATCCTTGCCCCCCATCCTTTCCCGTCTCTAAAGACCTCGCTGTTGAGAGATGTAAAGCAGTTAAAAAAAAAATCTGCTAAGCTCAGAACATTTTTAAACACTGCAGCTTTCTGAAGTAATGATCTTATATAGCCACTATGCAAACGAACGAAGTTTGGACGGTGTAAACAGGTCTTCAAATACGACTTTCTCCACTCGGTAGTCAATCTTTCCTCGAACCAAATTAATCTCTTCAGTCGATTAAGATCGCTGCTGTGTTGTTACACAACTGTGCAAATTCCTCAGACGCCATCGCGAGAGCCAGCTCCCCGAAATGCAGGCGGCGTTCCCGGAAACGGTTCACGCTCCACTTGTCAGCCACGGCCTCCGGGACAAGTAGACAGACATCTGTGCCGCATTATTATTCAACTTCTGTAACGGGTGCCACCGAGATACAGCCTGCGGTATAGAGAGGCGAGCACTGACGCCAGCACACACCCAGAGGCTCAGAGAGAAAAGAAAAGACACAATCTGCGATCTAGAACATAAGACGTTCAGCGCTCCCAATAAATTACGCAACCTTACAATGGCCATTGTTGGCGAGTGGCCGGCCAGACGCGAGAGTGATACAGCAGCGAGGTATCGAGCTATCGAGTGGTGTTCGACATTGCATCACGCGCTCTAGCTTATCTGGCCGGCTTGTCTGGGAGGCGGACTATCGCCCACCACATCTGCTGCCGGTGCTCTGACAATAAGACCGGAGCGCGTCTTCTAGTTCCCGCACGGGTGCACTGGGAGCTGATAAGCGGAGACGAGTTCGTGAGCAGAGCATTTGGCGACCCTGCCCGAGTCCAATTGGATTCCGGGCAGTGCTTTGTCAGGGCCTGATACGCCCTGTCTGAGACATCTGTCTTGTAAACGGATCATCTGCGGTTGGTGACCTCTGCTTCTACCCGCCGTCTGATTTCGCGTTGCAGTTTTGTTCGTTTTCCGTTCTTTGTATACATAATGAGCAGTCTGGTAGCTCTGTGATTAAGGCGCTTGATTCCTAGAGTTCGTTGTCCGATCTCGGATTCGAATCCCCAGGAATTATGAAGAGTTGTGTTTGATCATATGAGCTACGCCAGGACGTTCCGTGGTTCGGATTCCACGTTAAACTGTAGATCCCTGATCAGATCTGCGAATGGATACGCGATTTTCTAACTGGTCGGTCGCTGTATGTCGTTGTTGACGGGGAAGCCTCTTCAAAGCAAGATGTTACTTCGGGCGTTCCACAAGGAAGTGTAATAGGACCACTTCTTTTCTTAATTTTTATAAACGATCTCGGTGACTACGTTAATTGCAGGATGCGATTTTTTGCTGATGATACACTTATTTATAGGGAAGTGGGGTGCTCTGACGATTGCTTAGAAATACAGCGCGATCTGGATGTTATTTCGGAATGGTGCCGTAAATGGCAACTTACACTTAACTGTAAAAAGTGCAAGGCAATGCAAATAAGTAATAAAAAGACCCCGTTTGCTCACGAGTACAAAGTTAACAATTCAGTTGTTGACACGGTCGATTCCCTGAAGTATCTAGGCGTAACAGTACAAAGCAACATGAAATGGGACTTGCACATAACTTCCGTCGTAGGCAAAGCTAATTCTAAACTACGTTTTATAAGTCGTGTTTTGAGAAGCTGCAATGCTCATACAAAGGAAATAGCGTACAAAACACTAGTGCGTCCGCATTTGGAATACTGTTGTGCAATTTGGGATCCGTATCGCAAGGGATTGATTGACACGTTAGAGAAAGTACAGAGGAGAGCCGCTCGATTCGTGGCTGCTAGTTACAGTCCTTATGTAAGTGTCACAGAGCTGATACGTGGGTTAGGCTGGGATTGTTTGGCGGACAGACGACGTCGTTTTCGTTTAAATTTGTTGGAGAATATGCGAAAATCTCTAATTTACGAGTGCAACGAAATACTTCTTCCGCCAACCTATTTAGGTCGCAATGACAGAAGGGATAAGATTAGAGAGATAAGATGCCGTACTGATACATTTATGTATTCTTTCTTTCCTCGTTCTATTCGGGATTGGAATACTGTAAAATAGGATTGGTGCTTAGCACCCTCTGCCACCCACAGTAATTGTGAATTGCAGAGTATAGATGTAGATGTAGAAAGTAATTGTACGTCCTCTGACACAATGGCTTAATATGCCTCCTTCATGAGGATTCAATCAACCTATTGACTACAGAGTATTTTGGCATTTTACATACATAATATCAGGTGGGAGCGTGGTTCAGGCGACCAAAGACTATAGGCAAGTACAGTAATTTTAATGGGTACAAAATTATTTGCGCTCACAGTGTTTACTCTAAGCAAAGGAAATAATTAGATCTTATATATTACATAATTCGTCGTAAAAGGTTTCGCTGAATTCGGTCCAAATCTGGAATTTGAACCTGTCGATCGATTGGACAAGCATTTCAGTTATTAATCCAACAGCCCATTCGTTTCATCAGTAAACATATATACATGCCTTCAGTAAGAGTAAAATTTTGTGAGCGTCTAAACACACGTTAAGAGTAATTTGTTTAAAGCAATTATAAATATGTTCTGAATGTAAGAGTTATTACTGAAGTTCGTTGTTGTTAGTTATAAGAGGTCGTAATCACTCATTTACTCTACCATTCCTCAAATCTACTTAACATTTATTTACAAACCAGTAGCACAGTATTTTCGTCTTCAGTTTCAATAGCATAAGCGACGCATGAAAAATGTAAAAGGTATCTAGAAGCATCCTAATAGTGATTTATACCATCGTCTGAGCATAACAGTACAGTAATTCCAGCATATTACCAGATCTTAGTAAAATTTACTGTAAACTATAATACATACGAAATAATACCTAAAACACAATAATAATTGTTATAGGAGCATTTAAAATCAGATTTAAAAAAATAATCTATTAATACGTTCAAGTTGTTGTTGTTGTTATTAGGGCTTAGGGGCGCGTCGACGACGGGGTCATTAGCGCCCTAGCAACAACCAGCTTAACAGTGTGGCTATTTAGGAATGTAACCGTCTGCATGGCCGACTGTAGAGGGGTCGGCCATACAGACAGCTAACCAAAAAAAAAAAAACACGACGTGGCTGTAAAAATGCCACCAGCGTCGAACAGGTTTAAAAACGAATTAAAAACCATTCCCACCTCACTGGCTGTATAATGGCCAGGGAGATGGGAATTATTACAATATAAAAAGTAAAAGCAATACATATGGACGGGAAGCTGTAGAGGGGCCTCCCATCCATCTTAAAACTTATGCCGGTCTGCCCAAAATTTTTGGGACCAGACCGGCTAATACACAGAATTTTAAAACTTTTGCCACACTGTTAGCTTCATTACTTAAAATAAGGGTCAGATCGTTGGCTAGGCCAACGTCTGCCCTTAAGTCAAAAAATAAAACACAATCAGTTAAAATGTGGCGTACCGTCAAAGGTACGCCACAAGCATCACATTCCGGAGGGTCCTCCCGGCGGAGAAGAAAGCTGTGCGTGAGAGGACAGTGCCCTATACGGAGGCGAGTAAGGAGAACCTCATTCCTCCTCGCCCGCTGGAAGGAGCTGCTCCACGGCTGAACGGTCGGTTTGACCAGCCGGAGCTTATTATGCTCGACCTCCAGCCACTGCCTCTGCCAAACGTCAAAAACCAATCTTTTCCCCGCCAAGGCAAGGTCAGACTTTGGGACCGGATCAAAGTCAATTCTGACCTTGTTGCAGGCTAACTTGGCAGCTTCATCAGCTGCCTCGTTCCCCCTGATTCCCACATGACCAGGTACCCAGCAGAATACGACCTCCTTCCCACAGGACTGGAGGGAAAGGAGGGCGTCCTGGATGTCCTGGACTAAACGGTCTGCTGGGTACATAGTTGCTAACGCCAGAATACAACTGAGGGAATCACAGCATATGAGGTACTTCATATCACGGCGTCCCTTCATATGCTGGAGCGACTTTAGCAGGGCGTAGCACTCCGCAGTGTAAACACTGCACCTGCTATCCAGCTTGTATTTGTAAATCGCTCGAGGGAACACTACTGAACATCCTACACTGTTAGCCTGCTTAGACCCATCCGTATAAACCGGGGTAAAATCCTGATACTGGTTTAAAATGTCACTAAAAAATCTGATAAAAACACTGTCAGCGGTAGACAACTTGTTCAAGCTTGACATTTCCAAAATAGTTCTGGGCCTCTCTAAAAGCCAGGGAGGAGATTTACTCCAACCCTGGTGATAAAAAGTGGGAAACTCAAATCCGTAATGTTCAAAAATAGCCTTTGTACGGTAGCTGAACGGTTTAGTGGCTCTATGCCGGATGGTATAGAGCCGCTCGTAGTTGGGATGTAGCACTATGTCGTACACGGGACTGCCAGGAGTTGTTGCAACATGTACATAGTGTCGCACCATGAGGAGATGCCGCCGGATGGAAAGTGGCGGCTCGCCAGACTCAGCGCAAATGCTGGGTATTGGGCTAGTGCGATTGGCACCCGTGGCGAGTCGAATTCCCGCATGGTGGACACTATCCAACATCCGAAGATAGCTGTCCCGTGCCGAACTGTAAACAATACACCCGTATTCCAACCGCGACCGTACAAAGGCTCGATAAAACTGTAGCAGGCAGGAGCGGTCGGCACCCCACGACCTGCCACACAGACATTTTAAAACGTTTAAAGCTTTCAAGGCTCTGGCTTTTACATCTTTAAGATGTGGTAGCCAGCTGAGCCTTGCGTCTAGAATGAGGCCCAGAAAACGAACAGTATCAGTAAAATGTAAAACGGTGTTCCTCAGGGTAAGGTGTGGTTCTGCTAAAAGACTTCTGCTACGAGTAAAAAGTACACACCGGGTTTTCTTGGCAGAGAAACGAAAACCGGTGTGCACTGACCATTCATCCAGCCTGTTCAGCACGAGTTGCAGCTGCCGCTCGGCGCTTCTCAGGCTGGACGATGCAATAAAAATTAAGAAGTCGTCCACATATAAGGAGTACCTTATGGGAATCCTTATAATGGCTACAATGCAATTAATAGAAATGGCAAACAGCGTAACGCTTAAAACTGATCCCTGAGGGACACCGTTTTCCTGAATAAAAATATCAGACACTTCACTACCGACTCGGTACCGGAAGCAACGACCAGATAAAAATGACTTTAAAAAACGGGGTAAGTTACCTCTAAAACCCCATTCGTGCAACTGTTTTAAAATGAGATGCCGCCAGGTAGTATCGTAAGCCTTTTCGAGATCGAAAAAGTCGCCCACTAAGTGTTGGCTGCGAATAAACGCATCCTGTATTGCCGCCTCCAGGAGGATCAGGTTGTCCAAGGTGGAACGGAACTTCCTGAATCCACACTGAAAGCGGCTCAGAAGGTTTTGGGATTCTAGACACCAGACGAGGCGGCGGTTAACCATCCTCTCCAGTGTCTTACCCACGCAGCTTGTTAGGGCAATACTACGATAGCTACCTGGCAACAATTTGTCTTTCCCTGGCTTTAAAATGGGATTTAATGTTGCTTCTTTCCACGAGTCAGGGAAGTGTCCTCCGGTCCATATATCGTTAAAAATATCCAGAAGGTACTCCTTAGCATCTTTACTTAGATGCCTCAGCATCTGGTACTGGATCAAATCAGGCCCTGGAGCAGTGTCGTTAGCGCTATTCAACGCTGACTCCAGCTCCCAAAATGTAAATGGACAGTTGTAGGCCTCCGTATTCGACGAATCGAAGCACAGCGCGCGCCTCTCGGCAGCAATCTTACGTTGCAGGAACCGAGGGTCAGAATTGGTGGACGAAGTGACAGCGGCGAAGTTCTCCGCCATCAGCTGCGCTATGCTTCGTTCATCGGTGACTATACGTCCGCGATCCAGTAAACCAGATACTGGAGGCCGGGAGTACCTTCCAGATATACGGCGGATAGACTCCCATACTTTCGATGAAGGTGTGGAACGATTTATAGAGCTCACAAAGTCCTGCCATGACCTTTTCTTGCTCTCCTTAATAACTCGACGCGCCTTGGCTCTGGCAATACGGAACGCTGCCAGGTTGTCGGTTGTTGGCTGCAACCTAAATCGACGCAACGCCCGTCTACGACCCTGAATGGCGGATCGACATTCGTCGTTCCACCAGGGGACTCGCGTCCTACGCAGCGTTCCGGAGCTTTTAGGCATTGAAACGTCAGCTGCCTGGTGAATCACTTCGGTAAAGTGATTCACTCTCTCCTCAAAGTTGTTATACTCTTTAAGAGTGATGGAGCGGCGGTAGAGTTGCCAGTCGGCATTGCTGACGTTCCATTTGCGTCGGTTATTCCCTCCTCCACGCTCAAACTCTACGTGCATCCATATTGGGAAGTGGTCGCTTCCATGAAGGTCACGATCGACCTCCCAATGCACGGAGTCCGCGATTGAGGGGGAGTACAATGAAACGTCAATGGCAGAGGACGATCCGGAAGCAGTGGTAAAATGTGTCATTGCACCAGTATTGAGGACACATATTTCCTCTTGCTCTATTAATCTACCAACTATTCGGCCTCGGGGGCAATCGGCGTTTGATGTTGTTGTTGTTGTTGTTGTTATTTGGGTTTTAGGGCGCGTCGACAACGGGGTCATTAGCGCCCTAGCAACAACCAGGCGTGACAACGTGGCAAAATTGCCGTCTGTGTGGCCGACTGTAAAGGGGTCGGCCACAGAGACAGCACAATAAAATACTAAACTACTAACTAAAATACCGTCTGCGTGGCCGACTGTAAAGAGATCGGCCACACAGACGGCTACATGAGATATAAAACTGAAACAACGCAATAAAATATAAAAATTCATACATTAACTGGTTGGCTGTAAAAGGGCCAACCAGTTTAAAAAATAAGTTAGCTGGCTGGCAGTAAAAGGGCCAGCCATATAAACAGTGTCACAAGTAAAAACTGTACTTGGATTGGTGGTTGTAAATGGCCACCAATCCAATTACAAAATCTAGGCCGATCTGCCCAAAATTTTTGGGACAAGACCGGCCAAGCAACAAAACTTTAAAACCTTAGCCACGTTGTCAACGTCATCGTTTAAAATAAGGGACAGATCGTTGGCTAAGCCAACGTCTGCCCTTAGATCTAAAAACAATACACATTCAGTTAAAATGTGGCGTACCGTCAAAGGTACGCCACAAGCATCACATTCCGGAGGGTCCTCCCGGCGGAGAAGAAAGCTGTGCGTCAGAGGACAGTGCCCTATACGGAGGCGAGTAAGGAGAACTTCATCCCTCCTCGCCCGCTGGAGGGAGCTGCTCCACGGCTGAACTGTCGGTTGACCAGCCGGAGCTTATTATGCTCAACCTCCAGCCACTGCCTCTGCCAAACATCGAAAACCAATCTTTTCCCCGCCGATGGCAAGGTCAGACTTTGGGACCGGATCAAAGTCAATTCTGACCTTGCTGCAGGCTAACTTGGCAGCTTCATCAGCTGCCTCGTTCCCCCTAATTCCCCACATGACCAGGTACCCAGCAGAATACGACCTCCTTCCCACAGGACTGGAGGGAGAGGAGGGCGTCCTGGATGTCCTGGACTAGACGGTCTGCTGGGTACATAGTTGCTAACGCCCTGAATACAACTCAGGGAATCACAGCATATGAGGTACTTCATATGATGGCGTCCCTTCATATGCTGGAGCGACTTTAGTATGGCATAGCACTCTGCAGTGTACACGCTGCACCTGCTATCCAGCTTGTATTTGTAAGTCGCTCGAGGGAACACTACGGAGCAGCCTACTCCGTTAGCCTGCTTAGACCCATCCGTATATACCGGGGTAAACTCCTGATACTGGTTTAAAATGTCGTTAAAAACTCTGTTAAAAACACAGTCAGAGGTAGACAGCTTGTGGAACCTTGACATTTCTAAAATCGTTCTGGGCCTCTTTAAAAGCCAGGGAGGAGATTTACTCCAACCCTGGTGATAAAAAATGGGAAACTCAAATCCGTATTGTTCTAAAATAGCCTTTGTACGGTAGCTGAACGGTTTAGTGGCTCTATGCCGGTTGGTATAGAGCCGCTCGTAGTTGGGATGTAGCACTATGTCGTACACGGGACTGCCAGGAGTTGTGGCAACATGTACATAGTGTCGCACCATGAGGAGATGCCGCCGGATGGAAAGCGGCGGCTCGCCAGACTCAGCATAAATGCTGGGTATTGGGCTAGTGCGATAGGCACCCGTGGCAAGTCGAATTCCAGCATGGTGGACACTATCCAACATCCGAAGATAGCTGTCCCGTGCCGAACTGTACACAATACACCCGTAGTCCAACCGCGACCGTACAAAGGCTCGATAAAACTGTAAGCAGGCAGGAGCGGTCGGCGACCCCACGACCTGCCACACAGACATTTTAAAACGTTTAAAGCTTTCAAGGCTCTGGCTTTCACATCTTTGAGATGTGGCAGCCAGCTTAGCCTTGCGTCTAGAATGAGGCCCAGAAACGAACAGTATCAGTAAAATGTAAAACGGTGTTCCTCAGGGTAAGGTGTGGTTCAGCTAAAAGACTTCTGCTACGAGTAAAAAGTACACACCGGGTTTTCTCGGCAGAGAATCGAAAACCGGTGTGCACTGACCATTCATCCAGCCTGTTTAGCGCGAGTTGCAGCTGCCGCTCGGCGCTTCTCAGGCTGGACGATGCAATAAAAATTAAAAAATCGTCCACATATAAAGAGAACCGAATGGGACTCCTAATAACCATAGAGATACTGTTGATTGCGATAGCAAATAGGGTCACGCTTAAAACTGACCCCTGAGGAACACCATTTTCCTGAATAAAAGATCAGACACTTCACTACCGACTCGGTACCGGAAGCAACGACCAGATAAAAATGATTTTAAAAAACGGGGCAGGTTACCCTAAATCCCCATTCTTGTAAACTGATTTAAAATAACATGCCGCCAGGTAGTATCGTATGCCTTTTCAAGATCGAAAAAACAACCCACAAGGTGTTGGCTGCGGATAAACGCATCCTGTATTGCCGCCTCCAGGAGGATCAGGTTGTCCAAGTTGAACGTGACTTCCTGAATCCACACTGAAAGCGGCTCAGCAGATTACGGGATTCAAGACACCAGACGAGGCGGCGGTTAACCATCCTCTCCAGTGTCTTCCCCACGCAGCTAGTCAAGGCAATACTACGATAACTACCTGGCAACAATTTGTCTTTGCCCAGGTTTTAAAATTGGAATTAGTGGTTGCTTCTTTCCACGAGTCGGGGAAGTGTCCTCCGGTCCATATATCGTTAAAAATATCCAGAAGGTACTCCTTAGCATCTTTACTTAGATGCCTCAGCATCTGGTACTGGATCAATCAGGCCCTGGAGCAGTGTCGTTAGCGCTGTTTAACGCTGACTCCAGCTCCCAAAATGTGAATGGGCAGTTGTAGGACCTCTGTATTCGACGAATCGAAGCACAGCGCGCGCCTCTCGGCAGCAATCTTGCGTGGCTGGAACCGAGGGTCAAAATTGGTGGATGAAGTGATGGCGGCGAAGTTCTCCGCCATCAGCTGCGCTATGCTTCGTTCATCGGTGACTATACGTCCGCGATCCAGTAAACCAGATACTGGAGGGCGGGAGTACCTTCCAGATATACGGCGGATAGACTCCCATACTTTCGACGAAGGTGTGGAACGATTAATAGTGCTCACAAAGATCTGCCATGACCTTTTCTTGCTCTCCTTAATAACACGACGCGCCTCAGCTCGGGCTATACGGAACGCTGCCAGGTTGTCGGATGTAGGGTGCAACTGAAACGCCGCAACGCTCGTCTGCGACCCTGAATAGCAGAACGACATTCATCGTTCCACCAGGGGACGCGCGTCCTTCGCAGCGTTCCGGAGCTTTTCGGCATGGAAACGTCAGCTGCCTGGTGAATCGCCTGTGTAAGGTGATTCACCTTCTCGTAAAGACTGTTATACTCCTTTAGAATTATAGAGCGGCGGTAGAGTTGCCAGTCGGCTTTGCTGACGTTCCATTTGCGTCGGTTATTCCCTCCTCCACGCTCAAACTCTACGTGCATCCATATTGGGAAGTGGTTGCTTCCATGAAGGTCACGATCCACCTCCCAATGCACGGAGTCCGCGATTGAGGGGGAGCACAGTGAAAGGTCAATGGCAGAGGACGATCCGGAAGCAGTGGTAAAATGTGTCATTGCACCAGTGTTGAGGAAACATATTTCCTCTTGCTCTATTAATCTACCAACCATTCGGCCTCGTGGGCAATCGGCGTTTGAGCCCCACTGCGCATTATGTGCGTTGAAATCTCCTAAAAGGAGGAATGGCCGAGTGAGTTGCCGCAAGATGTTAGACATATCGTCATAACTGATGGGCGTGTTAGGTGGTAGATAAATAGAGCATACTGTGAGATTAGTGGGACCATAAATCCTCACTGCCACTGCTTGTAAATCAGAGGTGAGAGCTACGGGTTCGGAGTGGACAGTGTTTCGGACAAACACCGCCACTCCACCCTTCGCTCGATCACCCTCGGTATCGTCCTTACGGTACACGTCATACCCTCTTAGCACAGGTTGGTGTGATGGTCTGAAATGTGTCTCTTGTAGACAGAGACACAAAGGTTCAGACCGTGCTAAGAGGTGTAACTCCTCTTTGTGAGCTGTAAATCCATTGATGTTCCACTGAAGTATGGGAGCCATCCTTACCTATTTAGCCTCACCCGCCCCGGTTCGGGTGGGTCTTCGGCCACTTCCTGCTGAGGAACGGGACCAGACTCGTCCACCAGCATTTCCGATTCTTCTTGCCCGGAGGCGGAGACAGACATCTCCGACCCAGAAGACTCTTCAAAATCTTCCCCATCCTTTTTCTTCTTCTTCCTCTGCTTCTTCTGCTTACTCTCCCTGCCGGGTGGCGGTCTGGGAGGAGAAGAAGAGGGGGACTTAACAAACTGGGTCGGATCAGTCTGTCTAAACTTTATACCTCGGATCTTTTGGTCACCTCTATTTCCACCGCTAGCTAATGGTATCGCTACCATTTCAATAGCTCGCGGTGGAATAGGAGGTGCCGTTAATCTGATTGCTGGTGGAGACTTTGTTTCTGCTGCTGGGATGGTCGAGGTTGCAGATGTGTTGCTAGCGACATCCGCGGTCCTAGGTGTCATGACCTTGGTGGATTTTGCACCACACTTGCACTGACATGAGCACGTAGTGCTTGTGCCCATGTCTGCAAAGGATGTCTGCGTAGCAACACTTTCTTTCCTGACGGGAGTCGAGACCGTCTTGGCAAAGCTTGTTCCAAATATTGGAGCGGCGAGCGCTTTCGCCTTCTTCTTTGCCTCTATATAAGGTATCCGCTCTTTGGTCTTCAACTCCTGTATCTTGCGCTCTTCAAGATACACTTGACACTCCCTGCTCCAGGCCGGGTGCGACCCGGAGCAGTTGACACACACCTGTGGGAGCGTGCAATTGGCACCAGGCTCATGTGCCCCCTTGCCGCATCTACCACAGGTGGGGTTGCCCTTGCATGACGCCGTCGTATGTCCGAACCTCTGGCACTGAAAACAGCGCATTGGGTCCGGAACATACGGACGGACGTTCAAGTTGATATAGCCAGCTTTTATACACTTGGGCAACACTGGAGTGTCAAACGTCAGGACGAAGGTGGCAGTCTTTTCAAGACTGCCATTTACCCTCCGTGTAATCTGACGCACCTCGACCACTTGCTGATCTTCCCACTCCTTAACCAGTTCCTCAGTCCCTAAATCCATAATGTCCCGGCAGGTGACAACGCCTTTACTAGAGTTTAGGGTTCTGTGGAGTTCGCAACTGACTGCGAACTCCCCGAGCTTCTCGCAATTAAGGAGCTGGGAAGCCTGCCTACTGGTGTTTGTTTCCAGCAGCAGCGTCCCATTCCTCAGCTTTTTAATTGATTTTAACGTTCCAACCAAACCTTCTAAGCCTTTATTGATGTAAAAAGGGGACACCTTTTCAAATGTCCCCTCTGCCCTCTGCATTATTACGAAAGCGTTCGGTATTGAACACACTTTCCTGTTACTTTGACTCTCCAAAGCGGGTGGGCTATCAACCCTGGCCCGCTTCTTGGTGCTGGGTGTATTGGGTTTAGCCTGCGGCACACCCGGACCGCAGGTTTTTGGGTTTTTGGATTTGTGAGGTTGAATTTTGATCCCACGAGTAAATCCAAAATAAAAAGAAATGCTCTTACAACAGGGGTGCGCAGGTGCCCCTGAGGTTGCACGTTAACGTGTGATCCACCTCTCACACATGCACCTCCTCGGCACGTGGCTGACCTTGAGGTTGAGGGGTTTTTTATAGAGGTTTTTACCGTCCTCGCGATCCGGGCGATGAAGCCAAGATCCCCGTTCTCCTAGGCACACAACGTTCCACCGCCACGCCCTACGGTGGTCGTTGAAGCATGTTAGGAGTTTACGGTGTGGGAAACTTGCGGCGCTCACAAGTTTCCAGCTCGGGCACCGCGGGTTCGCCAAACCCGTACCTGGCACTTGCGTACCAGGCCCCTGCGGGGTCGGCGTTTGAGCCCCACAACGCACTATGTGCGTTAAAATCACCTACAAGGAGGAATGGCCGAGTAAGCTGCCGCAAGATGTTAGACATGTCGTCATAACTGATGGGCGTGTTAGGTGGTAGATAAATAGAGCATACTGTGAGTTGAGTGGGACCATAAATCCTCACTGCCACTGCTTGTAAATCAGAGGTGAGAGCTACAGGTTCGGAGTGGACAGTGTTTCGGACAAACACCGCCACTCCACCCTTCGCTCGATCACCCTCGGTATCGTCCTTACGGTACACGTCATACCCTCTTAGCACAGGTTGGTATGATGGTCTGAAATGTGTCTCTTGTAGACAGAGGCACATAGGATCAGACCGTGCTAAGAGGTGTAACTCCTCTTTGTGAGCTGTAAAACCATTGATGTTCCACTGGAGTATGGGAGCCATCCTTACCTATTTAACCTCACCCGCCCCGGTTCGGGTGGGTCTTCGGTCACTTCCTGCTGAGGAACGGGACCAGACACGTCCACCAGCATTTCAGTATCTTCCTGCCCGGAAGCGGAGACAGACATCTCCGACCCAGAGGAATCCTCAAATTCCTCTACATTCTTTTTCTTCTTCTTCCTCCTCCCCTTACCCTCCCTACTGCTGGACAGTCTGGGAGGGGACGAAGAAGGGGACTTGACAAACTGGGTCGGATCAGTCTGTCTAAACTTAGGTCCTCTTATCTTCTGGTCACCCCTATTTCCACCGGTAGCCAATGGTATCGCTACCATTTCAATAGCACGCGGTGGAATAGGAGGTGCTGTTAACTTCTTTGCTGGTGGGGTCTTAGTTACTGCTGCTGGACTGGTCGAGGTTGCAGAAGTGTTGCTAGCGACATCCGCGGTCTTAGGTGTTATGACCTTGGTGGGTTTTGCACCACATTTGCATTGACATGAGCACATAGTGTTTGTGCCCATGTCTGCAAAGGATGTCTGCGTAGCAACACTTCCTTTCCTGACGGGAGTCGAGACCATTTTGGCAAAGCTAGTTCCAAATATTGGAGCGGCGAGCGCTTTCGCCTTCTTCTTTGCCTCTACATAAGGTATCCGCTCTTTGGTCTTCAACTCCTGTATCTTGCGCTCTTCAAGATACACTTGACACTCTCTACTCCAGGCAGGGTGCGACCCGGAGCAGTTGACGCACACCTGTGGGAGCGTGCAGCTGACACCCGGCTCATGTGCCCCCTTGCCGCATCTACCACAGGTGGGGTTGCCCTTGCATGACGCCGTCGTATGTCCGAACCTCTGGCACTGGAAGCAGCGCATTGGGTCCGGAACATACGGACGGACGTTCAGATTAATGTATCCAGCTTTAATACACTTGGGCAACACTGGAGTGTCAAACGTCAGGACGAAGGTGGCAGTCTTTTCAAGACTGCCATTTACCCTCCGTGAAATCTGACGCACCTCGACCACTTGCTGATCTTCCCACTCCTTAACGAGTTCCTCGGTTCCTAAATCCATAATGTCACGGCAGGTGACCACGCCTTTCGAACAATTCAGGGATTTATGGAGTTCGCTTTTAACGGCGAACTCCCCGAGCTTCTCACAGTTAAGGAGCTGGGATGCCTGCCTACTGGTGGATGTTTCCAGCAGCAGCGTCCCGTTCCTCAGCTTTTTAACTGATTTTAGGGTACCAACTAACCCTTCCAATCCTTTATTTATGTAAAAGGGGGACACTTTTTCAAATGTCCCCTCTAGCCTCTGCATCACAACGAAAGCATTCGGTATCGAACAAACTTTCCCGTTACGATTACCGTCTGAAGCGGGAGGGCTATCAACCCTGACCCGCTTCTTCGAATTGGGTGTATTTTTATTTGCCTGCGGCACACCCGTACCGCAGGGTTCTTTGGTTTTTTGGTGAGGCTGAATTTTTGGTCCCACGAGAAAAACCAGTATAAAAAAGAATGCTTATACAACAGGGGTGCGCAGGTGCCCCTGAGGTTGCACGTTAGCGTGTGATCTACCTCTCACACATGCACCTCCTCGGCACGTGGCTGACCTTGAGGTTGAGGGGTTTTTTATAGAGGTTTATACCGTCCTCGCGATCCGGGCGATGAAGCCAAGATCCCCGTTCTCCTAGGCACACAACGTTCCACCGCCACGCCCTACGGTGGTCGTTGAAGCATGGTAGGAGTTTACGGTGTGGGAAACTTGCGGCGCTCACAAGTTTCCAGCTCGGGCACCGCGTGTTCGCCAAACCCGTACCTGGCACTTGCGTACCAGGCCCCTGCGGGGAATACGTTCAAAAAAGTTCTTATACATACGAATTGGAATATTTTCTCTGACTGATGCTTTCAGAGTTTCACTTAACAGATTGAGTGTGGAATTGTTACTGCGGTATCCTGCCAATCTGTAAAATGTTTCCAGCCACCTAACTCCCACTGGGGAGCCACAGTCCATTTAGTAACCAGATCATTGAACTATCTTAATACATACACGGAAAATATATTGTTACCAAAAATGGAATTGGATATTCTTGCGTAAGGATCACAGCTGCGCTTTGATTGTTGACAGTAAAAAAGTTCATGGAAGCCTACCAAAGATAAAATGAAGCAATTGACTTTGTCACTGCATGTGAAACAACTGACGACTGTAGTATGCCAAATGTTTACAACGAATATCGTATTGTCACCCAGTAAATTAAGTTCTCCGCTTTGCCGTTTGTAAGAACGGAAAAGTTAGTTTGTATGTGTTGCAAGTATTAAGGTGATTTCAAATAGTGTCTGTATCTAGCTGAAAACGAAATATGCTTCGCGGATTTTCAGTGCTTCATTTTTATGCAGCCACATCGTTGCGTTGATACTTTTCGAGCTTTTCCAAACACAGAGGTTGAATCAAGATTCATTTACAGCAATTGTATTTCTATAGCAGAAAATTTATGGAGGCTACAGATATTTATATACAATGGTTAATTAATTTCGAGGTTTATTGCGTTGGTTACGAGGTATGGCGTCACAGCTAGAAATTGCGTAGTTACACAAGTAACCTAAATTCTTTCTCCTTCGAATGTTCTCATTATATTCACTGTTGGGGAAAAGTAAAAAAATCATACTCAATTAAGGACGCTCTTTTCTCGTTGCGAATAACACTTGAACATAAGCATTAATGGCACGTTTATTACTGCAATTTGGTAACTATTCGGGCTAAAGGATCCTTCAACATTTGAAATTACATGCAGAAATCTAGTTAGGATCTAAGTTAATGATCTATAAAAATTGCTGGATTCTGTCTGAACGCTAGCTAGAGCACTATTCTTACTTGAAATGAGAAGCCGTATTCTGAACTAACATTGTTTGAATCGGGATGGTATCTGCTTCGATCTCTATAGAAACGAACACTGACTATTATGCTTATCCGTCGGATAAGAGTCAAAAGTAATGGCCGCTTTTGTATTCTTGTCGAATAGTCAAAAATGATGAGAAAATAGTGACTTTGGCCTGCATAATTCAGACTTGCTGTATAATAATTCTCACATTAAACAGGTTTCGTTTTCTTTGATTGTGTGAAGATGATACCTTTATTCAAATTTGATTGAATCCCTCGTAGTTCGTAACTTTCGATATCAGTTTAAATTATCTTTTTATTCCTTTTTATCCTAGAGATTTAGATAGTCTGCAAACAATTCGTCAGTTTCTACTGCCTTATTTCACTTTATTGATAGTATATATGTCCATATAGAAATCTTCTTCTGTTTCATAAAAACAGTGTGAACCCATGAAAAACTTTCCTATACCCAACCATCCAGTTCCCCTTAACCTCCTAAAAAGATTCGCTCTTTTGTTTGGTTGTCGAAGTTAGATACTCGGCTATATGTATACACAAATTACAAAGAGATTTATAAATGTGAACGTATTTCCAATACAGTATTGTATACAATATTTGATACCAGAGCTTTTTTTATTTAATTGGGACCTTATGTCACTCAAACAACGATGTCAGTGGTGCTCTAACTAACAACTGATACAGCAACGTAAATTAAAAATAGACAAATTTTCTGTCTGCATGGATGTGTGTAAAGAGGTTGGTCATATAGACAGCACAATAATGCAAAATTTCAAAATGCGGCGGCACATCTGCCAGGCGAACTTAAAATTTGATAGAGAAATAATGTCTGGTTCTGCCGAACCAGATGACTATGGCTGGATGAGCAGTCAGTTTCAATGTTAAATGAAGCAGCAAAGGACGTTAGCGAAACTTTCCAACCACGCTGGAGGAGCTTTAATCATTGATCTATGTGGCTACTGAACCCATTTTCGTAAAGATATTGCAGGATGTAATGGAAAATTTAATTCTGCGGCTGCGTTACTTCTGTGCTTACAAAATACCCGTCGATCGAAGAATTGTGATGTGACTCATTCATTGCAGACTGCTGGCAGAGGAAGAGTTTATTTATGCATTCTGATACGAGCTGTACAGCTTACAGTGCCATCTGTTAACAGCTTTTATAACTTTTTGTTTAAAGTCCTGTATGAAATTCTTACAGGCCGACCCCGGTAGCACGAGCTAGCGAGCTGGCTTCACGTTGTAGGGGTCGCCGGTTCGAGTCCGGCCCAGGGCATGGGTGGTTTTAATTAAGTGTTGTGTTCGTCCTGTGTTGTCCTGTCACTTGTGATATTAAATAATATGAGAAGATACTATGAACACAGTTGAAGAATGATAGAAATACAGTTGCTGGCTGAATGGCTACAAGGCCGAATGCCATTTAAAATTAAAAAAAAAAAAAAAAAAAAAAAATTCTTACAGCCTTCACAATAAAAATACCGTTTGTAGCATTCTTCTGTCGATCTTTGTTTTCGAGATTTTACATTTTGAAATGAGGGAGCCATTTCGTGAACACCCTGTATGTAATCTGGCAATGCGCATGAAACTTTCTTTGTTCCAGGTGGTGTTGCATCACAAAAACTTCTTTGCTGTACTAAACTGTAGCTCAGACGTTACTAACAAATACCAAATTCTGAAACGAAACAAGATACAGTAGGAAGCTGTAATTTACAGTTACGGATTAGATATTTATTTTATTATATGAGGATAGCTCAATAATGCCATTTTAATAATTAAAAAAATATCTAAACACCAACTTGAAGGAATAAAAGAAAAAAATTGTATTTGTTAAAATATCCCTCACGTAACTCAAAAGTTTCTTTTATTTTTGATCGATACTTGTAAATTTATTTCATCGACTTAGTATTAACCAGTGAACAAGTATGGTTGGTCAGGGGTTAACACTCGTGGCCTGGCGTCCGGGAGATCCTAGGTTTGATCCTCGGTGAGGTAGTACTGGTGTATGTTTTCAATTATTTTTTAAAATCACTTAAACGAAATGCTGGGATGGTTCCTTCAAGAGGCCATGACATCTAATAAACACTGCCAAAAATGAACAAACTTTTCAGAGAGTGAAATACAGAAGAAACCAGAACGGCCTTGGTTTTGGTTTATACTTTAGTGGGAACTTTATTCCATGGGATTATTTATTATCAGTGGTACACCTAATAATTCTGTAAAGTAAAATAATATTAACAAAAGTACGAATTAATGCTGTCATGGATCCTGTAACTGTGACACTGGTCATTCAATGTCCCTCAGTAGGTAATGAAGCTCTACATTAGTTTTGTCAGGTAAATGTGCTAGCAAAACTCTAAATGGCATCGAGACTCCCCGTATTGTATTACTCTTAATTCAATTATGAATACTGACAAATTTTCTTTAGTAAAATGCGTTGAGCTTGAAGACCTCACTTCGATACATCGACCATCTTCGTAGAGTCTCGATGACGCCCGAAGTGTTAGTCACTCTGCCTGCCACCACAGCACTGCTTGGCTAGTCAGCAAAATTCAAATGAATAACTGTACTGACTTGATTTACGTTTATGCTGTAAAAATGAAATGTATATATGAAATCAATAATTTAATATGATTTTATTCGCATATTGTTCCAATAAAGCGTAATTGCGATTCCAGCTAAAGGTAATTGTCTGTCGTGTACCAGAGATAAAGGTTATAATGCGAGGCAGGGATATAAAATTTGACGTTCGTTTAAATTACGTAAATGTTTACTCTATATTCTCAGTAGCAGTTACTGAAACCAAGTGACAACCTAACCTAAGAACTTTTTTTACAGAAGATTACAAACAGGGAAGTTAATTAAAATCCAGAGAAAGTTTATACCAAACGTAAGTATTCACGAAACATATTTATCAACCAAATGATACTTATTTGTTACTGAAATTACATTTTTTTAGAAACTTTTTAATAATAACAAAAATTTCCATCAATTATTAATCCTTATTCGTGTATCTTCAGAAAATTTTCCAGATAAAATTCTTAATATCACCGTAAGTGATTCTCATCATTTTCGACTGGAGTTTAAACTAGTTATAAATAAGTAAACTAATTTACCGGTCGTCATTTGTATACATGTATTTAAAAATAGCTCGGTAGCTCCTACATTTAAATTCAAAATTAAGAGTTATCTAAATCTAAATGCTAATTTTGTTGCACTATAGCGGCGTGTCCACTGTACTATCTACTACAAGCAGTTGTTCTCTGTGTTTGTCGTTGTTTTTTTTCACTACATGTGCAGGCACGTTTTTGTAGCTTATGGCAAAATATTTGGAACTCGTGAATTCATAAATTTTGGTAAGAAACGTGAGACCCCTTTCGGACTCTATCAAACGTCTTATTAACCGCTCTGAAACCATGAGAATGATTTGCTGGCGGATCAGTGAAGAATCCCAAAAGAATGCTTTATGTGACGAAAGCAGAGAAGGATAGGGTGCAATGACATTAAAGAGACATTGGAATATACCCCAATTAATTGTTACTGGGTAAGTGGTACTTAAAAAAAAAGTAGCGACTTTTCCGCACAGATCATCGTATGTTGTGTAATGACAATACCAGTAAAATGCAATCAAATTACAGAACTCGAGCATGGTGATATAGGATGTCACTCCTTGTACTGTAGCGGATATTGGGAAGCTGGACCTAGTTTTTAATGTTTTTTTTTTTTTTTTTTTTTTTTTTTTTTAATCTCGGGATCATTAGAAGAGATAAAGAACTGGAGGTAGGGAACGGGAAGGAATTCAGCCATAGCCTTTTGAAAGAACGATCCAAACTTTCGATTGGAGTGATTTCGGGAAACCATAGAAAACCTAAATCTGGATGGTCGGATGGGGATTCGAACCTGCTTACTCCAGAAGGGTAGGCCATGAAAATGAAGTAAGGCGATGTGCCAGACCGTGATTTCTATGCATCTTTATTAACTATAGCGGTACAGGCAGCTGGCAATGGCAAACTGAAGTTGTCAGGCGTTGTGTGTAGAGATGAAACGGATAGTTGTTCGCCCGGATATCGGTTATCCGGCCATCCTACAAGCCGGATAGCCGGATATTCGGCAGCCGAATTTGAGTTGAGAAAAATAAAAATGTCGCCAGTAAAGAAAGGATCGTCTATTTGGGAATATTTTGAAATAAATAATGACAGTAACTTTTCAATTACTTTTCGTGAGGCATGTTTTGACGTGAAGTTTGAATCATTTTCTTTTTACCAAGTGAAAGAAAACGTAATGTCGTAATTTTTTCTGCCTTCGACCAGATACCTCTGCCATGATAAACCATATGAAAATGAAATATCCGAAATCACTTTGGGATGTAAACGTCTTCCTTAATTTCACAGCTCAAGGGTATCTTCTGAAGTCAAACTAGAAACATTTACCTGGTTCTCACTCTGGAGAAAATATAGCAAGAGAACTTAATATTATCGCAAATCGTTGGGCTATTGACCAAAACAAAATACATTTACTCTTTCATGACAATGGCGACAACATGGTAAAGGCTGTATGCGTGGCTGAGTATTATTCTGCTAGATATTTCATCCATTTACTTCAGACAATTTTAACTGAGCCACTGAATGTCCCGTATGAAGTGGTAGGAGTGATTTTTACTGATAAATGTACTTTAATCGTTCAGGCTAAGCTCAAGAAAAATTGCAGGCGATTCAAAAAGAAAAATTTACCCGACCGTCAGCTGGTACCAAATATCAGACCGAGATGGAATTCTACCTTTTATATTACAGAGCTCTCGTTGGAACAAAAAATCGCTATATGACTAAATGTGGCTGATCGCGGAATGCACACTAATTTGACGCTTTAACAATGGTGTTTGATGGTAAAATGCCTTAGGCTATTGAAGTTCTTTGAAGAAATAACAAAAATAACAAGTGCTGGCCCTTATCGCAATTCCGAAGCAATATCAGAAGTTTCTGCACTACAAAAATAATTTAGATAATGATGAAAAAGCACAAGGATCTCCTTACATACCACACATCAGAGCCTCTTTGAAAACTGAATTAAAAAGTCGTTTCGGCTCCTTAAGTGAAGATTCACACTACTTGATTGCGACCTTCCTAGAGCCAATATTCAAGACTAACTATCTGGGGTCTGCTGAAGCTCGTCAGAAGATTCTATTAGAATCTATAAGAATGTCTTGCGAGGAATCTTCCATCAGTAGCAGTTCATCCTAAATGGCTGTTAAAACGAGTGGAAGGGACGAGACAGGATCAACTGTGACTCACGCCGGCCTCGGTAGTGTAGGGGCTAGAGTGCCGCAGGTCGCCGGTTCGAGTCCGGCTGCGGGCATGGATGTTTAAGTGTTGTATGTGACTGTGCTTGTCATGTCCGTCCTGTGGAGTGTCTAGAATTACTCGAAAGACAATATACACATGGAGAAACTAAAAGCACTTTATGAAACAAACTCATAATTGAGCTGGCTGTATGGTCAAGGATGCCAAATGCCATAAAAAAAAAGTGATTCACGAAGCTCACGACACGTTTAGGAACACACGCTCAGGAAAAAAAAGTGATTGCTAGTGAGATTGACTTTTATTTAAAGTCATCTCGAATTAATGGAAAGCGTGATTCATATATTTGGTGGTCAGCTAATACGACACAATATCCGAATTTGACAATTTGCTAGAATTTATTTTTCAGCACGTTGCAGTAGTGTTTATAGCGAAAGACTTTTCTTTGAACTTGGCATTGTTTACGAGGACAAGAAAAAGTCTATTATCTCATATTACCCAGTAATTGATGTTCATTCATTTTTTTATGCTAAAAACAATAATAAACGGTATTTTTATTTGTGTTTAGACTTATTATATACTTAGGATTTGTGAATTTAAAGAAAATGTTATGAAATTTTCGTAATTTATTGAGTATTCGATACCTGCCGGATATCCGCCGGATAGTGACCTACTATCCGGTATCCGGCCGGATAGTAAATTTTGGCCGGATACTGGATTTTGGCCGGATACTGGATAGTTGCTGGATATCCGTTTCATCTCTAGTAAAAAGCTTCCCTGGTAATTCCCAGGCGAAAGAAAACCATTATTCCTTTATAATTCCCTGTAACTGAGGAGCGACCTTGTAACACAGAAGTAGCACCAAGTTCCAGCAAAAAATAAAATACTTGTAAAAAAAAAAAAAAAAAAATGTGAGAACAGCTGGTACAGAAATTAATCAGACGACGGTAAAAAAGAGGTAGAAGAAGTAAAGTAGACCGGCTGAAACATCCGCCAATGAGGTAGGCCGAAGGCCGCTCCCGCGGCAGTTACCGCAAGTGATCGCGCCGGGCGTGTACGGTGCAGAAATCATAACAATTAGGCGGCCGCAGCCATTTACGCCGGCGCGCACGACTTGCGATGTTTCTTATCGATAGCCACGACAGCAGAACGGTTGCGAAGCGGGCGTGAGCGGAGACCAGCCCGATTGCTGTTGAGACACAATAGGGAGCAGGCCTACACGTAAAAAGCGGTGGCAGCAGCTCGGGTACGAGTGCCAGAAGGCCGCGCTTGCGAAAAAAAATGTCTCGCAGATGCGAAAATGCAATCTCTTCGGTTTTGTTAAACTGTATAGAGATCCCTAAGGATATTTTACGATGGAATGTTCGTTGATATTGCCTTCCAGAACGTGGAATCAAAAAATGTAAGGGTACCATCTATGATATCGTGGTAAACCCCTTTACGGTCTCATTAATATAAATACTTTGTATCAGATTCCTTCGATTAGTCCACATCAATCACCTATATTTTCAAGTATGCCACCAGCGCTGTAAATTATCGGAAAAAAATAATCTTAATGTTTTATTCTACCATTTATTTATTTATCTTATGATATTTAACAAGACACAAAAAGAGTGAACAAATATGTATATCACACGCTCATAGATCTACAGGGTGAGTCAAAAGTCGCAGTACACCCTTTTATTTCAAAAACTCTGCAGGAATTGGGAAACCTGAATATTCCAGTAAGGTATTGGTGAGGTGGTCTATCTTTTACGGTATGTAGCGAACATGGGCGCCATCTTGAAATCGGCCATCTTGAATCTAAGTCATTTTTTTTAAATGGAAAGGGGGTAGTGTGACACATCAAATAACATCAGAAATTTCTCACAAGTTCATTCCTGTAAACAGATTTGAAATAGCAGTTGCGGTTCAAAAGTTATGTAGCTTTTTTGTTGCAGATAACTGAAGATGGCTTTGACCAAGGAGGAGAGAATTGAAATCATTTTGATGTCTGGAGAACGAAGTTTCCGTGTCATAGCTGCAGATTTTAACAACCGTGATTGTGACGGTTAACTTCACCACTGACATAAAAGTTTGCCTCATCACTGAACAAGGTGCTTTGTGCAAAAGAGGGATCCTCTAAGGCCCACGTGCAAAACTGTCTGGGTCATCCTCTGCTAGGTGCTGGAGTAACTGAATCTTTAATGGATGCCATCGATGGGCATGAAGGATTCGTATGTTCGATGACTGGCTGATTCCACATTCTGCTGACAAACGGCGTGTGCTGCGTTGTGGGCTCTTCACGAAGGACGCCAAAACCATTGTTGAGGTTGTCTCGTCAGTAGCACTTTTTGGACGGCCACTCCGTGCCTTGTCAGCCACAGTCCCAGTTTCTCGGAATTTGGAAATTAAGCACCTGACAGTGTTGTGTGAAAATGGAGGTCTTACAGCGTGCCGGTTGTTAAAATCTGCAGCTATGACACGGAAACTTCGTTCTCCAGACATCAAAATGATTTCAATTCTCTCCTCCTTGGTCAAAGCCATCTTCAGTTATCTGCAACAAAAAAGCTATGTAACTTTTGAACCGCAACTGCTATTTCAAATCTGTTTACAGGAATGAACTTGTGAGAAAATTCTGATGTTATTTGATGTGTCACACTACCCCCTTTCCATTTAAAAAAATTGACTTAGATTCAAGATGGCCGATTTCAAGATGGCGCCCATGTTCGGTACATACCGTAAAAGATAGACCACCTCACCAATACCTTACTGGAATATTCAGGTTTCCCAATTCCTGCAGAGTTTTTGAAATAAAAGGGTGTACTGCGACTTTTGACTCACCCTGTAGTGTTATGATCCATTCAGTTGAGGTGATTGGTGCATCGTGAATGTCAGCCATTGTTCCTCCGTATGCTTGAAGAGGAAAGTCAGGAACGAGATGGTGAATTCAATTTAACGTGGCTCAACAATCGCAATTTGCAGAACTGACTCAGCCTCATTTGTGTAACAAGTAGCCGTATCTGTCTTGTCCTGTTCGAATCAGATTCCATTGCCGTCTTGGGAGATCGAATTCTTATAACCAAAATGAAGGATCTTCAATTAATGACTGCTCCCATTGACGAAACAATCGCATGTTCCACACACTTCTGTTTACTCAATAAAACGCAGTGCTTTTATAAATATCAAATCAAATGGTTTATTCAAGTTTTACAATTCAACACCTATTATCGATTACTTATCTTTTGTTTGATCTAAATACATGAGTATTCGTTAAAACATTAACAATAATTTATTAATGCAATCGTACTTCTTCATGGCCTCAAGCTTGAACTTCCAAATATTACAACAAGCTTCTCCAGCATGCCAAAATCCATTTTCAGTCATTCTTCCTACATTCGAATGTCTTCATTTCTCTCTTTTTTATCTGTGTGATAATAACAAACCAAAGATTATCCTTGGTTAGACGACTTTTGTTTGTCATTATTACACAGAAGATTACGTTTAAAGGGGCAAAGATTCTCCTTCGTTAGATGCTCTTTGCCCCTTTAAACGTAAATAGCATAATCAGTTAACAGAATAACAAATATTTGAAATATATATATGTAAAAATACGATTTAAACATTAATTTCTATACATTGTGAGGCTGTGTCTCACAAAGAGATTGAATGAATTCGAGAAGGTGACAGGAACACATGCTGCTTGAGAGATTTTCAGATTGGTGAGAAATAAATGAAGTAAACATAAATTTTTTCTGAACATCCAAGTCATGAGATCGATTTTTCAGCCAAAATTGATAAATAAGATTCCAATTATAAAGTAACAGAATTGGCAAAAGACGTCTCCTTGGAAGATAAAGTGAATAATATGAAACTGCAGACTTAAGATTTACATAAAATTCCGAGAGATGGACTCACCAACAATAGCAAAAACAATATAAGCTATTTAAAACTATCACTGGAAAATAACACGAACGGATCAAACTGATAATACCTACTAAGATTTTGTTGACATTAATCGAAGCAGAGAATGAGCGACTGTGGGGTAAAAGCTCTGGTCTAGCATGCGCGAGAACGTGTGTTCTAATCCCCGTGCGGCCATTCAGGTATCAGTTTTCAATGGTTCTTTCAAGAGTCCATGGCAAAATTCCTGCCCATTTCCTATACCCGATTGAATCCTGCCTCTAATGACTTCAACGAGTCGGAAGGTACTGAGAATAATATATATAACTACTTCCCGATTATTTTCGCAGTCACTTATACTGACTCCATTAAAGGAGTAACCATATTGCGATGCGACTTTCAAGAAACATCTAGACCAGACGCTGAATCAAACCAGTCTAGAGACTTATGACAAAAAAAAGTGTTGTGATGAATCATCCATCCCTTCATATCTTGCAATAACTTCTTCATATCAACATAATCTTTGCCCTTCAATTATCTGCTTCATGTATTCTAATCTTCGTCTACTTCTTTAGTTCTTACACTCTACTAACAAATTAACTAATTCAGCCATGTCTTAAAATGTTACCTACCATCCTGTCTCTTCTTGCTGTAAGATACTTCTATAAACTTCTTTCTTCACCCATCATTTACAAAATACGTTCGTTTCGTACTTTATCTGTCCACTTGATTTTCAGCATCCTTCTATAACATCATATTTCAAATGCTGCAATTTTCCTTTTTTTCTGTTATTTCTGAAGTCCATACTCCGATATCATAGAGTGCTGTGCTCCATACAAAAAGTTTTGAAAGTTCTTTCTGAGTCTTAAAGCAATGTTTGAAAAAAAAATTCGTTCACTACTTAGCATAAAGAAATAGACCACTCGAAGAAAGAAATTCATTAAAAACTTCTCCATCAAAATGATTTACAAATTTTTAAATTAGTTATTAGATATCTGTATAAATTTTATCTTCGATGGCCTCTTGTTAGACGGAATATCTGTGGCTGTATGATCTTGCAGACCAAATGCTAAATAAATAAATGTGGAATATTTATGACAAAATGCCAATCCCAGCCCTAGTATTCTGATGATATAATTACTGACTCTCACTGGGATAGCCAGTAATGACATATATGTTATCACTTCATATTTCTGGTAAGGAAGTCAGAATTATGAGAGTGTTTAGGAAGTTTATGTAAACAGCTGTCGTTCGTAAAATTATACGGGAAATAACAAGTTCTTACACAAGTTATTTAATGGTACATTAACGAATATTCTTATAGTAATGGAGCATGGCGTATGTGAATGATTTAGATGTTCAGTACACTGCTGTAACCCATATCGTTACTGAGCAGCTTGCTTCACGTAAGTAACAACATGAAAAAAATACTTATCTCCGGGGTTGAATCTAAATTCAATAAGCCAGGTAGAATAGCTGGCAACATGCGAGTTTGGAATCAGATTTTAAGTGCATTCATTTCCCGGCCCAATCATCCTTATTTCGGTTTTCCATGTTTTCACAACATACTTCTAACTAATGCTTTGACAGTTTCATCAGAAGGCTATGGTTAAACGCCGTCCCCTTCTATCTCCCCAGACCCTAATAACCTCAACGTACGCAAGTCGTAAAGCAACAAATTGTGTTTTTCTTCTATCTTCATAAAATGAAAAATTATTCCAAAGATTGTAAAAAATTTGAACGTTTTTAGTGGCATCTACTGCTTTGATTTTACCCTTCGTTTGTTGGTCTCTTTTAAGTTTAAATATTATCATACATTTAACAAATTATCTTCCGTTTCAGACGAGTAAACCACTAAGTTCTCACTAATACCGTTTCTCCGATGATTACCTCCTTAAGAATTAATTCCGTAAATATTAATTCTTCATTGGAAAAACTATTAAAATAAAATCGTATTTATGTTCTTCTTACAACGATACAATTTTACAATCATGCTGTTAGTCAGTGTGAGATGTTGGTCAGATTTATGTTAAGCATGACTATTTACTTCTGCAGAACCTGATCAACTGATCAGTTTTTTTAGTGATTTGTTTAATTCAGATTCGTGGTCTTGATTTCAGGAAGTCTTTTTCTTAATTTTTTCCTGCCAGAATTTATTTCCTGACGGTTAAGGAGTTTCTTTCAATAGGTTTACCTTTCAAATATGTTCAAAAAAATATTTGTTAGAACTGGTTTGTGACACTACAATGCAAGTAACTGGACTTGATTTTAAATTTTGATGACGTTGGCCCATTGCGTGGTATTTTCTATGTTGCGTGAAATACTCACAAAGCTATAAAACATTGATCACGTGGAACAGTGTCGAAATATTTAAGAATATCGTAGAAATGTGGCATTACTCTGTGGTGCATTATTATTTCCTTCTTAAACCGTTAGTAGATATTTATATGTCGCAACAGTCCTTTTGTTAAACTTCTCATATGAGTAGGATATTTCATCAAGAAGCTTTCCAGTACTCTCATACCTCATTTCAGGTGTTTAGTACCTTTTCCTGCCATGTTTCAAGAGACGGATTCGAAAGTGTTGTAACTTTGTGGAAAGTCAGTGGCTGAATGTCCACATGGAGCGGTCTCCTTACGAAATTCGCCGTTGTGTCCACGAAGCTTCGTGTTCTACAGTCATCAGACACGCTGTCAGTCGGTGACGCGAAAGTGTTGCCCGTGCCACAGGTGCGTTTATGCAGAAACGGGCCGTTTCGCAAGGAATGTGACACCGCCAGCAGCGCCCGCAACTGCAAGACGAGTCACAAAAACTCGATTGCTTTGAGAAACGAGTGAGCCGCGAGGCGAGGAAGCCTGTTGTTGCCACTGGACCGACTGCCCGTCCAGTCTGACCTCCGTACCACTTGCGAAACACAGCCACTCCGTGTCCAGACAGGAGAGCAACCGTTTGCAGCGGTGCTATATTTCCTGGCGTAATTTTTTGATTCCCCACCTCAAAATTACAGATTTCATCTTTTGCCACATGCATCTATCGCTTCTTGTTGTTGTTGTTGTTGTTTTAGGGCGCGTCGACAGCGGGGTCATTAGCGCCCTAACAATTACCAGCTAAAACTGTGGCTTAAGAAAGTTCTAAAATACTGTCTGCATGGTCGACCGTAAAGGGGTCGGCCATACAGACAGCAAATAAAATAAATCATAAAATCAGGCGTGGCTTTAAAGAAGCCACTGATACTCTAAACCCTACAAAACCTGGATGGCTGTAAAGGGGCCAAGAAGTTTTAAAGGAGAATTAAAAACATTACAAGTCTCGCTAGCTGTATAGTGGCCAGCGAGAAATGAATCATAACAATATAAAAAATAATAACAATGCTCATGAATGGGTGGCTGTAAAAAGGCCACCCATCCAGTTTAAAACTAGGCCGATCTGCCTAAAATTTTAGGCGCTAGACCGGCCAACACACAAAATTTTAAAACATTCGCCACATTGCTCGTCTCATTGTTTAAAATGAGGGACAGATCGTTGGCCAAGCCAACATCTGCCCTTAAGTCTAAAAGAAACACACAATCAATTAAAATGTGGCGCACCGTCAGAGGTACGCCACAAGCATCGCATTCCGGAGGGTCCTCTCGGCGCAGAAGGAAACCATGAGTCAGAGGACAGTGCCCTATACGGAGGCGAGTAAGGAGAACTTCATCCCTCCTCGCCCGCTGGAAGGAGCTGCTCCACGGCTGAATGGTCGGTTTGACCAGCCGGTATCGCTTCTTAGGGGACGTCAATTAATTTCATGACGAGTTTTTTCCGGAAATTCTGACCCCCTCCCCTCCCTCCTCTGGTGATATTTGGTGAGATCTGGCTGGTCCTTCCCCCTCCCCTGTCATCAGTTGAGATCTCTAGGGAATCCCCCCCTCCCCCCCCCCCCCGGCTGACTATTATAATTTTGAAGTCCTTTTTTTAGTTCTACCGTTCTTCGAGATATTAGAACATGGTGAGATTTCAGTCGGCCCTCCTCCCCCCTCCCCCTACCAATTTCACCTCACGAAATTAATGGACGCTCCCTTAGTCAAAGGCACTCCGTTAATTTTCATAATTATATGCTTTGTGCTGCTGGGTACCACTCAGTCATTATTTTCCCTTTCTTAGTCCCTATCTACTTTCGAATACCGTTTATGACCGTTATATGTTTCCGTATCCAAAGGATATTGGGCTGTCTGACGACTCGTAGGTTGTGAACGAAATAACTTTGAGACTTAAAAATTGAAAGATGTGTGTTTATTTGAGATAAAACCGACTGCTTTGTTTAAATTTTTTGTAAAATTATAGTCCGTATTGATTATATTTCATGTAACGGGATATATATACATCTATTACTACAGCGAGTACTGTATTTATGTTTATAGAGATCGTCAATCAGAAACTTATATTTTTAAAAAATTTGACTGGAAATTAAAGACATGAGCAAACGTTAAAGTTATTAATTTTGAACCATTTTTGTGACCGATTACATCACAAGAGCACAATTATTTAGAAACTAGAAAGTTTCCCCGAGTATAGAACATATCCTACATTTAAATGAAAAGCAAACTTTTATTTTAAAGTTTCATTGCGATATATTAATACTATTTTGTTGGATTACACAGCGTTCTAAAGTATGCGTAAGAAATTTGATTGTAACTGAATGATATCATTATCAGCGCATGCGAAAACGATGCGATGTTTGTCAGTAAACCGCATTTCTCTTCGATCAACCTCCATTGGAACATGTTAACAGCGTGTATCAAAAAAGGGTAACACTATGCACTTTCCTGTTTCATAAAAAAATGATATCGGGGGTAATATTAAAAATTATTGTTACTTGAGTACCGATAACTGACAAAATAGAGAAAATTGACTGAAATTGTTGTAAAACCAACTTAACGCGCTTAATAATGTCCGTATTTAGTCTATTAATGCTGTTAGTCAGTAAATATAAAAATAAATCTAAAAAAGATGAAGTAAGTGGCTAATTTATTATAACAGTGAAGGGAATTACATCAGCATCTGTTTTTTTTTTTTTTTTTTTGTTTTTTTTTTTTTTTTTGTTTTTTTGTTTTTTTTTTTTTTTTTAGGCATGAGCTGTTTCCTTGAACGACTTTATTAGATTACGTTACTTTACGTTACTCGTGTAATCTTTTATGATTCACAAATCCAACTGTTTTGAATTACCCATTTTGCTATTCTCTGCAACGCAAACATCTGGAACTCTGTTCGCTGTATCAAGAAAGTTCGTAAACATAAAAAGTCATAATTTCGTGTGATATGTCACACCCATTCTTAATGTTTTAGTTATGATAGATGAGAATGTCCTGCCATTCTTTGTGGTAATTGCTATGAATTAAGAATGTAATAATTCTGAGAATGAAACTCACAAACCTCTCTTCTGGACAGGGAAGCGTTCCTCCTGGGAGAGAGAATTCTACACCAGAAACAGCCGAAATTTATGCTGTCTGATAGCACAAATTTATACTCGGTAATATTTGTGTAACATCTCGTGGTAGAGCTGTAAAGCCAGCTAGCACTGTGTAATACGTGGCCGTCTTAGTTGTGGTGCGGGTTATTTTATTAAACGTACGGTACGGTGGCCCGGCTCCCTGCAGAGCAAACGCACGCGGATGCCCGTCGTAAAGCTCTCCGCCTGCCCGTCACTCCGCGCCAGACTACCTGCTACCAGCTCGTCACTGCACGCCCCGATACGATCGGACGGCCTAGCCGTGCCTCGGACTACTTGCGGGGGACGTGAACGCATTACAAGCTTTATCTTAGCAGTCGTTTGTACTGTTGTAAGCTGTGCGTATGTATTCCGGCCTACTGCAAAGTTCGACGTTGAGTTCGGGCAAAGCTGTTTTACGTCAGTATGCGGATTGAAAAAAATGATTACATTAGTGCAGGGCATAATACAGGGCGTTCGCCGGGAAAAGCTACCCTCCCAGTCTGTTGCCGTCGGCAACTTGCTGGGACAGTGGGGCCAGCAACTCCCGCCACACGGCGCTGTGAATCACCGCACTGTTTAACACCTCCGCAGCCCCAACAGTGTTGTGAATAAACGTTTCTTTGCGGTTTGGCTGGTTTGGGCTTCATACTCTTACTAATCTGTACCGTGTTTGAGTGTGAGTAAAATTATGGTACGTTACAGTTTGCAACAAAGAATATTTCTCTACGATACATATGTGAAGAAGAAGTCGTTTAAAAAGTGTCGCAGTAAATTTCGTCGCGAATATCCTGGCGCTTTACTGCCAGCTAAATCAACAATTCTGCGTCTGCTTAAAATAGTAAAAGAAACGGGTTCATTTTTTAACAAAAAGAGAATGTTGGTCAACCGTTTCCTCACAGAGGAGAAAATTGACGATATCGCTTTTCGACTAGAACAGTCACCCAAAAAATCATTAAGTCAGTTAGGGCAGCAGGCAGGCGTATCTAAGACGTCAGCTTGGAAAGTAACAAAGCTAGTTCACTTAAAGCCGTACAAAACAATTGTGGTGCATAAAATTACAGAAATAGACCAGGGGCCTAGGATTAGATTTTGCTACTGGTACTTGCAGGATGTCCACGATGGCACTGTTGATCCGCAACTGACGTCACATTTAAATGCTTAGCACATACAAGTATATGAAGCGTAATTATTATGAAATAGTCCGCGGCCGACGGTCGAACAATGGGAGCAGTTTCTTCCTTGTAGCGCTAACAGTGGGTAGCGTTTCCCGGCGAACGCCCTGTATTTCGCCGTTTACATGATGTCATCTGCCCGTCAGCCATCCAAATTAAAGCTTTTAAATCATTTCATGTCATAACATGATACCTTTGTAAGACAGAGATAACTGAAAACTCAGAAACAACCTAAACGCGAAGTTTTCATGTACGAATAATTAACTAATTCGGTAAAAAAGAAGGAAGAAATATTAGTTTCAATGAATCAAATAACATAGTAAAAAACAAGAAGAAGCCAATTTTTCCCTTTAACGTTACGTCTCGTCGACAGCGGGGTCCTTAAAGACGAGAAATGATTTCGCCTATTTGAAGGAACCATCCAAGTATTCTCCGGGCATAATTTCTCGAAACTACAGAAAAACCAAAATAAAACCAAATCTGGGTGACCGGACGGGGATGCTAACTCTCGCCCCCCCCCCCCCTCCCTCCGAATGCCAGGCTCAAGCGTTACCGCAAATTTGGTAATCATATTGGACGAAAATATACTTGAAAGTGTGGACGTATTCATGTGCCTAGGATATTGTGGAATAGCGATGGTGAAGAAAAATCAGAATCAGCTTTGCAATGGCAACGCTCGAACACTGAAAAATGGATTTCTCAATGGTCATCCATTAATCGGTTGGAAGATTTGAAAAAGTGGTTTCCACCGTGGAAAGTTGAAAGTTTCGTGGATAGATCACATAAACAAAGAAAAAGTTCTTCGTCTTGTTATGAAATAAAGCGAAGTATTTTGCTGATATATTTCCATACGTAGCGTAGATTAATGCAGTTAAGCCAACGATTAAAGGAAACGCGGACATGTGTGAGGAAGACATTAATTTTTGCTGAATCTTCTACAGTGGTTCGTGATCAAGGACATAAATCCATTGATTTGATTAAGAAATGGCAAGGAGAATACATCATGACGATTGCTAACGTACCTGAGAAGAACGCACTCTAAGAAAAAGAAGAAGAAGAAATGTAGGCCTCCGTAACTGGATGATTCATTATCAGCAGCTATTGTTTACATGAAATGATGCGTACTATTATTGTCATCTGCTGGTGTAAGACTTAAAGATTATTTTGGCGTTGGGCAATTTCTAGACTTCTAATTTAAGTGATCCTTCTGCTACTTCTTCGTCGTCATGTCAGGCGGTGTTCCTCTTGGTCTTTGCCGATCACTTGCGTTCAGTCATTGTTTCTATCCTTCGGACCTCATTCATTTTGAAATAGGTCCATGTCACTGCATTTTAACGTTGGAGTCTTTTTTTTTTTTTTTTTGTTAAAGATGTGCTTAACGTTCGCAACTGATCAGATGCATGTCAAACCCTACCATCTGATCTTTAAAGTTTTCGTTTCATTCTCTCTGGTTTACAAAGTAATATACAGGATACAAAACATGTAATCTGAGCTGCTCCTAAGAGTCATAATTTGTTTCGGAAGGGTTGGTTCGGAGGCACCTGCTCCTGGCGCCAACCAACCGGAACAGCCATGTGTCGCTTCTCAACTTTGAATGGCTGTTATTCCGCAGCATCCCATAAAATTCAAAATAAGATATTTATGCTTTTCCTCTTGCTGAAAATATACCCTTCATCATTTGCGCCATTCCAAAATTAGACTCCTTTCTTAATATCCTATACATCTTACAGTACCTAACTATTCCATGTATAACATTATCGTACTATCATTTTGTCACATCACAGCATGCTCCCTTACACATTTACAAATACCTGTGTGTATAACACGACGCAAAAATTGTTCGTAATAATTCTCCAACGAATTATTCGAACTTATAACAAATTTTCCGGTTACATATTCTTGTTATAAAACAAAGAATGCACAGTTCTCCCGTATTGGTAACAGATTTCCTCTCATAATTCGAATAAAATTTTTTAACAGGTTCATTACAAATGGTTACATTTACATGTAGCTTTTCTCAGCAACTTTTCCAAATGGTCAAAGAATTTATCAGTAGCTTCTTAATCGACTTGTAAATTATCATTGTCAGTTTACTAACTTTTAGTATTGATGCATCAACAGCGTAAGTGATATTTTCGTTTTTAAATTTAATTTTGTCATTACGACACAAGCTTCTGTACTAAAAGAATCCGATATAAACTAACATTAATGTGATCCTAATAATTATCATCATGCTAAACATTTTCTGAGAATAGTTAAATTCGTTATCAATGCAAGGAATTAGTCAGATTCGGTATACTCTATCTGTCGTGTTTATATGTCGAATACCCGATACTTGTAGAAATATTAAACAGATGGCATTATATAACGTCACATTTCTGTTCTTGACAGACATTAATTTTCTGCTCCATCCACAGTTCAGGTAAAGCAACAAGAAAGATCCATTAAAATTTGCTTAGTGACTTTTAAGATGTGCTAGAATTCATGTAAAAGAATTTGATGTTCAGAGCGGATTTAATGTCCTGCTACGATGTTATTTAAGATAGCTGTGGGCATGCCTCATATTTTAAGCTATACCGTTGGCTTTCAGATTATGAAAACCCGAATAAAAACTGTTCATTAGTGTTCGTATAGTGCCCGAAAAACAACAGTTTTGTATAACTCTATAGATTTCCTGATTCTTCGACAATGGATAAATAAAGTGGCAGGTGCTATAAAATAAAACATAAAACAATAATTGTAGTGTTATAATAACTCCGTAACAGGAAGAGGCTTCATATAATAGCAGTTAAGAACTTACAGTTTTGCAAAGTATTTTATAGCTGCCTATCCCAATGAGGTAACCCTAAGGAATAATAAAAAAAAGGTGTAATCTAAATTATCTTTGAGTTCTTAGCGTACTTCGCGTAGACCAACATAGCTTTTGCGGAGATTAAGTACGGGTTATTGGACATCGTAGATGAAACTCATATCGGAATTCAAATCCATTCCTTTACGATTTCCAGTCACACATTTCACCATGGAGCCCTTAGACCACTAAGAATAACTTCAAACATCAGGGGTTACATGCCTTTTTGGTTTTATTCCTGAAATAAGTTGCGGTTTCTAGGAGGTTTAGTATGAAATATACAGTTTTCCTCCAACTGGTTCATAAAGAAAACTCAGAAACCCCGTCTCTACCATCGGCTATATTAATTTTGCCGCTAACGATGTGTAAAGCACCCAAAATGCCTAAATAAGGATAGCTTAGAGTCCGAAGTGGAAACTGACCCAGAACTACTATTAAAAAAGTAAACGCGCTTCTGGTTTCCTGGGCATCAGCTTTTAGTGCGCGGTGGAATTTATTAGTACGCTATAAAGTATGAAAATATGCAAGCAGCTTGTAATAACATTTACAATGTTAGATTGAGTCTGACGTTATATTGCTCTGGATACTAAGCCCGGACTGATTAAGAAAACGGAAATGCCAACACAATTTACGCTGTTTATGCTACATACCGGTGTGCCCGCGGAGTGGACACATTTCCTGCTGCCTTACCTGACAAGTTGAGTGCGTGTCGTAAGGAACGGAGGCTCGTTTGGCCGTAATGACCTCTGCTACGGGACAGCCCTCCTGCGGTGGATCGTTTCGTCGTTGAATTACAGCCGGCAGATAACCCACGGGTCGCACCGAGGTATGTGTTGCGGGAGGCCCGGGCTGAATTTCGCGAGACACGTGAGTGTACAACTGTCAGGCGTAGCAGGGCACAGTAGCTATTCAGGTTTGGACTGGGTAAGGGAATTCACACGAAAAACTTCGTGTTCAAATATGAGGGAGTAGATGTTCGAATGCCAAAGTAATTATCACACTAGTTGTTATTACTATCAGGAATCATGAGCAGTTCAAAATAATTAACTAAGTTCATCAGGAACATCCAAACGTAGAAAAAGCACCCTTTTTCATCGTCTGACTCTGGCAAGTGTATTTTAATGAAGTTCTTACCTCTTACCGGTGTTCTTCAAAGTACATGAGATGCCCAGTAGCTGGCTGTTTAGCTTAAAATGAGCGTCGAAGAATAGTGGTTGAGCGGTAGCACTTTGGGCTCGCGTTCCGGAGGACGCAAGTCCGAATTCCTGTCCAGCCATCCAGATTTATGTTTTTCATGATTTCCCGAGATCACTCCTGGCGAATGCCGGAATGGTTAGTTCAAAAAACGATGGCCGAATTCCTGCCAGTTCCTTGTCACCAATCTTTTTCCGGCCTCTAATGACCTCGATGTCGATGAGTCGTAAAGCCATTAGAAAAATAAAAAAGGACATTTGTGCATTTTATTTGAAGTACCTTACAGGGAAATATATTTCATGAAACAACATGAACTGAAAGTAGTGTGTAACATGTGTCAAGGTTTTTTATTTATTTTGAGCCTCTTTATCCTATGCCTTGGTGTTATTCAGCAAGCGTTTAAATCGCTGCTGACTGGGCATTCTGAAAGTTTTAAGGGAGTGCATACCAGCTCGTTACTTTCATACATGTGTAGTTGTTCCTAGTGCTGAAGTTCAGAACGTTTCAACACAGCATTTCGTGGAACAGCATGACAAAGGTCTGTTTTTTCCGATCTTTAACGTGTAGCCAAGACTAAGTTATTTGTTACGGCTCCTAAGGGAAAAGACTCATTTCACAAACACTCTAAATCTTCTATATATAGACGTTTGCGTCCTTATAGTTCACTTTGCAGCCACAACTACCAGTGTAGGCCACTGGTGTTCATGTGTGGTAGTAGTAAAATCGAGTCTCCCGTCGTACAGTATGGTATTTAAATGTCGGTAATGGGTGTGATAGAAATGGTGGTTGATAGTGGTAGACGTATTTTCATATTTCGACTAAAGTGTTCTTAAAAAAAAGCTTTAAAATCTTGTAGAATATAATAAAACTTTTTTGAATCTACTAAAATTTGTAGATTGTTATTGATTAATAACAGAATAGGACACATTTTTCAGCTTTTTCTGTTATTAACAAATATAAATAATTTATATACAACATATTTAGTGTATAATCCGATTTTGAATGGAATTTCACTAGCGGGTTATTGAATTTTTAGGGAGTAAGATGGCCTACTTTTTATCCTTGAAATATTTAAGGTTTCCGTGCAAAAACATAAAAACCTTCAAAATACTTGACAAACATCAAGGAAGTCGTGTTGACATAATTCGTATACTTAAACTGTAAAACGATTCGGATCAAGGAATGTTTAGGAATCAGGCCATGGCATTTTAAAGAACCAACCAATAAATCACCGGGAATGATTTCGGGAAACGTTGGAAAATCGAGAACCGCGTCCTTCAGAATGCGAGGCCCCATCGTTAACGTTTACTCTCCACGCTTATTATTAATCGTCAAGCTTGATACTGTTACACCGTCACACAACTCTACAGTTTGTAATATATCTATTTAAAAACAAGTCTTAATTATAAGTAAAGATGTCAAAAGTGGAGGAGGTCCGGATTTAATTGTAACCAAGGTATTAACACACGAAAAAATAGTTTCTAACAAAATTTACAGTAGAAAGTCATCATGTGGTAAATTGATAAACCACGTTAGGGAATCAGATTTTTTGTTTTGCTGCTAATAAATTGTCATTTCGTCTTTTCAGCCAGACAGTCATCCACCATTTATGTTGTCTCAAAGGTATCATGTTCATCACTCTTCTTATTTATCTGCATGGTATGGACAACATAAGGCAAATAAAACAAATAAAATCATCATTTCCCAAACTAGAGACCGACAGTAAAGAAGGCCAATGCTCTACCCTTACCTTAACGGAGACCGCACTCAGAAATGTAAATTATTCTTTAAGATTTTCGTAATAGGGCTTAATGGCTTATCGAGAATGCAAGCGTCTGTATCATTTCCCAAATCACACCAAATAACAGGCGACGAGGAAATTATAAATTCTCTTTCCCAACCACCTAAATTTTCAGAAAACACTGATAATCTACTGCTGGAAGCATATATGAAATTGTATTTTCTGTATTAATGCACAACCAACAGTCATCACAGAGATCTGTTTAATTATAAAAGTTATTGTATCTTCCATATTTAGTGAAAATCTCACAAGAACAGTAAATTCTGAGTAATTAGTAGTTCATATTTATAAATCTCCATGTATTTGCAAATCACAACGTGATTTCTTCTACGTTATTACGTTTAAATGCTCTTAGCTTGGGATACTTATGATGATGGGCCGGTACATAACCGTAGGAATAGTATTAAAGTTTATAGCACAGCGATTAAGTGTGTTACGGTTTGTTTAGATAGCTCTCATAACCAACAGCAAAAGCAAATATCAAATGTCTGTCTTCCCTGTCCGCTGGGATGCAAAGTTTACCACACAACGGTTTTGTGTTCCAAGTTGACCCCAGTTCGTCAATGTGATCGGCTTCTTTCCCGACCTATGAAATTTACTGTGTCAGTCGCATGTTTCTAATCTGTTTTGTTACATCCCGTTGTGAATCTCTATGAGGAAAAAAAAACCATCTAGAATCACATTATTCACATTAATATATCTTCTTGGATAATTTCTTTTGTTTGTTTGTATTTTTATTAATTTCTTTACGATTTTATAATAACGCTTTACATAGGGAAAAAGTTCAAGTAGAAATTGATGTGACTTTGTTAATGTTGCAGGTGCTAAATATGAAGATACCTATTTACACATCGTGAATGGAGCAATTACCGTATCAAAAAGTGGGAAAAATAGACATATTGGCGTGCAAAATTACCTAATTTTTTATACAAATTATTTCAAATTTCTTCCTTTTGCTTGTAATTATTACTTGAACCCTCAATCCTGATGATCTAACCAATGACTCTTCGTAATGTTCTAAAAGGAAAAATCTGTATCTCAAATCGTGCGCGTCGTACTCCCAACATCCCATATGAAGTGCCTTACGAAATCTCTTAATGTGGTTAATGCTCTATTTAGACAACTAGATTTTGCTCACTGTAAAACCTTTTCCGTGTGGAAGTTCTGTAATGTTTATAACTTTTACCAAACAACAAACAGTTTACTTTCTCAGATCGTGTCTCAGCACAAATTTAAATTATTCTACTTTCATCTTTATTGTCTTTCACAGTTACAAACAGCTGAAGTGGCTAATTTCTGTATCATATTTTGAGCTTTAGATAAATTTTATTGTCAGTTCTCAAGTCATAATTTTATATCTTTGTTATTTCCTCCTTTTACATGAAACAAAACGAATACGTATTCTACCTTGTCTTATTTCTCCATCTTATGTGATGAAAACCATCAATTGTCTGGCCAATATTAATCTTTCCAAGTGTCACTTAATCACACATTTATTTTGCAACCTCTGATATACATCACATCAAACTTAACATAAAATACATAAACATATATTTTTCCTTGGCCGCAGCTGTAACTACTTTTATATAAGTCAATTTTTTCAACCTTAAAATCAAACTATTTGCATAATAACTTTCGCTGTTACCATTTGAGTCAGCCATCATCATCATTCTGTGTCCATTGTAATGATCTCTTTCTTCTTGAAGTCGTTCTCCCGCGACCCGTTGCTGGACAATTAATATTTTGTAACCATAACACATGATAAACACAACTGTTTTTTCCGTACGGCGTATTTATTTTAGACTAGTGCAAGCCCATGGCCGTTTCTTGCGTACTGTCACGGGCCTAGAACAGTTCCATTTTTTAAGGTCAAAGATTGACCTGATCTTTCCAAATACGAACTTGACCTGTAATACACCCTTAGGGTGAATAAAATCTTTTGAGCTTGAAGAACTCAGAAGTTTTAATAGACGTATAAAAGACTGACAGAGACGATCTTGCTATTGCATAATTGCTGACTTGCTCAAATACAAACTTGACTTCTATTTCACCCTAAAATTCACTCCGCGAAATTTGATGAATTTCTGTTTATAAGCAGTGCGCAATTGCTTCAAATGCATCAAGGTTTTTTTTTATATATTATTATTATTATTGAGGATTCGTAAACATAAATAATTTAATCTTTGGTCATAGTGTTTGTAACGACCAATGAACTTAATACAGATTCCTGATTATTAAATAGTTGAACAACTCTGAAGAAATGAATTGCCAGAATACTCGATTCACTAACATGTTTGGTTTGGTGTCCACTTTAAATAACCTAATAACTCTCGTACAGCGAATGTGAATAAAGACAATCAAGTGGTCAGTAAAATACTATACAAAAAAACAACAACAAATAAACCGAATATATAACCTTTGGTCAAGAAGCAAATTAAACTGAAATTTAGCCTAGGCTGGAATGACAATTGGCGTTCGTGATTACATCAGAGACCATAAGTAATTTAAGTTTTTTATGTTGCTATTATCAGTGACTTGTTACTGAGAAGCAGTTCTACGTTTTTTCAGTTATCCATATTATTTTTTAACTATGAAATGTTACGAAAAGCAACATTAATGAATGCACTATAGCAATTAATGTTGTAGCGGTTGCTTAACTATTAAATTGTGGACATAACCTTGAATTTCTTCTAATGATATGCGTGGTCCCTGTTACTTTGCGAGCGACGGCTGGCGCGCAACGTCACCTTTCTCCAGTCAATAGCTATCGAGGTGTGTGAGTGAATGAGCTTAGTAAATTATACAGTAGACTATACAGTGGCTTCACAATGATTGGTGTGACCCCCCAACTGCGTAATTGTGGAATGACTGGGACCCCAGCTGCGACTTTACAAGATTTGTTGTAGGTAGAAATTTGTATTATCGCTGCTTTTGTCTAAACGACGGAGTTTACCGAAGAATGTCCACAGTAGCGGAAGGCGGCCCCTGTTAACAGCACATTTTGTGAATATTTAAAACGTGTCGAAGCTGGTGGGCGAGGAGATTATCACGCCTGGAGGAAATATTAAAGTACCTTTACGGCGTGAGCTACCGCGTCGGACAGCCAGCTCTATTAGGCGGAAGGCCCATCAGGCCTAGTTTATGCCGTGTGCAGCGCGGTTCTCCTATAATGAGATTCCTCACCTCCAGTTCGGAAGTCGATCGTTACTCTCCAGGGACCGTCTCATTAAGCAGGCGCCAGACGGGCGGAGTGGTTCTCACGGAAGATGGAATCTCTGCGTTCGTTGTTTACTGCTTCCAGGGGCGTAACTCGTGCCAGCCGCTTCTACTTACGCGTACACAGGATTCACGTCTGCTCTGGTCCCGCTTCTGACCCGAGGTCGCGAACTTTACGAGCGTAGGGCGCCTGTAACAAGTAGTATTCGCTCGTGGCCCAGCTGTGTTTTGTGGTCTGAGATCTGGGCTTGGCAGAAGCGGTGATTAGAGTTTGGAGTGGCAGGCAGTGATGGTTTCGGGCGATATTCGACAAACGTAGGTCTCCAACTTTTTTGCTCTATCACAGCGTACACGCCTGTGTCCTTTGGCCTCTGTACGGGGCTTGTTCTGCATTTAATCTAGTCGTTAGTGGGGATGATTATAATGAGCATACACTGGAGCTTCGAACAAAGTGTGTGAACGCTTAACATTCGGGCCATCCAGATACCGATTTCGATTGCTTCCTGAAATCACTCCAGGCAGATGATGGGAAGGTTAATTTAAAATTCTGATGCTGCAACTGAAGACTGTGTGTGTGGTTTTCAAACTACTCTAACCTTAATTTTTTTTCCTGGGTGTTATAGCTCGAATAATAAACATTGCAGCTTCAAGAAATTTCGTAGTTGACTAATTCATACTATACATTGGGTTTCATTAAAGTCTGTTGTCATGTCATCTTCCGGTATGTTACCACAACCTGCAGAGCTTTTTATTCATCTAGTTTCCTAATTACATTAATATCGCTGTAGCTGGATTATTACTATGCGGATTCGCATAAGTTCAGAGGACAATAATTGATTGGGGCAGAATTGGAAAGGAGGAGGTTAATGCTGAAAATATGAAAAAAGCAAATAATAAGGTTATTACTGGCGAACTGTCAAAGTATGATGAACAAAGTAATGTAATTTACAAACTTAATACAGATACACAAACCACAAGTAATTATAGGTGTAGAATCTTGGATAAAAGAAGAAGTACTAGACAATGAGGTCC
>JARYHS010008074.1:87518606-87557164 GCA_031002005.1 Vandiemenella viatica | reverse complement strand
TCAACTATTTAATAATCTGAAATCTGTATTAAGTTCATTGGTTGTTACAAACACTATGACTAAAGATTAAATTATTTATGTTTACCAATCCACAATAATATTAATAATATATATAAAATAAACCTTGATGCATTTGAAGCAATTGCACACTGCTTTTAAACAGAAATCCATCAAATTTCGAGGAGTGAATTTTGGGGTGAAATAGAAGTCAAGATTGTATTTGAGTAAGTCAGCAATTATGCAATAGCAAGACCGTCTCTGTTAGTGTTTTATACGTGTATTAAAACTTCTTAGTTCTTCAAGCTCAAAAGATTTTATTCACCCTAAGGGTGCATTACAGGTCAAGTTAGTATTTGGAAAGATCAGGTCAATCTTTGACCTTAAAATATGGAACTGTTCTAGATCCCTGACAATACGCAAAAAAACGGTCACAGGCTTGCACTAGTCTCAAATAAATACGCCGCACACAGGGGTATTTGACACAAAAAGCCGATCAAAAGTAAAAAAAAAAAAAAAAAAATCTAGCAAATTCCAAGAACCCGTATCTACCTGACTCGAAACAAATGTCTACAGAATAAAAATCAGCTAAGTTTTTTAGATAAGCTCCATTCCCCACCCTGTGAACGGTTATCTTCTGAGCACATTGCAAGACCCACGTACTGTTACCAAGCAAATACAAGAAAATTATAATTTGTTCCAATTTAATTTGTGAGTGATGTTAAGTGAGTAGTGGTGATTTTAATCATGGACATTGTTCAGCCAGGTACCTAGAATTTAAATAATAGTAAAATACATACAAAGGTATCGCACAACTTTATTTCTGTACATTTTTGTAAGCTGATTCATTTTGTACTGATTTTTTTATTACAAAAAGTATTAAAGAGTGATTTTGTTATATTTCTGGACCTTTCCCAAGTCGTGATTTCGTGTATAGTATTACTTTAGTGTACTATCTTGGTGTTTCATTGAAAATTAGGTGCCAAAAAATGCCAAACGTCTATTTAATCGAAAAAAATTCTAGATTATTTGCAATGAAACAAACTTACTTTTTTCCGTCACATTAATTCATCTAAGATTTTCTTTGTTATGGGCTCTTGTGGTATCATGCTCTTGAGCCGAAAAGTTATTTATGATATGAGTAAACACGAGAATGGAAATGATTTCGTGTAAATTTGGAATTAATGGAGGAAAATATTTTAAATCAACCGACATTCACGGTCGAACAAACGTAACAGTTCGAACAAAAGTTTTCATGACTTAAATTGGAAATTAAAAGAAAATGGCAGGCTGCTAAGAGAACTGAGAATGTATTTTTAAAGAAATCCCATGATTGATTCAAAAGATATATCGAAATCCCCATAAAATCCAATCCAATCAATGTGGGTCGGCCTAGAAAATCTTTGACCAATTTTAGCAAATGATGTCCGCAGAGGTATTAACAAAACATTGATTGACAGGTTTTATACTATTATGTGAATGATATATAGTGGGCACAAGATAGATATATTAAAAAAATATTCCCCACTGCCACGAAAAATTTAAGATGTACTGTACATTGAACTGTACTGTCATCTAATGTCACCTATACAGGAAGTATTGATTGAGGGCCCACTTATAACAGAGTATGCACTTTTGCCAATAGGAACTCTGTCAGAAGCAGCAGCAGAAACAAATATTTTCGACGATTCAGAGAGTGACAGTCTAGAAATCTTAGTTGTGTTTAGTGCAACACAGATGTCATTAATAGCGTTTCATTAACTTAGGATTTGTATTTGAGCTTCATCAGGCACAAAACCCCCAAAACATCTAAATCATTCAATCCAGAAACTATTAAAATATTACTTTAATGGGACCCGAGTACTCAAGAAGAGAACGAGTCATAAGGTGAAGGATGGGACGGTTCGTTAGAATGATATTTTAGTGTATATTTATGATTATTGTTTAGGTATTTTGTAAATATTCGCTTAATACGTTATAAAGTGTATGAACACAGTACGTGTTGTTTATTATTACTCCTACTTCACAGTTATAAGTTCTAATACACAAAAGAAGCGAAACAAAAACCTAAAACACATAGAAATAATTTTGATCGACTTTTTGTATCAAATACCCCTGTGTGCGCCGTACGGACTAAACAGTTGTGTTTATCGTGTGTTATGGATACAAAACATTAATTGTCCAGCAACGGGTCGCGGGAGTAAGACTTCAAGAAGAAAAAAATTATTACAATGGACACAGAAAGATGATGATGGCTGACTCGAATGGTAGCAGCGAAAGTTATTATGCAAGTAGTTTAGTTTTAAGTGTACAGCTGCGGCCAAGGAAAAATAATATGTATTTTATGTTAAGTTTGATGTGATGTATGTCAGAGGTTGTAAAATAAATTTGTGATTAAGTGACACTTGGAAAGATTAATATTGGCCAGACAATTGATGGTTTTCATGACATAAGATACAGAAATGAAACAAAACGAATACGTATTCTACCTTGTATTATGTAAATGGAGGAAATAACAATAATATAAAATTATAATTTGAGAACTGACATTAAAATTTATCTAAAGCTCGAAAGATTATACAGAAGTACCCATTTCAACTGTTTGTAACTGTGAAAGACATTAAACATAAAAGTAGAATAATTTAAAGTTGTGCTGAGACACGATCTGAGAAAGTAAACTGTTTGTTGTTAGATAAAATTTATAAACATTACAGAGGTTCCACACGGAAAAGGTTTTACCGTGAGCACAAACAAGTTGTCTAAATAAAGCATTAACTCCATAAAAATAATTCGTTGAAGTAATTCCCAGGCACTTTATATGGGATGTTGTAGGACGAGTACGATTTGAGATACAGATTTTTCCTTTTAGCGCACTGGATAGATCATCAGGATTGAGGCTTTAAGTTATAATTACAAGCAAAAGGAAACAAATTTGAAATATATTGTATAAAAAATTAGGTAATTTCGTACGCCAATATGTCTGTTTTTCCCACTTTTTAATACGGTAATTGCTCCATTCACGAAATGTAAATAGGTATCTTCATATTTAGCACTTGCAACACTAACAAAGTCACGTCGATTTCAACTTGAATTTTTCCCCAATGTAAAGGGTTATTATAAAATTGTAAAGAAATTAATAAAAATACAAAAAAATACAAACAAACAAAAAAAATTATTTAAGAAGTTATATTAGTGTGGATGATGTGATTCTAGAGGGTTTTTTCCTAATAGAAATTCACAACGGAATGTAAATAAAACTGAGATTAGAAACATGCTACTGACACAGTAAATTTCTTAGATGGGGAAAGAAGCCAATCACATTGACGAACTGGGGTCAACTTGGAACACAAAACCCTTGTGTGGTGAACTTTGCATTCCAGCGGACAGGGAGGACAGACATTTGAGATTTGTATTTGCTGTCGGTCATGAGAGCTATCTAAACAAGCCGTAAAATAATTAATTGCTATTTTTCTGTTGGTCATGGGAGCTATCTAAACAAACCGTAACACAATTAATCGCTGCGCTATAATCTTTAATACTATTTCTACGGTCACGTAAGCTAACAGCATTTAAACGTAATAACGTAGAAGAAATCTTGATGTTATTTGTAGTGATCTCGTAAATGCATGGAAATTAATAAGTATGAACCACCAATTACTCGGAATTTACTGTTCTGGTAAGAGTTTCAATAAATGTGGAAGGGGCAATAACTTTTATAATTATAAGGATTTAAACAGATCTCTGTGATGACTGTTGGTTGTGCATTAATACAGAAAATACCATTTCATGTATGCGTCCAGCAGTAGATTATCAGTGTTTTCTGAAAATGTAGGAGGTTGGGAAAGAGCATTTCTAATTTCCTCGTTGCCTGTTGTTTGCTGTGATTTGGGAAATGATACTCATGCTTACATTCTCGATAAGCCATTAAGCCCCATCACGGAAATCTAATAGAATAATTTACATTTCTGAGTGCAGTCTCCGTTAAGGTTAGGGTTGAGTATTGGCCTTCCTTACTGTGGGTCTCTAGTTTGGGAATTGATGATTTTATTTGTTTTATTTGCCTTATGTTGTCCATACCCTGCAGATAAATAAGAAGAGTGATGAACATGATACCATTGAGACAACATAAATGGTGGATGACTGTCTGGCTGAAAAGACGAAATGACAATTTATTAGCAGCAGGAAACAAAAAATCTGATTCCCTAAAGTGGTTTATCAATTTACCACATGATGACTTTCTACTGTAAATGTTGTTAGAAAGCATTTTTCGTGTGTTAATACCTTAGTTACAATTAAATCCGAACCTCCTCCACTTTTGACATCTTTACTTATAATTAAGACTTCTTTTTAAATAGATATATTACAAACTGTAGAGTTGTGTGACGGTGTAACAGTATCAAGCTTGACGATTAATAATAAGCGTGGAGAGTAAACGTTAACGATGGGGCCTCACATTCTGAAGGACGCGGTTCTGAGCTCCAGCCAGCTATACAGATTTAGATTTTCCAACGTTTCCCGAAATCATTCCCGGTGATTTATTGGTTGGTTCTTTAAAATTCCATGACCTGATTCCTAAACATTCCTTGATCCGAATCGTTTTACAGTTTAAGTATACGAATTATGTCAACACGACTTCCTTGATATTTGTCAAGAATTTTGAAGGTTTTTATGTTTTTGCACGGAACTTTAAATATTTCAAGGATTAAAAGTAGGCCATCTTACTCCCTAAAAATTCAATAACCCGCAGTGAAATTCCATTCAAAATCGGATTATACACTAAATATGTTACATATAAATTATTTATATTTGTTAATGACAGAAAAAGCTGAAAAATGTGTCATATTCTGTGATTATTCAATAACATTCTACAACATTTTAGTAGATTCAAAAAAGTTTTATTATATTCTACAAGATTTTAAAGCTTTTTTTTAGAACACTTTAGTCGAAATATGAAAATACGTCTACCACCTTCAACCACCATTTCTATCACACCCCTTACCGACATTTAAATACCATACTGTACGACGGGAGACACGATTTTACTACTACCACACACGAACACCAGTGGTCTGCGCTGGTAGTTGTGGCTGCAAAGTGAACTATAAGGACGCAAACGTCTATTTATAGAAGATTTAGAGTGTTTGTGAAATGAGTCTTTTCCCTTAGGAGCCGTAACAAATAACTTAGTCTTGGCTACACGTTAAAGATCGGAAAAAACAGACCTTTGTCATGCTGTTCCACGAAGTGCTGTGTTGAAACGTTCTGAACTTCAGCACTAGGAACAACTACACATGTGTGAAAGTAACGAGCTTTCGGAATGTCCAGTCAGCCACGATTTACACGCTTGCTGGATAACACGAAGGCATAGGATTAAGAGTTTCAAAATAAATCAAAAACCTTGACATATGTTACACACTACTTTCAGATCATGTTGTTTTATGAAATTTATTTCCCTGTCAGATACTTAAAACAAAATGCACAAATGTCATTTTTTTATTTTTCTAATGGCTTTACGCCTCGTCGACATCGAGGTCATTAGAGGCGGGAAAAGATTGGTGGCAAGGAACTGGAAGGAATTGGGCAATCGTCTTTTGAACGAACCATTCCGGCATTTACCAGGAGTGATTTCGGGAAATCATGGAAAACATAAATCTGGATGGCCGGACAGGAATTCGGACTTGCGTCCTCCGGAACGCCAGCCCAAAGTGCTACCGCTCAACCACTATTCTTCGACGCTCATTTTAAGCTAAACAGCCAGCTACTGGGCATCTCATGTACTTTGGCAAGTGTATTTTAATGTAGTTCTTTGCTCTTACCGGTGTTCTTCAGAGTCAGACGATAAAAAAGGGTGCTTTTTCTACGTTTGGATGTTCCTAATGAACTTAGTTAATTATTTTGAACTGCTCAAGATTCCTGATAGTAATAACTAGTGTGATAATTACTTTGGCATTCGAACATCTAATCCCTCATTTTTGAACACGAAGTTTTTCATGTGAATTCCCTTAATACAGTCCAAGCCTGAATAGCTACTGTGCTCTGCTACGCCTGACATGAGTACACTCACATGTTTCGCGAAATTCAGCCCGGGCCTCCCGCAACACATACCTCGGTGCGACCCGTGGGTTATCTGCCGGCTGTAATTCAGGGACGAAACGATCCACCGCAGGAGGGCTGTCCCGTAGCAGAGGTCATTACGGCCAAACGAGCCTCCGTTCCTTACGACACGCACTCAACTTGTCAGGTAAGGCAGCAGGAAATGTGTCCACTCCGCGGGCATCCCGGTATGTGGCATAAACAGTGTAAATTGTGTTGGCATTTCCGTTTTCTTAATCAGTCCGGGCTTAGTATCCAGAGCAATATAACGTCAGACTCAATCTAACATTTACAATGTTATTACAATCTGCTTGCATATTTTCATACTTTATAGCATACTAGTAAATTCCACCGCGCACTAAAAGCTGATGCCCAGGAAACCAGAAGCGCGTTTACTTTTTTAGTGGTAGTTCTGGGTCAGTTTCCACTTCGGACTCTAAGCTATCCTTATTTAGGCATTTTGGGTGCTTTACAAATCGTTAGCCGCAAAATTAATACAGCCGATGGTAGAGACGGGGTTTCTGAGTTTTCTTTATGAACCCATTCGAGGAAAACTGTATAGTTCATACTAAACCTCCCAGCAACCGCAACTTATTCAGGAATGAAACCAAAAAGGCATGTAACCCATGGTGTTTTAAGTTATTCTTAGTGGTCTGAGGGCTCCATGGTGAAATATCTGACTGGAAATCGTAAAGTAACGGATTTGAATTCCAACCTGAGTTTCATCTATGATGTCCAATAACCCGTACTTAATCTCCGCAGCAGCTATGTTGGTCTACGCGAAGTAAGTACGCTAAGAACTCAAAGATATTTATATTACACTTTTTTTATTACTATTCCTTATGGTTACCTCATCAGGATAAGCAGCTATAAAATACTTTTGAAAAACTGTCACTAAGTTCTTACTTATTACATGTAGTCTCATTCTATTACGGAGTTATTATAACACTACAATTATTTACTGTATTTTATAAAACACCGGCCACTGGGTTTACCCATTGTCGAAGAATCAGGAAATCTATACTATTATACAAAACTGTAACGGAGCTAAATTTGTTTGTTTGTTTTCCGGGCACCATGCGAACACTAATGAACAGTTTTTATTCGGGTTTTCATAATCTGAAAACCTACGGTATAGCTTAAAATATGAGGAATGCCCACAGCTTTCTTAAATAACATCCTAGCAGGACATTAAATCCGCTCTGAACATCAAATACTTTTACATGAATTCTAGCACATCTTAATAGTCATAAAGCAGATTTTAATGGATCTTTCTTGTTGCTTAACCTGAACTGTGGATGGCGCAGAAAATTAATGTCTGTCGAAAACAGAAATTTGACGTTATAAAATGCCATCTGTTTGATATTTCTACAAGTATCGGGTACTCAACACATAAACACGACAGATAGTTAGAGTATACGGAATCTGACTAATTGCTTGCATTGATAACGAATTCAACCATTCTCAGAAAATGTTTAACACGATGATAATTATTATGATCACATTAATGTTAGTTTACGTCGGATTCTTTTAGTACAGAAGCTTTTGCCGTAATTACGAAATTAAGTTTTAAAACGAAAATACCACTTACGCTGTTGATGCATCACATAGTTTGCACTAAAAGTTGGTAAACTGATAGTGAAAATTTACAAGTCGACTAAGAAGCTACCGATAAATTCTTTGGTTCACTTTGAAAAGTTGCTGAAAAAAGCTACATGTAAATGTTACCAGTTGTAATGAACCTGTTAAATTTGTTTTATTTGAATTATTAGAGCAAATGTGTTCTCAATACGAGAGAACTGTGCATTGTTTTATAACAAGAATATGTTGCCGGAAATTTTGTGATAAGTACGAATAATTCGCTGGAGAATACAACACGGTGCATAAATTGTTCGTAATCATACACAGGCATTTGTAGATGTGGAGGGGAGCATACTGTGATGTGACAATATGGTAGTATGATAACGTTACACATGGTTCCACAAAATAAAGGAATGCCATATAAAAATGCAAATAGTTAGGAACTGTAAGATTTATAATTAAGTAGTTAATAGGATATTAATAAAGGAGTCTAATTTTGGTGTGGCGGAGATGATGAAGGGTATATTTTCAACAAGAGGAAAAGCAGAATTATGTTATTTTGAATTTTATGGGATGCTGCGGAATAGCAGCCATTGAAAACTGAGAAGCGACGCATAGGTGCCTCCGAATCAACCCTTCCGAAACAAATTATGATTTTTTAGGAACAGCACAGGTTACATGTTTTGTATCCTGTATATTACTTTGTAAACCAGAGAGAATGAAAAGAAAAGTTTAAAGTTCAGATGGTAGGGTTTGAAATGCATCTGATCAATTGCTAACGTTCAACACATCATAATAAAAGGGCTCAAACGTTAAAATGCAGTGACATGGACATTTTACATAATGAATGAGGTCCGAGAACAGAAACAATGACTGGACGCAAGTGATCGGCAAAGACCTATAGGAACACCGTCTGACATGATGATGAAGAAGGAGCAGGAGAATCACTTAAGTTAGCTGGCTGGAAATTGCCCAACGGCAAAAAATCCTTTAAGTCTTATACCAGCAGATGACAGTAATAGTACGCATCATTTCATGTAAAAAATAGCTGCTGATAATGAATCATCCAGTTACGGAGGCCTACATTTCTTCTTAGAGTGCGTTCTTCTCAGGTACGTTAGCAATCGTCATGATGTATTCTCCTTGCCATTTCTTAATCAAATCAATTGATTTATGTCCTGGATCACGAACCACTTTAGAAGATTCATCAAAAATTAATGTCTTCCTCACACAGGTCCACGTTTCCTTTAGTCGTTGGCTTAACTGCATTAATCTACGCTACGTATGGAAATATATCAGCAAAATACTTCGCTTTATTTCATAACAATACGAAGAACTTTTTCTTTGTTTATGTGATCTATCCACGAAACTTTCAACTTTCCACGGTGGAAACCACTTTCTCAAATCTTCCAACCGATTAATGGATGACCATTGAGATATCCATTTTTCAGTGTTCGAGCGTTGCCATTGCAAAGCTGATTCTGATTTTTACTTCACCCTCGCTATTCCACAATATCCTAGGTACATGAATACGTGCACACTTTCAAATATATTTTCATCCATTATGATTACCAAATTGGCGGTAACGCTCGAGCCTGGCATTAGGGGGGGGGGGGGGGGGGGGGGGGCGAGAGTGAGCATCCCGGTCCGGTCACCCAGATTTGGTTTTATTTTGGTTTTTCTGTAGTTTCGAGAAATTATTCCCGGAGAATACTTGGATGGTTCCTTCAAATAGGCGAAATCATTTCTCGTCTTTAAGGACCCCGCTGTCGACGAGACGTAACGTAAAAGGGAAAAATTGGCTTCTTCTTGTTTTTACTATGTTATTTGATTAATTGAAACTAATATTTCTTCCTTCTTTTTTACCGAATGAGTTAATTATTCGTACATGAAAGCCTCGCGTTTAGGTTGTAGTTTTCAGTTATCTCTGTCTTATCAAGGTATCATGTTATGACATGAAATGATTTAAAAGCTTTAATTTGGATGGCTGACGGGCAGATGACATCATGTAAACGGCGAAATACAGGGCGTTCGCCGGGAAACGCTACCCACTGTTAGCGCTACAAGGAAGAAACTGCTCCCGGCGAGCCAGCGGTCATCTTCCGGCATTGTTTGACAGTCGGCCGCGGACTATTTCATAATAATTACGCTTCATAAACTTGTATGTGCTAAGCATTTAAATGTGACGTCAGTTGCGGATCAACAGTGCCATCGTGGACACCCTGCAGGTACCAGTTGCAAAATCTAATCCTAGGCCCCTGGTCTATTTCTGTAATTTTATGCACCACAATTGTTTTGTACGGCTTTAAGTGAACTAGCTTTGTTACTTTCCAAGCTGACGTCTTAGATACGCCTGCCTGCTGCCCTAACTGACTTAATGATTTTTTGGGTGACTGTTCTAGTCGAAAAGCGATATCGTCAATTTTCTCCTCTGTGAGAATACGGTTGACCGACAGTCTCTTTTTGTTAAAAAACGAACCCGTTTCTTTTACTTTTTTAACCAGACGCAGAATTGTTGATTTAGCTGGCAGTAAAGCGCCAGGATATTCGCGACGAAATTTACTGCGACCCTTTTTAAACGACTTCTTCTTCACATATGTATCGTAGAGAAATATTCTTTGTTGCAAACTGTAACGTTCCATAATTTTACTCACACTCAAACACGGTACAGATTAGTAAGAGTATGAAGCCCCAAACCAGCCAAACCGCAAAGAAACGTTTATTCACAACACTGTTGGGGCAGCGGAGGTGTTAAACAGTGCGGTGATTCACGGCGCCGTGTGGCGGGAGTTGCTGGCCCCACTGTCCCAGCAAGTTGCCGACGGCAACAGACTGGGAGGGTAGCTTTTCCCGGCGAACGCCCTGTATTATGCCCTGCACTGATGCAATCTTTGTTTTTTTTCAATCCGCATACTGACGTAAAACAGCTTTGCCCGAACTCAACATCGAACTTTGCAGTAGGCCGGAATAGATACGCACAGCATACAACAGTACAAACGACTGCTAAGATAAAGCTTGTAATGCGTCCACGTCCCCCGCGAGTAGTCCGAGGCATGGCTCGGCCGTCCGATCGTATCGGGGCGTGCAGTGATGAGCTGGTAGCAGGTAGTCTGGCGCGGAGTGACAGGCGGGCGGGAGAGCTTTACGACGGGCATCCACGTGCGTTTGCTCTGCAGGGAGCCGGGCCACCGTACCGTACGTTTAATAAAATAACCCGCACCACAACTAAGACGGCCACGTATTACACAGTACTAGCTGGCTTTACAGCTCTACCACGAGATGTTACACAATTATTACCGAGTATAAATTCGTGCTATCAGACAGCATAAATTTCGGCTGTTTCTGGTGTAGAATTCTCTCTCCCAGGAGGAACGCTTCACTGTTTTGAGTCCAGAAGAGAGGTTTGTGAGTTTCACTCTCAGAATTATTACATTCTTAATTCATAGCTATTACCACAAAGCATGGCAGGACATTCTCATCTATCATAACCAAAACATTAAGAATGGATGTGACATATTACACAAAATTATGACTTTGTTTGCTGTATCAAGAAAGTTCGTAAACATAAAAAGTTCCAGATGTTTGCGTTGCAGAGAATAGCAGAATGGGTAACTGAAAACAGTTGGATTTGTGAATCATAAAACATTACACGAGGAAAATAATCTAATAAGACGTTCAAGGAAACAGTATAAGAATAAAGTAAATAAAGATGCTGATGTAATTCCTATCACGGATATAATAAATTGGCCACTTACTTCATCTTTTCTAGAATTTATTGATATATTTCCTAACGAACACCATTAACAGACTAACGACAGGAAATAAGGACATTACTAAGCGCGTTAAGTGGGGTTTACTACGATTTCAGCCAATTTTTTTCAGTTTTTTTAATATTATTCCCAATAACGTATTTATGAAACAGTAAAGAGCATAGTGTTACCTTTTTTTTATACATGCTGATAACATGGTCCAATGAAGATTGATCGAAGAGAAATGCGGTTTACTGACAAACATCGCTTCGTTGCCACGTGCGCTGATAATGATATCATTCAGTAGCAATCAAATTTATTATGCATACATTAGAACGCTATGTAATTGGGATTTAGACCACTTAAAACAAAATAGTATTAAAATATATCGCAATGAAACCTTAAAATAAAAAGTTTGCTTATCAATTAAATGTAGATATGTTCTATACTCCGGGAAACTTTCTAGTTTCTAAATAATTGTGCTCTTGAGATGTAATCGGTGATAATAATGGTTCGAAATTGATAACTTTAACGTTTGCTCGTGTTTTTAATTTCCAGTAAAAAATTAAAATAATATAAGTGTTCTAATTGACGATCTCTATAAACATCAATACGTTACTCACTGTATGCGCACACACACACACACACACACACACACACATATATATATATATATATCCCATTCAATGAAATATAACCAACCTGGACTATAATTTTACAAAATTTTAAACACAGGAGTCACTTTTAGCTCAAATAAACACACAACTTTCAATTTTTTAAGTCTGAAAATTATTTGGTTCACAACCTACGAGTCGTCAGAGAGCCCAGTATCCTTTGGATACGGAAACATATAACGGTCATAAACGGTATTCGAAAGTAGATAGGGACTAAGAAAGGGAAAATAATGAATGAGTGGTACCCAGGTGAGGGTACAGCGGAGAAGTTGACGCTAAACCATATGGCGATTTGATGTCTTGACACTAGCTGCTCGAGTCTATCGAATGACAGCAGCACAACGCAGATAATTATGAAAATTAACGGAGTGCCTTTGATTAAGGGAGCGTCCATTAATTTCGTGAGGGGGTGGGGGGAGGGGTCGACTGAAATCTCACCATGTTTTTAATTTATTGAAGAACAGTAGAACTAAAAAAAAGGACTCCAAAATTACGAAATAGTCATATTGGGGGAAGGAGGGAGAAAGGGATTCCATAGATCTTATCTGGCGATAGGGGGCTGGGGGAGGGGGGGGGGTTCTCACCAGATCTCACCAATTATCACCAGAGGAGGGAGGGAAGGGGGTCGGGATTTCCGGAGAAACTCCTCATGCAATTAATTGACGTCCCCTAAGAAGCGATAGATGCAAGTGGCAAAAGATGAAATCTGTGATTTTGAGGTAGGGGATCACAAAATTACGCCAGGAAATATAGCACCGCTGCAAACGGTTGCTCTCCTGTCTGGACACGGAGTGGCTGTGTTTCGCAAGTGGTACGGAGGTCAGACTGGACGGGGAGTCGGTCCAGTGGCAACAACAGGCTGCCTCGCCTCGCGGCTCACTCGTTTCTCAAAGCAATCGAGTTTTTGTGACTCGTCTTGCAGTTGCGGGCGCTGCTGGCGGTGTCACATTCCTTGCGAAACGGCCCGTTTCTGCATAAACGCACCTGTGGCACGGGCAACACTTTCGCGTCACCGACTGACAGCGTGTCTGATGACTGTAGAACACGAAGCTTCGTGGACACAACGGCGAATTTCGTAATGAGACCGCTCCATGTGGACATTCAGCCACTGACTTTCCACAAAGTTACAACACTTTCTTGAAACATGGCAGCAGAAGGTACTAAACACCTGACATGAGCTATGAGAGTACCGGAGAGCTTCTTGATGAAATATCCTACTCATATGAGAAGTTTAACAAAACGACTGTTGCGAAATATAAATATCTACTAACGGTTTAAGAAGGAAATAATAATGTACCACAGAGTAATGCAACATTTCTACGATATTCTTAAATATTTCGACACTGTTCCACGTGATCAATGTTTTATTGCTTTGAGAGTATTTCACGCAACATAGAAAATACCACCCAATGGGACAACGTCATCAAAATTTAAAATCAAGTTCAGTTGCTTGCATTGCAGTATCACAAAGCAATTCTAACAAATATTTTTTGAACGTATTTTAAAGCTAAACCTATTGAAAGAAACTCCTTAACAGTAAGGAAATAAATTATGGCAGGAAAAAATTGAGAAAAAGACTTCCTGAAATTGAGACCACGAAACTGAATTAAACAAATCAATGAAAAAACTGATCAATTGATCAGGTTCTGCAGAAGTAAATAATCATGCTTAATATAAATTTGACCAACATCTCACTCTAACGGCATGATTGTAAAATCGTATCGTTGTATGCAGAACATAAATACTATTTTATTTTTAATAGTTTTTCCAATGAAGAATGAATATTTACGGAATTAATTCTTAAGGAGGTTATCATCGGAGAAAGAGTATTAGTGACAACTTAGTGGTTTACTCGTCTGAAACGGAAGAAAAATTAGTTAAATGGATAATAATATTTAAACTTACAAGAGATCCACAAACGAAGGGTAAAATCAAAGCAGTAGATGCCACTAAAAACGTTTAAATTTTTTACAATCTTTGGAATAATTTATCATTTTATGAAGATAGAATTAATTTTGTGTTTTTCTTCTAAGGGCTTACTACTTGCCTACGTTGAGGTTATTAGAGTCTGGAGAGATAGAAGGGGACGACGTTTAACCATAGCCTTCTGATGAAACTGTCAAAGCATTTTTTGGAAGTATGTCGTGAAAACATGGAAATCCGAAATAAGGATGACTGGGCTGGGAATTGAATGCACTTCAAATCGGATTTCAAACTCGCACGTTGCCCGCTATTCCACCTGGCTTATTGAATTTAGATTCAACCCTGGAGATAAGTATTTTTTCATGTTGCTACTTACGTGAAGCAAGCTGCTCAGTAACGATATGGATTACTGCAGTGTACTGAACAGCTACATCATTCACATACGCCATGCTCCTTTACTATAAAAGTACTCGTTAATTTACCATTAAATAACCAGAAATATGAAGTGATAACACACATGTCACTACTGGCTACCCCAGTGAAAGTCAATAATTATATCATTAGCATATAAGAATTGGGATTGGCGTTTTATGATAAATTTTCCGTATTTATATAGTTAGCATTTGGTCTGCAAGATCATACAGCCACAGATATTCTGTCCAACAAGAGGCCATCGAAGCTAAAATTTATACAGATATCTAATAACTAATTTTAAAATTTTTAAATAATTTTGATGGAGAAGTTTTGTCATGTTTATCGGCATCGGCTGATTTAGATTCATCAGCTTTTAATGAATTTCTTTCTTCGTGTGGTCTATTTCTTTATGCCATTTGTGAGTCTTCGTGAAAACGAAAAATTTTGTTTCAAACATTGATCTAGGATTCAGAAAGAACTTTTTAAAACTTTTTGTATGGAGCACAGCGCTCTCTGGTATCGGAGTATGGACTTCACAAATAACAGAAAAAAAGGAAAATTGAAGCCTTTGAAATGTGATGTTATAGAAGGATGCTGACATTAAAGTGGACAGGTAAAGTACGAAACAAACGTATTTTGTAAATGATGGGTGAGGATAGAAGTTTATCGAAGAATCTTACAGGAAGAAGAGAGAGGATGGTAGGTAACATTATAAGACATGGCTGAATTATTTAATTTGTTAGTACAAGGTAATAACTAAAGAAGTAGACTAATATTAGAATACACGAAGCAGGTAATTGAAGGGAAAAGATTATGTTTAGATGAAGAGGTTTTTGCAAGATATGAAGGGATGGAGGATTGCATCAAACCAGTCTAGAGAGTGATGACAAAAAAAAGTTGTGATGTGCGTCGTCTAGTTTTTCCATCAAAGTCGCATCGCAATATGATTATTTCTTTAATGGAGACAGTATAAGTGACTGCGAAAAGAATCGGGAATTAGTTATATATATTATTCTCAGGACCTTACGACTCGTTGAAGTCATTAGACCCCGCAGGGGCCTGGTACGCAAGTGCCAGGTACGGGTTTGGCGAACCCGCGGTGCCCGAGCTGGAAACTTGTGAGCGCCGCAAGTTTCCCACACTGTAAACTCCTACCATGCTTCAACGACCACCGTAGGGCGTGGCGGTGGAACGTTGTGTGCCTAGGAGAACGGGGATCTTGGCTTCATCGCCCGGATTGCGAGGACGGAACAAACCTCTATAAAAAAAATCTCAACCTCAACCTCAAGGTCAGACACGTGCCCAGGAGGCGAATGGGTGATGAGGGAAATCACTTGCTAAGGTGCAACCTCAGGGGCACCTGCGCACCCATGTTGTATTAGCATTTCGTTTTAAATTGGTAATACTCGTGGGACCAAAATTAAGCCTCACAAGAAAACCAAACCAACCTGCGGTACGAGTGTGCCACAGGCTAATATAAATACACCCAGTTCAAAGAAAAGGGTGAGGGTTGATAGCCCCCCCCCCCGCATCTGACAGTGACAGTAACAGAAAAATTTGTTCAGTACAGAACGCTTTTGTAATTATGGAGAAAATTGAAGGAACGTTTAAAAGGTGTCACCCTTCTACATCTCGAAGGGTCTAGAAGTCTTTTTGGTACCCTTAACACTGTTAAAAAACTGAGGAACGGGACACTGCTGCTGGAAACAGTTACCAGTAAGCAAGCTACCCAACTCCTGAATTGTGAGAGGCTCGGGGAGTTCGCCGTCAAATGCGAACTCCATAAGTCCCTTAATTCCAGTAAAGGCGTAGTCACCTGCCGTGACGTTATGGATTTAGGGACTGACGAGCTTCTCAAGGAATGGAAATCAGAGAAAGTGATCGAGGTACGTCAGATCACACGAAGGGTGAATGGCAATCTTGAAAAGACTGCCACCTTCGTCCTGACGTTTGACACTCCAGTATTGCCCAAGAATATCAAGGCCGGATATATAAACCTTAACGTCCGTCCGTATGCCCCGGACCCGATGCGCTGTTTCCAGTGTCAGCGGTTCGGACATACGACGGCGTCATGTAAGGGCAACCCCACCTGTGGAAACTGCGGGAAGGGCGCACACGAGCCGGGTGTCAGTTGTACGCTCCCACTGGCTTGTGTCAACTGCTCCGGTTCGCACCCCGCCTGGAGCAGGGAGTGTCAAGTGTATCTTGAAGAACGCAAGATAAAGGAGCTGAAGATAAAAGAGCGGATTCCTTATGGGGAAGCCAAGAAGAAGGCGAAGTTACTTGCCGCCCCAGTATTTGCAACTAGTTTTGCTAACATGGCTTGAGCTTCCGTCAGGAAACAGACTGTTGCTACCCAGACGTCCGTTGCAGACATGGGCACGAGCTTTACGTGCTCGTGTCAGTGTAAATGCGGTGCAAAACCCGCTAAGGTCATAACTCCTAAGACCGCGGACGTCGGTAGCAACACGTCTGTGACCTCGATCACACCAGCAGCAGTGAAACAGGACCCAGCAGCAGTAGCAGTAAAATTACCAGCACCTCCAATACCACCACGTGCCGTGAAAGCAGTAGCACTACCAACTGCTACCAACGTTACTGAAGGCGACTTGAAGACACGGGGTCCGAGGTTTAGGCTGACGGACCCGAGTCAGTTCGTTAAATCTCCTTCTTCGTCCCCTCCCAGAACACATGGTAAAAGGGAGAAAAAGGGAAAGAGGTCGAGGAAGAAGAAGGGCAAGGAGGTAGTCGATGAGGACGCTGAGTCGGAGACGTCAGACTCTTCATAACCAGAGGAAACTGCAATGCTGGTGGATGAGCCTGATCCCGTTCCATAGCGGGCAATGACCAACGACCCACCCGAACCGGGGCGGGTGAAACTAAACAGGTAAAATTTTAGGCAGATCGGTCTAGTTTTAAGACTGATGGGTGACCCCTTTACAGCCACCCATCCATTTGCATGGTTTTTATTTTTGTATTGTTATTATTCATGTCTGTCTGGCCAATATACAGCCAGAAAGACATGTAGTGTTTTTTATCCTCTTTTGAACCTGTTTGGCCCCTTTACAGTCTTACAGGTGTTGTACAGTTTTAGGTCATTGTGGTCGCTTTAAAGCCACGTCTGATTTTTATGACTTGTTTTATTTGCTTTCTGTACGGCCGACCACTTTACAGTCGACCATGCAGACAGTATTTTAGTACTTTCTTAATCCACAGAGGTAGCTGGTAATAGGGTGCTAATGACCCCACTATCGATGCACCCTAAAGGAACTAGCCAGCGAGTTTCCTTTATCATTTAACCTGGTTGGCCTTTTTACAGTGAACCAGTTATTTTTGTCTTTAAATTTTTATGACCATTTTGCAGCGATCGTTTTAGTAGCTGTCTGTATGTCCGACCTCTTTGTAGCCGGACATGCAGTTGGCATTTCTGCCAGTATTTTAGTCTTTTTTTCCCGTCTGTGTGGCTGACCCCTTTACAGTCAGCCATGCGGGCGGTATTTCTGTTGCTGTTTTAATATTTTAGTTTGTTTTACCTTCTGCGTGGCCGACCAAGCCACAGTCGGCTACGCAAATTGTATTAAATCACGCTGTTAAACCAGGTTTTAGTTAGGGCGCTAATAACCTAGATGTTGACGCGCCCTAAAGCCCTAACAAAAACAACAACAACGACTCGTTGAAGTCATTGGAGGCAGGATGCAATCGGGTATGGACAGGAATGTTTGCCATGGACTCTTGAAAGAACCATTGAAAACTGATACCTGAATGGCCGCACGGGGATTAGAACATACGACCTCACGCATGCTAGGCCGGAGCCTTTACCCCACACTCGCTCATTCTCTGCTTCGATTGATGTCAACAAAATCTTAGTAGGTATTATCAGTTTGATCCCTTCGTGTTATTTTCCAGTGATAGTTTTAGATAGCTTATATTGTTTTTGCTATTGTCGGTGCATTCATCTTTTGGAATTTTATGTAAATCTGAAGTCTGCAGTTTCATATTACTCACTTTATCTTCAAAGGAGACGTCTTTTGCCAAAGCAGTTACTTGATAATTGGAATATTGTTTATCAATTTTGGCTGAAACATCGATCTCAATGACTTGGATGTTCAGAAAAAATTTATTTCTCACCTATCTGAAGATCTCTCAAGCAGCATGTGTTTCTTTCACCTTCTCGAATTCATTAAATGTCTTTGTGACACACATTGCCTAACAATTTAAAAAAATTAATGTTTAAATCATATTTTTACATATATATATTTCAAATATTTGTGATTGTGTTAACCAATTACGCTATTTACGTTTAAAGGGGGCGAAGAGCAGCTAACGAAGGAGAATCTTTGGTTTGTTATTATTACACAGATAAAAAAAGAGAAATGAAGACATTCGAATGTTGGAAGAATGACTGAAAATGGATTTTGGTAGGCTGGAGAAGCCTGTTGTAATATTTGGAAGTTCAAGCTTGAGGCAACGAAGAAGTACGATTGCATTAATGAATTATTGTTAATGTTTTAACGAAGACATATGTATGGAGAATAAACAAAAGAAAACTAATCGATAATAGGTATTGACTTGTAAAACTCGAATAAACCGTTTGATTTGATGTTTATAAAAGCACTACGGTTTATTGGGAAAACAAAGATGTGTGGAACATGTGATTGTTTCGTCAGTGGGAGCAGTCATTACTTGTAGATTCTTCAAGGTGGTTAAAAGGATTCCATCTCGCCAGACGGCAATGAAGAATCATCAGTCTGATTCGAACAGGACAAGGCAGATGCGGCTACTTTTTACACAAATGGGACTGAGTCAGTTCTGCAAATTCCTACTGTGGATCCACGTTAAAGTCAATTGACCACCTCGTTCCTGACTTTCCTCGTCGAGCATATGGAGGAACAATGGCTGACATTCACGATGCACTGATTAACTCAACTGAATGGATCAAAACACTAGACCTATGAGCATGTGATATATATATTTGTCCACTCTTTTTGTGTCTTGTTAAATATCATACGATAAATAAATAAATGGTAGATTAAAACATTACGATTATTTTTTCAGACAATTTACAGCGCTGGTAGCATACTTGAAAATATTATTATTATTATTATTATTATTATTACTCCGCGATTCACTAAAAGTGTGTGGCGGAGGGTGCATTGCACCTATCGAAAAGGGTTATGGTTTGGAATGGTTATAAGGGATATGGCAGGAGGCGCCCATGGGCTATTGTGAGGAACCAAACCCCGCATTCGCGTGGAGTGATCTGGGAAAACCATGGAAAACCCAGATCAGGATGGCTGGAGTGCTTTATCGAAAGCTACTCCTGTCGGATTTTAAGTTTACTCGCCCGGTAAATCCTTTCTATTCCATTCCCTAATCGCTCGTGGGAAAAATGAGTACAGAAATGAATCGGTTCTGGCCCTGATTTCTCTTATCTTATTTTCGCGGTCATTTCGAGATATGAATGTTGCTGGTAGCAATATTTGCTGGCTGTCATTCCGAAATACGTCTGTCGTGAATTTTTCAATTGGCTTCCGTCGAGAGCAACGCCTTCGGTGTTCCAGGTCTTCGCAACCTAACTCCTTCAACATCGCACTTACGCTTTCCCTCCAACTATATATACCTGTCACGAATCGGGCGGCTCTTCTTTGGACCTTCTCTAAAGCCTCCATTAACCCCTTTTAATGGGGACCCCATACAGAACAACAATACTCTAAGTGAGGACGTACTAGTGACTTGTATACAATCGATTTAACTTCCTGAGTGCATTGATTTAAATTACGACCTAGAAATCGGAGCATACGATCTGTTTTTCCCATTACATTCTCGATATGCTCATTCCACGACAAATTATTACGAATTGTTACCCCTAGGTATTTAGCGGAATCTACCGTTCTAAGGACAGTACCATTAATCGTATATTCATAGTTAAATGGTGCCACATTTTTACTTACAAGCATGACTTGGCACTTTTTAGCGTTTAACTCCAACTGCCAATCTTTACACCACGCAATTATTTTCATAATATCGTCTTGTAACAATGCGCAGTCGTCCTGGGTTTTGATTTCGCGATAAATATAGGTGATTGATGTGGACTAATCGAAGGAATCCGATACAATATATTTATATTAATGAGACCGTAAAGGGTCTTACCACGATATCATAGGTGGTACCCTTAAATTTTTATATTCCACATTCTGGAAGGCAATACCAACGAACATTCCATCGTAAAATATCCTTAGGGATCTGTGAACAGTTTAACAAAACCGATGAGATTGCATTTTCACATCTGCGAGACATTTTGTGTTTCGCAAGCGCGGCCTTCTAGCACTCGTGCCCGATCTGCTGCCACCGCTTTTTACGTGTAGGCCTGCTCCCTATTGTGTCTCAACAGCAATCGGGCTGGTCTCCGCTCACGCCCGCTTCGCAACCGTTCTGCTGTCGTGGCTATCGATAAGAAACATCGCAAGTCGTGCGCGCCGGCGTAAATGGCTGCGGCCGCCTAATTGTTATGATTTCTGCACCGTACACGCTCGGCGCGATCACTTGCGGTAACTGCCGCGGGAGCGGCCTTCGGCCTACCTCATTGGCGGATGTTTCAGCCGGTCTACTTTACTTCTTCTACCTCTTTTTTTACCGTCGTTTGATTAATTTCTGTACCAGCTGTTCTCACTTTTTTTTTCGCTGAAACTTGGTGCTGCTTCTGTGTTACAAGGTCGCTCCTCGGTTACAGGGAATTATAATGGAATAATGGTTTTCTTTCACCTGGGAATTACCAGGGAAGCTTTTTACTAGAGATTAAAAGGATATACGGCAACTATCCGGTATCCGGCCTATCCGGCCAAAATTTACCATCCGGCCGAATACCGGATAGTAGGTCAATAATAAAATAAAATATAAATTAATCATAAAAATAAAGATTTGAAAAATACTACGAAGAGCTGTGGCCAGGAGACGCACATATTAGCTCAACAATAAGCGAGCCTGACAAATTTAGATCTCATAACAATTGTGGAATAAAAAGCCCTGGAACTACGAGTACCAGAAACAGACAATATAAATTTAGGATTAATAAAATACAAGTAAAATCTTTTAATCAAACCAATATTAAATTTTTAAGTACATTTTGGACAGTTGTTTCCATACCATAGGATTAAAATGATGCTTTAATCGTACCAAAGTGTACAGAAATGTATAAGAAAAGCTAGGAACACGCAAATATTTGACGTCTCAGCACATCATAAAAATTGGTCATTGTGAACAAGTAATAGGGTGACTAGAAAGTGGACAGTAAATATTGCAAAATACTAGCATTGCATACTATTAACACAATAAAAAACAAGGATACTGAAATAAACCACAGTTTACAGAGATGACTAGGATGGTGTCAACACACAAAATTGAAATGCGGGGAAGTTTTGTGCAAGAAAATGTGGGACGAGTGCTTAGAGTTGTGTAGAATGAAGTTAAGGGAGACATTCAGAGAAGGGAAATTTTTAGTAGAGCCGAGGCCATTTGTTTGAATACTAAGCGAAAGGTAGGACTGGAGGAATATTATGTGAGCTCCGCGTTTTCCAAGATGAGAGGCATGGAATAGTAAAGAGAAGGATATATCTTAAATAGTAAAACTCGAGTGAGACGGGAGATCATAGTTACACTCCACAAAATTCAAGGCATTACCTCTATCTCCTCTTCTGTTATTGCTCTTCCAATGTTAACAACTTCAGGACTGTAACTGGATTTGAGCTGAGGGGGATAAAGTGAATTTCTATATTTCAGTTCCTTCAACCTCATCTCTCCTGTTTCCTCTTCATAAAGCTGTCCTAACAAAACCAAAATTAAGGGAAATATCAGAAAATTTTAAGTAAACACCAATTCTAAAATCTAATCTATAGAAATAAGTCAGTCATAAGCTCTCGAATATAAAGCAATAAGAACCAATCAATTAAACAATATAAACCGAGACAAGGTTACGTAAAATAAACTTGTCAGTTGCCAAAGCTGAACTATGTTGGCAGTTGAGTTGACAATTTTTTACATAATCTTGCAATCTTTAAACACCAATGAGGCCAAGAGGAAATGGGAAGTCACACACATTACTTATGTGGAGTATTGTCTTATTTGTGGAAAAAATTAACAGTTCCTACCCCCAACCAGTTAAAATACAACGATGGGAGGAAAACGATGTTGAATGCTATTGCTAATGTACAGAGGGTGTAAGGTAGATTTAATATACAAATGTATAACTCAGCAGCCACGACTGGCAGTGGTTGTGGTAAAAGGGTAGAGGACTAAACAGTTGCAGGGTGATGGACAGGATATCATGTTGGGTTGGTAAATATGGGATGAAGATAAATGCAAAGAAGAGACAGCTTATTAGATACACAAATAAAAAACAAAAGATTAAATAATTGCTTGCTTAAGACTTGAAATGTAAATATCTTTGCATTACATTTGATAAGTTTAACTCGGCAGACGCATTGGACAGGTGGTAGGAAAAGGTTTCAACATTCTGCATTTGTTACAAAGAGTGATGAGAGGATGTACGAGAGAAGAAAAGGAATTGGGTTACATAACTCTGGTCAGACCATTGCTTGAATATGGTAGTGTAGTATGGGACCCACATTTTGAGTACCGGTATCAAAAACAGGAGTTTGAGAGGGTGCAAAAAAGGGCTGCTGGATTTGTTTCTGGAAATTATCGCAGAAGGCAATCAGTAACAAATATGATAAAAGAGCTGGAACGGTGTTTATTGGAACAAAGGAGGAGGGTAAAGAGGGTCATGGGAGTGTAAGAGACGTATACTGGTGATGAAGCCTGGAAAAATATTGGTGTTGGTATGAAACGTTTTGCATGGAAGGGAAAAGACGACCATGACCACAAGCTGTTACTGGAATTCAGGCAAAAGGGTGTGGGAAGATTCTCTTTTTTAGGTAAGGGTGTCAGGGATTGGAATAAGTTACCAAGGGAAATGATGATTAATTTATCAAAAACGTTGAAAGAATTTAAAGTTTTTACACAGAACGCCTGACAACTTCCGTTTTCCATTGCCAGCTGCCTATACTGCTAGTTAGTAAAGATGTATAGAAATCACGGTCTGGCACATCGCCTTACTTCATTTTCATGGCCTGCCCTTCTGGATTACGAGGTTCGAATCTCCATCCGATCATCCAGATTTAGGATTTCTATAATTTCCCGAAATGACTCCAATCGAAAGTTTGGATCGTTCTTTCAAAATGCTATTGCTGAATTCCTTCCCGTTCCTTGCCTCCAGTTCTTTATCTCTTCTAATGACCCCGAGATTAAAACAAAAAAAAAAAGCAAAACAAAAAAACACATTAAAAAACTAGGACCAGGTTCCCAATATCCGCTACAGTACAAGGAGTTACATCCTATATCACCATGCTCGAGTTCTGTAATTTGATTGTATTTTGCTAACATTTGTCATTAAACCACATAAGATGATCTGTGCGGTAAAGTCACTACTTTTTTGTTTAAGTACAACTTACCCAGTAAAAATTAATCGGGGTATATTACAATGCCTCTTTAATGTCATTGAACCCTATCCTTCTGTACTTTCGTCACATAAAATATTCTTCACTGATCCGCCAGCAATTCACTCTCATGGTTTCAGAGCGGTTAATAAGAAATTTGATAGAGTCCGAAAGGGGTCTCACGTTTCTTACCAAAATTTATGAATTTACGAGTTCCAAAAATTTTGCCATAAGCAACAAAAACGTGCCTGCGCATGTAGTGAAAAAACGACGACAAACACAGAGAACAACTGCTTGCAGTAGATAGTACAGTGGACACGCCGCTATAGTGCAACAAAAGTAGCATTTAGATTTAGATAACTCTTAACTTTGAATTTAAATGTACGAGCTACCGAGCTATTTGTAAATACATTGTATACAAACGACGATCGGTAAATTAGTTTACTTATTTATAACTAGTTTAAACTCCAGTCGAAAATGATGAGAATCACTTACGGTGATATTAAGAATTTTTTCTGGAAAATTTTCTGAAGATACACGAATAAGGATTAATAATTGATGGAAATTATTGTTATTATGAAAAATTTTCTACATAAGTGTAATTTCAGTAACAAATAAGTATCATTTGGTTAATAAATATGTTTCGTGAATACTTACGTTTGATATAAACTTTCTCTGGATTTTAATTAACTTCCCTGTTTGTTATTATCTTCTGTAAAAAAAGTTGTTAGGTTAGTTTGTCACTTGGTTTCAGTAACTGATACTGAGAGTATAGAGTAAACATTGACGTAATTTAAACGAACGTCAAATTTTATATCCCTGCCTCGCATTATAACCTTTGTCTCTGGTACACGACAGACAATTACCTTTAGCTGGAATCGCAATTACGCTTTATTGGAACAATATGCAAATAAAATCATATTCAATTATTTATTTCATATATACATTTCATTTTTACAGCAGAAACGTACAGTTATTCATTTGATTTTTGCTGACTAGCCAAGCAGCGCTGTGGTGGCAGGCAGAGTGACTAACACTTCGGGCATCATCGAGACTCGACGAAGATGGTCGATGTATCGAAGTGAGGTCTTCAGGCTCAACGCATTTTACTAAAGAAGATTAGTCAGTATTTATAATTGAATTAAGAGTAATACAATACGTGGAGTCTCGATGCCGTTTAGAGTTTTGCTAGCACATTTACCTGACAAAACTTTTGTAGAGCTCATTACCTACTGAGGGACATTAAATGACCAGTGTCACAGTTACAGGTTCCATAACAGCATTAATTCGTACTTTTGTTAATATTATTTTACTTTACAGAATTATTAGGTGTACCACTGATAATAACTAATCACATGGAATAAAGTTCGCACTAAAGTATAAACCAAAACCAAGGCCCTTCTGGTTTCTTCTGTATTTGACTCTCTGAAAAGTTTGTTAATTTTTGGTAGTGTTTATTAGATGTCATGGCCTCTTGAAGGAACCATTCCAGTATTTCGCTTAAGTGATTTAAAAAAAATAATTGAAAACATACACCAGTATTACCTCACTGAGGATCAAACCTAGGATTTCCCGAACGCCATGCCACGAGTGTTAACCCCTCACTAACCATATTTGTTCACTGGTTAATACTAAGTCGATGAAATAAATTTACAAGTATCGATCAAAAATAAAAGAAACTTTTGAATTAGGTGAGGGATATTTTAACAAATACAATTTTTTTCTTTTATTCCTACAAGTTGGTGTTTAGATATTTTTTTAATTATTAAAATGGCATTATTGAGCTATCCTCATATAATAAAATAAATATCTAATCCGTAACTGTGAATTATAGCTTCCTACTGTATCTTGTTTCGTTTCAGAATTTGGTATTTGTTAGTAACCTCTGAGCTACTGTTTAGTACAGCCAGGAGGTTTTTATGATGCAACACCACCTGGAACAAAGAAACATGCATCCGCATTGCCAGATTACATACAGGGTGTTCACGAAAGGGCTCCCTCTTTTCAAAATGTAAAATCTCGAAAACACAGATCGACAGAAGAATGCTGCAAACGGTATTTTTCTTGTGAAGGCTGTAAGAATTTCTTTTTTTTAATTTTAAATCGCATTCGGCCTTGTAGCCATTCAGCCAGCAACTGTGTTTCTATCATTCTTCAACTGTGTTCATAGTATCTTCTTATATTATTGATTATCACAAGTGACAGGACAACACAGGACGAACACAACACTTAATTAAAACTACCCATGCCCTGGGCCGGACTCGAACCGGCTCCCCTACAACGTGAAGCCAGCTCGCTAGCCCCGCGCTACCGGGGTAGGCCTGTAAGAATTTCATACAGGACTTTAAACAAAAAGTTATAAAATCTGTTAACAGATGGCACTGTAAGCCGTACAGCTCGTATCAGGATGCATAAATAAACTCTTCCTCTGCCAGCAGTCTGCAATGAATGAGTCACATCACAATTCTTCGAGCTACGGGTATTTTGAAAGCACAGAAGTAACGCTGCCGCAGAATTAAATTTTCCATTACATCCTGCAATGTCTTTACGGAAATGGGTTCAGTAGTCACATAGATCAATGATTGAAGCTCCTCCAGCGTGGTTGGAAAGTTTCGCTAACGTCCTTTGCTGCTTCATTCAACAGTGTAACTGATTGCTCATCCAGCCCTCGACGTCTGGTTGGGCAGAACCAGACATTATTTCTCTGCCAAATTTTAAGTTCGTCTGTCAGATGAGCAACCGCGTTTTGTAATTTTACATTATTGTGCTGTCTATATGACAAACCGCTTTACACTCAGACATGCAGACAGAAAATTTGTCTATTTTTAAGTTACATTGCTGTATCAGTTGTTAGGGCACTAATAACATCGCTGTTTGAGTGTCCTAAGGTCCCAATTGAAGAAACTGAGCTCTGGTATAAAATATTGTATACGAAACCGTATTTTAAATGCGTTCACATTAATAAACTCTCTTTGCAATTTGTGTATACACATAGCCGAGTATTTAACTTCGATAACCAAACAAAAGAGCAAATCTTTTCAGGTGGTTAAGGGAAACTGGATGGTCGAGTATGGGAAAGTTTTTCATGGGTTCACACTGTTTTTATGAAATAGAGGCAGATTTCTATATGGACATATATACTATCTAAAAATCAATAAAGTGAGCGGTTCGAATCCCCGTCCGGGCATCTAGATTTGGGTTTTCCATGGTTTCCCCAAATCACTCCAGGTGAATAGGCCATGGCCGAATTCCTTCCCATTCCTTGCCCCCATCCTTTCCCGTCTCTAAAGACCACGTTGTTAAAAAGGGACGTTAAACTGTTAAAAAAAAAAAAAAAAAAAAAAAAAAAGTGAAATAAGGCAGTAGAATCTGACGAATTGTTTCCAGACTATCTAAAATCTCTAGGAAAAGAAGGAACAAAATATAATTTAAACCGATATCGAAAGTTACGAGGGATTCAATCAAATTTGAATAAAGGTATCATCTTCACACAATCAAAGAAAACAAAAGCTGTTTAATGTGAAACCTATTACACAACAAGTCTGAATTTTGCAGGCCAAAGTCACAATTTTCTCATCATTTTTGACTATTCGACAAGAATACAAAAGCGGCCATAACTTTCGACTCTTATCCGGCGGGTAAGCATAATAGTCAGTGTTCCTTTGTACGGAGATGGAAGTAGATACCATCCAGATTCAAACAATGCTAGTTCAGAATACGGCTTCTCATTTCAAGTAACAATAGTGCTAGTTCAGACTGAATCCAGCAATTTTTATAGATCGTTAACTTAGGGGCAAACTCGATTTCTGCATGTAATTTCAAATGTTGAAGGATCCTTTAGCCCGAATAATTACTAAATTGCAGTAATAAACGTGCCATTAACCTTAAGTCTATGTTCAAGTGTTATTCGCAACGAGAAAAGAGCGCCCTTAAATGAGTACGTTTGAAGGAGAAAGAATTTAGGTTACTTGTGTAACTACGCAATTTCTAGCTGTGACGCCATACCTCGTAACCAACGCAATAAACCTCGAAAATAATTAACCATTGTATATAAATATCTATAGACTCCATAAATTTTCTGCTATAAAAATACAATTGCTGTAAATGAATCTTGATTCAACCTCTGTGTTTGGAAAAGCTCGAAAAGTGTCAACGCAACGATGTGGCTGCGATAAATATGAAGCACTGAAAAACCGCGAAGCATATTTCGTTTTCAGCTAGATACAGACACTATTTGAATTCACCTTAATACTTGCAACACATACAAACTAACTTTTCCGTTCTTACAAACGGCAAAGCGGAGAACTTAATTTACTGGGTGACAATACGACATTCGTTGTAAACATTTGGCATACAGTCGTCAGTTGTTTCACATGCAGTGACAAAGTCAATTGCTTCATTTTATCTTTGGTAGGCTTCCATGAACTTTTTTACCGTCAACAATTAAAGCGCAGCTGTGATCCTTACGCAAGAATATCCAATCCCATTTTTGGTAACAATATATTTTCCGTGTATGTAATACGATAGTTCGATAATCTGCGTACTATATGGACTGTGGCTCTGCAGTGGGAGTTAGGTGACTGAAAACATTTTACAGATTGGTAGGATATCGCAATAGTAATTCCACAATCAATCTGCTAAGTACAACTTTGAAAGCATTAGTCAGAGAAAATACTCCAATTCGTATGTATATGAACTTTTTTGAACGTATTAATAGATTATTTTCTTAAATCTGATTTTAAATGCTCCGATAACAATTATTATTATGTTTTAGGTATTATTTCGTATGTATAATAGATTACAGCAAATTTTACTAAGATTTGATGATATGTTGGAATTCCTGTACTTTTATGCTCAGGCGATTGTATAAATCACTCTTAGGATGCTTCTAGATACCTTTTACATGCTTCATGAGCTGCTTATGCCATTGAAACTGAAGACGAAAATACTGTGCCACAGGTTTGTGAATAAATGCTAAGTGGATTTGAGGGATGGTAGAGTAAATGAGTGATTACGACTTCTTCCAACTGACAACAATGACCTTCAATAACTCTTACATTCCGAACATAATTATAATTGCTTTAAGCAAATTACTCTTAACGTATGTTTACACTCTCCCAAATTTAACGCTTACTGAAGGCATGTATTTATGTTTACTGATGAAACGAATGGGCTGTTGGATTAATAACTGAAATGCTTGGCCAATCGATAGACAGGTTCAAATCCCAGATTTTTACCAAATTCACCGAAAACTTTTATGGCGAATTGTGTAATATAAAAGATTTAATTATTTCCTGCGCTTAGAGTAAACACTGTGCGCGCAAATAATTTTGCACCCATAAAAAGTACTGTATGTGCCTCTAGTCTTTCGTCGCCAGAACCACGGTCCCACCTGATATTATGTATGTAAAATGCCAAAATACTCCGTAGTCAACAGGTTGGTTTAATCCTCACAAACAGGGCCGCCGTAAGCGGGCGTGCAATGCGTGCACCGCACGCGGGCGGCACATCGAGGGGGGCCGCAAAACGAGTGATCGACAGTCGCCGCCACGAAATTTGCGGCGTATTATGTAGCGGGCGACCTTTTTTTCCTAAATCCACCACTGCTGTAATTTGACAAGGGGCGGCATAATCGGTATTCCACGCGGGCGCTCATACAGCTAGCGGCGAGCCTGCTCACAAAGGAGGCATATTAAGCCACTGTGTCAAAGGCCGTACAATTACTTTAATTTAATTGCAATGGAGCACAGGCTCCGGTGGCAATTTCCCTACACACCCAACTTCCCCCTATCCTGTACCCACCTACATTTGCCCTCTACAAATTTTATCTTTAAATTCTTTCAAAGTTTTCGGTAAATTATTCATCATTTCTCTTGGTAACTCATTCCAATCCCTGACACCCTTACCTAAAAAAGAAAATCTTCCCACACCCTTGTGGCTGAAATCGAGTGCCAGCTTGTGGTCATGGTCATCTTTTCCCTTCCATGCACTACTTTTCATACCTATTGCAATATCTTTCCATGCCTCATCGCCAGTATATGCCCTGTACACTCCCATGACCCTCCTCATCCTCCTCCTGTCTTGCAATGAATCCCATTTCAGCTCCTTTATCATATCCGTCACTGATTGCATTCTGCGATAATTTCCAGAAACAAATCTAGCAGCCCTTTTTTGCACCATCTCCAACTCCTGTATTTGATACGTTAAATGAGGGTCCCATACTACACTACCATATTCGAGCAATGGTCTGACCAAAGTTTTGTAACCCAATTCCTTTACTTCTCTCGTACATCCCCTCATCATTCTCTCCAACAAGTGAAGAACTTTGAAACCTTTCCTCTGGGATCTACAGTTTAACGTGGAATCCGAACCACGGAACGTCCTGGCGTATCTCATATGATCAAACTCAACTCTTCAGAATTCCTGGGGATTTGAACCTGAGATCGGACTACGAACTCTACGAAGCAAGCGCCTTAATCACAGAGCTTCCAGACTGCTCATTATGTATACATAGAATGGAAAACGAACATAACTGCAACGCGAAATCAGACGGCGGGTAGAAGCAGAGGTCACCAACCGCAGATGATCCGTTTACAAGACAGATGTCTCAGACAGGGCGTATCAGGCCTTGACAAAGCACTGCCCGAATCCAATTTGGACTCGGGCAGGGTCGCCAAATGCTCTGCTCACGAACTCGTCTCCGCTTATCAGCTCCAGTGCACCCGTGCAGGAACTAGAAGACGCGCTCCGGTCTTATTGTGAGCGCACCGGCAGCAGATGTGGTGGGCGATAGTCCGCCTACCAGACAAGCCGGCCAGATAAGCTAGAGCGCGTGATGCAATGTCGAACACCACTCGATAGCTCCATACCTCGCTGCTGTATCACTCTCGCGTCTGGCCGGCCACTCGCCAACAATGGCCATTGTAAGGTTGCGTAATTTATTGGGAGCGCTGAACGTCTTATGTTCTAGATCGCAGATTGTGTCTTTTCTTTTCTCTCTGAGCCTCTGGGTGTGTGCTGGCGTCAGTGCTCGCCTCTCTATACCGCAGGCTGTATCTCGGTGGCACCCGTTACAGAAGTTGAATAATAATGCGGCACAGATGTCTGTCTACTTGTCCCGGAGGCCGTGGCTGACAAGTGGAGCGTGAACCGTTTCCGGGAACGCCGCCTGCATTTCGGGGAGCCGGCTCTCGCGATGGCGTCTGAGGAATTTGCACAGTTGTGTAACAACACAGCAGCGATCTTAATCGACTGAAGAGATTAATTTGGTTCGAGGAAAGATTGACTACCGAGTGGAGAAAGTCGTATTTGAAGACCTGTTTTTACACCGTCCAAACTTCGTTCGTTTGCATAGTGGCTATATAAGATCATTACTTCAGAAAGCTGCAGTGTTTAAAAATGTTCTGAGCTTAGCAGATTTTTTTTTAACTTCTTTACGCCTCTCAACAGCGAAGTCTTTAGAGACGGGAAAGGATGGGGGGGCAAGGATGGGGGCAAGGAATGGGAAGGAATTCGGCCATGGCCTTTTTGAAGGAAGCATCCCGGCATTTGCCTGGAGTGATTTGGGAAACCATGGAAAACCCAAATCTGGATGCCCCGACGGGGATTCGAACCGCCGTCCTCCCGAATGCGAGGCGAGAACGCTAACCGTTACACTGCCACGCTCGGTCAGATATTTTTCCTTTTCCATATTCGGTCATCTTGAGTCCGTAGTGAATTTTTGGTAATAGTGTTTAGATTCCTGCTGATGATAATTTAACAAAAACTATTTATTATTATTATTACTGTTTAGCTTCGTATTTGTAGAGTGGTGAAAAATTTAGATTTATGGAAATTGAGTTCAAGGAACCTTTATATTAACAATGCCTTTAATTTCAGAACTTTTCCTAAACTGTAACAATTTTATATCCTAGAGAGAGACATACCTCTGGGATGTGTGATAAATAGCTTAAGTCTAATCAAAACTGAGTTTCCATGTTGTTTGCAACCATGTTATTATCATGGAATCAATATTTACGGAATTTACTTTCATTGAGATTTAAAAAGAAAGACTGAATTTCGACTGTAAATTACTATTTACATGATTTGAAATTATAACTGTATCAGCTGAAAAACATATACTGAGCTAAACGTTGTTACAGATTACACAAATTACTACTGTTTAAATTTCCAGTCAAAGTTCATAACTGAATCATTCATGAGATCTGGAGCTACAAGGTCGAAATTTTTATATCAATTTGTGCTTTCAGTTTTATTGATAGACAGGTTTTTGGCCTCGTGTTGGTGTCTGCTAATTTTATCATACAAGCAATAAAAAGAATGTTTATAACAGTTTCTGTTCCTTTGATGGTCCTTCTATTGTATTTGCCGATGTTATTACGACAGTTTTTCCAAGTCCACGTCCAGTTGCTGCAGTCTTTATGATAGCTCCTCAATGCGCCATTTTAAATTATTGAGGAACACCATTTTTGTGAAGTAATATGGAAAAGTTAAACAACTGTTACTTCACACTTAATTCATAGTAATACTAATTTATCAGTCTTACTAGTTTACGCTTCCTTTAGTTTAGGCCGTGTTCAATTTCCTCTCTATTACGGAGTAATAGCCAAATTGATCGCTGGCTTAGCCGTATAAAAGCAACAGTTACGCTCTCTCGTCGCAATAGATAAATTTAGTAAGTTATTCTTTCAACTAACAATGATAGAAGGAAATCGTAAGTTTTTTTTGTTTTTTGTTTATTAAAAAAAAAAAAAAAAAAAAAAAAAAAAAAAAAAAAAATCGGGAGCATCTATCAGAGAAAGGAAACTGGATTCAAAAACAAAATTTATTCTGAGAGGGGTTATAAAATATTTGGTAATGGAGGAGCTGTTGTAACTTATTTAAAAATAAGTGACTTTTTGATTCAGTACTATTCAGTGCAAAAAAAATACAAAACAAACTAATTTCGCTCCAATTTATCGTAAAAAAAAAAAAAAAAAAAAAAAAAAAAAAAAAAAAAAAAAAAGTGACTTGATCGAACCCCCATCACACATTCTCCACCTGAGAAACTGGCGTCGTAACAAGCCTGATTACTCTTCTGGTCAGTTTGCACTAACGAGATAAAAAGAACTAGACGGGCAGAAAACGAAAAGCTGAAAACAGATGGTTTCTGCCTCCGATGAGCAGCGAAGTAAGTGTAGAAGGTTATGAAGTAAATGCGAGGTGCGTGAAAGTACAGTCTGCGAACTCGGATTGCCGTGCTTAGGCCGGTTGGAGGTGGCTGCAGTAGAACGTGTTACCTGCTTACTCTTAGTCTTGTTAAAGACGTTTCCGAATTTCTTCGTTAACTGTGTAGGAGCATATAGGCTACCCACCTGAACATAAGACCAACGCTATTGAAATGGATCAACTGTAATCATAAAAATATATTGCTTTATTTAGAGGAATGCAACCATCGTCAGTTTTTTCAAAGATGGTTTTCTCGGCTTGCTGCCGAATAATGTTGAAAGTCAAGCTTCCGACGGCGTTCCCTAATATTATCTTCAAGTAATATTCCCGTTAAATTTTTGTTGGAATTTTATTTATTTTCTCTCTCTCTCTTTTTTTTAATACACGAACAAATTGTTGAATGAACTAGGTTTTTTTAAACCGTTTTTTCAGAATTTCATATTACTCTTTCACTTCAATATTTATTTTGATTAACCTAAAACCGACTTCTGCTCTGTCGTATGGTTAGACAGTGGTAGCGACCTAAATTATTTTTCTGCTAATTTAAATTAAATTAGATTTACAGATGCAACGATGTAACCTTTTGCTTCATTTCTGGCATTATGAAGTAATTCTCACAGTTAAATTATTCAATTCTCAAAGAATACATACATTTGTCGTAGATACCTATATACAGTAAGAGGCTGTGTGGAATATGGCTAGGAATCAATTTACAGCAATATAATTATATTGCATGAAGACTGTAAATGCAATATAGACTTATATTCATTTGTGTCAGGTCGACATGCGTTAGCAATTGTTTTAATGGAATCAATAAAAAAAAATACAAAAATGAACTTCAAAAATAATGATACATAATCCAAAAACTAAAACAGGTAGAAAAGACTGAAAATTTTTGTGCAGACGTAGAATACGTTGTCTTAATAACAATTCCGATGAGTTAATTCTGTTTATATATTAACTAAAGTTTATTAATGTTTGTTGGATGTATGTCAGATTTTATTCCATTTATTAAGGATAATGACTGGAAAAAACGGACTAAAAAAATTACCTTAAAATTGGTGTTAAACATTTTAGTTGTTCGAGATCAAGAGCACATAGTTGCGTGAACATTCGTGTGTTTATGTTTTTCAAAATAAAAATTTGAATGAAGGCATACACGGAAGAACAATCTTTTACACAAATGGTGAAGCAAGTAAAAGCACCACATTTGAAATTTGCGTCATAAAACATACTTTGTGCCAATTTTAACATATGGGTCGGAAACATGGGTGATGAAGGAGAGATATAAAGGGAGAATAAAATATGTTGAAATGAAATTTTAGAGGAGTAGACTAGGAGTAACAAGAAGAGACAGAATAAGGAATGAGAGAATCAGGGAGTTGATAAAGGAAGAACCACTACAACAGAGAATTGAAAAATCTAGGTTACAGTGGTACGGGCATGTAAAGAGGATGGGAGAGGAGAAATTACCAATGAAGATTCTAGACATGGAACTGAAAGGGAAGAGGCCTAGAGGGAGACCGAGGGACAGATGGATCAAAGGCGTTAAGAAATGTGTGGATGAAAGAGGAAGAAATTGGCGACACTGGAAGAAGAGAGATGGTAGTTGGATAGGAAGCGATGACGATGCTTTTGTTCCCTGCATACCCGTTCAGTGGCTGGAAGCTGCCCTAGAAGAAGAAGCCATAGAACTTGCATTTGGGTAAGAGAATTCGGTTTAACAAGACTGTCAGGTTTATTTGTTCCGGTTAGTTGCAACGAAGCGCTTTACTAAACGAGTGTCAACTGGTTCGACTGCAAACATTGAAATAACTGAGCGCTCTCGTTTCAGCCGATGCATTGAGAACATTGTCCTAGACAATAGTAGTGTTACCGTGAGCACTTCAAAATCCATTAGTCGTTGTTCACTACAGTTGGATATTACACTGAACTCCTTGCACCTAATTCTTCTGAAGGTTCTCCATATGCAAGTCGACAACACGGCTTTAGGCAAGGATAATCAAGCGATTCTCAATTAGTAGGCTCTATGCAAGATATTTCGGATGAAATGGACCAGGTAGGACATACTGATAATGTAGCACTAGATCTTTCAAAGGCATTTGATAGAGTGAGCCAAAAAATGGTGCTAAATAAGATAAAAACTATTGGAGTGGATGAAAAAGTAATTTTCTGGGTAAAAGAATTCTAAAAAGGTAGAAAGAAAAAAGTCAGTGTAGGAAATGCAGCATCAACAGAAGTGGAATGGAAATGGGAGTGCGATGAGTTGAGTATTATTTGGACCATTAATATCCGTCATACTAATGAATGATTGTGTTGGTCGATTACTATCGTAAGTTAGGTTGTTTGCAGAAGATATAATACTATCTAAGATCAAAACGGTAGAAGATTGTAGAAAGCTGCGAGGTGATCTGGACAGGATATCGAGCTGGGTAGGTCAACATATGATGAAAATAAATTCAAAGAAGAGACAACTCATTAAGTGCACAAATAAAAAACTTGAGATGGATTATAGTTATAAAGTGAGAAAAGAATTGTTTGTTGATGACTTGAAATATTAATATCTTGGCATAACATTTGGTAACAAACTCAACTGGAAGGACACATTGGTAGGAAAAGGTTTCCAAATCCTTCACTTGCTGGAGGGAGTGATAAGGGAATGTAATATGGAAGTAAGGTAACTGGGATATGAAATGTTGATCAGACCATTGCTTGAATATGCTAGTGTAGTATGGGACCCACATTTTTGGTACCAAATACAGGAGTTGTAGGGGGTACAAAGAAGTGTTTCTAGATTCGTCTCTGGAAATTACTGCAGAACAAAATCAGTAGGTGATATGATAAACGAATTGGAATGGGATTCATTGGAAGACAGGAGGATGGTGAATAGAGTCATGGGAGTGTATGAGGCGTATATTGGTGATGAGGCGTGGAAATATATTGGTGGAAGAACTAGGAGAGGTGCATGTAATGGAAAAGATGACCATGACCACAAACGGGCACTTGATTTCAGGCATAAAGGTGTGGGAAGATTTTATTTGGTAGGTAAGGAGATCAGATATTAGAACAAATTAACAAGGGAAATGATGAGTAATTTATCAGAAATGCTAAAAGATTCTTAAAGTTTAAATTACTTGACGGAAAAAGTAGGTGGGGGAAAAATGGGGAAAATGGAGTTCTGGGAAATTACCATCGGGGCAAGAGCCCCATTCCAATTAAATTGAATGCAATCACATAAAATTCATTTCAGAACTGAAAGTATCAGATTGTTTGCAACTTAAGCAGGCATTCTTTCTATAGATTTCGAATTGAACGTTTCGCCAAGGAATATCATCTTTATTAAAAAATAGCATTTTCACTGAAACAGCTTCGTAAATGAGAACGTTTTATTTGGTGAACAGAATAGCTTTCAAAAAGGCGCATGAATCTGCATCAAGATGCTGTGTGGTGTGGATTCTGGCCTGCTCGAGTAATTGGTTCTAATTTTTTCCAAAATTACAATACAAATGTCACGACAGTGAATGGGAAATATCACCGCAGTGTTGTTGAAAATTTCTGTTATCTTGTTTAGATTTTATAGATGATGTAACATTTTATAACAAACTAAATTGGGCAGGACACTTTGGTCAGGTAGTAGGAAAATATTTTCAAATCCTTCACTTGCTGGAGAGAGTGATAAAGAAATGTAATATAGAAGTATTTTAGCTAGATGTCGCTACCCGTTATTATATCTTTCGGATGATTGCCTTGCTCCATGAAAACCTTTCGGGCGGTGCCATATCGCAATACACCTACGACTCGATGTCTTGTTCATATGGCTTGACATCCACCTACTTCTTCCTATGAGATATATGAAATTGCAGGATTGTGAAGGAAATTTCAGAATCACACCATACTTGCAGAGGAAAACATGACGTATTATCGGCTAAATCTAAGAACAAGTCTGTGTAAACTTCTAACAACATGCAAGGTAAGATGTGAAAGTTATGTCAGATATTGTTTTCAGAATCTAAATGAGGACATGTATCCTTTGAAATAACGTAAAATTTTATGTCATGTAAATAAAATAATTTCTTTACCTTATTAAACCTGCTCATAGGGACATCCTATATTTCTGAAATGATTTCAGGTAGTCCAGCAGGATGGAATAATGATAACACGACGTTTAGATAGCTGGCTGTGTTATTTTCCTCAGGTGTAGCGTAGTTTGCCATCGAAGGAGTCGATACTACACCAGGTAAAGACAAAAAAGTTATCAAAATATTGTGGTTTCACTACTTCAACTTTCTCGACTCTGCTGATGATTATATTTCGCCAAAAATCCGGAGAAAATCTCCATTCAGAAGTTGAAATAATGAAGCTGATACTGAGAATAATACTGTGTTAAACTTTTGTATATGTACAGTAAAAATACAATGCAAATATTTTAGAAACAAAACAACATTGCTCACATTGTGTTCTGTAGGTACACAGTAACATTTTCTTATTTTATAGCTATCGACATGAATCGACAATTTCTTTTTCCTATTTCTCAGATTTCACAACTAATTCATTGACACCGAGCGTGGTGGGTGAGCGGTTAACGCTATGGCCTCGCATTCGGGAGGACACCGGTTCGAATCCCCAACCGGTTATCCAGATTTTGGTCTTCCATGGTTTCCCCAAATCACTCCTGGCGAATGCCCGAGTGTTTCCTTTGTAACGTGCGGGGGGTCTGGGTGCCTTATTAATTTACGAAAACATATGAATTTAATTTTTAATCTTAGGTAAAATTTTATTAAAGTTATTTCAATTGAGAAAGGGTTCATAATAAATTAAAATGCATGACATCATGATTCATCAATCAAAACTTCCATGACCTGGACATTTATTCAGGTTAAAATTTACACATGAAGTGAACACTCAAATATTTACGACATATAAACAAATTGACTAATCAAAAACACAAAATCACGTCATTGATTTTATTATAAACAAGAAGTTATCTGAATTTATTGCTCCGGCTATAACTCATTGGAGTTCTGCAGATTGAAACTCTTATCTGCAAGTTTTCTTGCCAAGGTCGCTATTTGGGTGAGAGAGCGCCTTCGAATTTTAGTGCACTTTTATAACGTGGGTGTTTACCGTGAGTCAGCACAGGGGTAGACACTCCAGCACCTGTCTTCACGTAAACCACCTCCAATCAGTGTTGTGTCCGCGTGGACACAAACACATCACTTGTACGGGTCGCCCCCTGTTAGCTACCCGCTCGCCTCAATGACCTCTCGCCACGCGATCTCTCGGACGAGTCTCTGTTGCCATCATCGCCGCTCGCTTCCACAGCTCGGGGAGACCCTTGGACGTCCGTTCTGCCAATCCAGGCTCGTCTTTCACCCTGCCATCTCCGGATACGTCCAGACATGAAAGAAATGACTACTTTGTTATTGGAG
>JARYHS010008074.1:87485653-87517606 GCA_031002005.1 Vandiemenella viatica | reverse complement strand
ATTGTCACTGTGCGCGATTATCACGACATCAATGTTCCTGCTCAGCCTTTCACCAGTCGACAGTGAGGAGGGTCACTTCTTGTTAAGGGAACAATGCCTCGCTGATTTCCTGGAAGTTGGCTCAGGTCGGTAGCTGACCCGCCTGGTCACCGTGTCGCTGGCAGTTTACGTCAGCACAGAATATAATTGTTACCTGCTGCTCATAACCACACTAAACAGATAATGTAATCGTAATGTTCTCATACTAATACACCGTCAAAAAGGCCGTGGCCATATTCCTTCCTGTTCCTTGTCCCAAGTCCCATCCAGCCTCTATTGACATCGACGTCCGATGGGCGCAAAGCCATAAGAAAAAAAAATCATTGGCAATACCCATTTATAAACGAGCTTACAATTTACTGTATAGTTCCATATGGGGCGCTGTTTGACTCGTGTGAGCTGCAGGGCAGAGATCACAGGGTTCGTGTGGGCGAGGTGGCCTGAGGACTTCCTGCCGACCGCGGTCGGTCTGCAATATCCGCCGCCGTATTTCAGCTCCGGATGGCACCGGCGCCGACCATCACTGCAGTCGACATCCGGAGAAAGTGGTTAGCCGCGGTGCCACGGGAAACGCGAGACCTTCATATGGTCGGCATAAAACCGGGGAACTCTCAGTCACAAGTTCCAGAACGATTTCTACATCGGAAATGAGAAAATGTCACCGCTGCCTTAAGAAGATTAAGGCCAAGATACCCAGAATTTTTGATGTATTAACTACAAGTCATTAACTTCACTGAATTTTTTGTACGTTTCCATAAAACAAGGAATCAAAAGACAATTTTCTGCTTCTTTTTAAAAATAATGTCAAGATAATAATCAAACTAACATCTATGAATCAAATACTACGGTTTAAGATAAAGTAAATATTTAAATAGACTACTTCTTAAAAGAAATTAATTCTTGAAAGAAGACCGCTTTGACGCAAAATCTGGGTTTACTGTTACTATCACCATCATATATATAATTTCTATAAGTTGTTTTTCTGTAACAAGCCATTATCTCCCATCATACCTAACTGAAATCGATAAATCATTTTAAAGATTAAGGTATCCGCTGTGACCATATCATTTTTTTTAAAAGTAATTTCTTCAAATTCGACCTTTAAAGGGCAAATATTTCAATATTTCTAAAATGCTGTTTTTTGTGTCATGAGCCATTTATCACCCTGGGTACCAAACTAAAATAGTTGAATGAAGTATCATTTTAAAGATTAAGATCTTCGCTTTGGTGACATCGTATATTAAGACAGGAATTTTGGAATTCGACCTTTAAATTATCAATATTTCTACAACGCATTTTTGTGTCACGAGCCATTTATCTCCCTTGATAACTAACCGATATAGAAAAATGAGGTGTCATTTTAAAGATTAAGGTATCTGCCGTAGGCGCATCACATTTTAAGAAAGGAACTTTTCGGAATTTGACCCTTATAGGTCACAAGTATCCTTATTTCCATAACGATTTTTTTTTTCAGAAGCCATTTATCTCGCTTGAAACTTGACCGAATCGATAAATGAGGTATCATTTTAAAGATTAAGGTTTCCGCTTAGGCAACATTGTAAATTAAGAACGAAATTTTGCTCATCCAAAGCACCACATATCACAGAGGTTTCAATAAAATAAAATAAAAACTGTGTGTGTGTGGGTTTTTTGTACAATAATTAACTTATCGGATTTTTTTTCTGTTACAGAAACATTTCTATTTTTCTAAACAATTTCATTGTAAACATTTTATTCGCGAAATTTTCTCATGGGTTACAATCACAGCAACATATATCACGCAGATATGGATATTCTGTTTGCATTTTGTTCAGGTTAGTTGTATTTCGTTAAGGTCAGTAACACTTTTTCATACATATGTTTTACGCGTTCAAACGTTTTTCTTAATTGTTTCGCAATATGTCGTAAATATTTTGTTATCTACCTATTAGACCGAACAAATAAACAATGCAACAATTGAGGCGGTTGTTCTTTCGTCCTATTAGAAACCACAAACCTTACTATTCACCGTATTCGCGAAATTTTCGCGCGGATCATCTAGTGACGGAATAAACCATATAGCAAGGTTCAAGTGCGGTGCCTGTGACGTAGCTAGGTTAATTTTTACTTGGAGTGTTTGTTCTAGACCCATTAGTCCAGTGGTTCCCAACGGGAGCGGTACCCCCTACCGGTTGTTGTTGTTGTTGTTTTTGTTGCTTTAGGGCGCGTCGACAGCGAGGTAATTAGCACCATAACAATAATCAGCTAATAGTTTAACTTAATAATATACTAAATTACTGACTGCATGGTCAACTGTAAAGAGGTCGGTCGTACAGACAGCAAAATACAATAAATCACAACAATGGCGTGGCTGTAAAGGGACCACCGGGACCAAAACTTTACAATATCTGGTTGCCTGTAAAGGCTCCAACAAGGTTTAAAAAGAACTTGAAAACACTTAACGGCTCCATGGCTGTATAATGGCTAACGAGACGAAAATTTTAACACTATAAAAAATAAAACACTGCACATGGACGGGTAGCTGTAAAGGAGCAACCCATCCATCATAACACTAGGCCGATCTGCTTAAGACTTTAGGCACTGTAATGGCCAATCACCAGCTACCGGTGGCGTTGAAGAGATATAGGGGGTTTCTGGTCAAAGGCAGATTTAGGAGGCGTTGAACACCATCAAGCACCTCCTCCATTCCAATATTACATCCGGTTTTAAGGGCTAGATAAAGAAGTTTATAATTACATTCCAATGATCATATGTAGTCAGAAGAGGATTTACCTTAGTCGGCAATTTATTATCTTAGAAAAACATATTTTCTATAGTAGAAGACGGCTGCTTAAGACTACTGATTACAAATAAGGTACCAAATATCGAAAAGTTAGTATAATGATTCCATGCTTTGTTCTTTAACTAACGATATTTTGTTTTGCTCGATAACAGGACGGTGAGTGAGTGACCTTTTGTTTCTCGAAAAGGTGGTGGCAGATGCTTTAGGCCAATGCTTGTTTCTATAATGTTGCCATTGCTTCTAGCACCATGGTGTGACGTCAGCTCTACTGCTACTCTGAACGATACTTTAAAATAACCAACTACGTCACTGAAGCAGCGAGCTCGCATTGGTTCTGGAACCATTGAAGATACAAAGTGTTTGCGACAACCACCGTTGCCAGAGTAAGGCAGACACAACTCTTAGAGCACTGGATAGCAGTGACTAGTAATGTTTCTTTTTTATTGTGATCATTTAGATAGTCTCCATTAACATTTTCCTGTGATTTAAAATGTAAATACATCCAACAACGTTTTCACCTTTCTCCAGATTTAATTTGCGCTCATTTATATTCCAACACTGGACTCATTATGATAACCGGTTCTACTTTCAAATTTCATCTCTGGCGCTTTTGAGTATTTTATCACAACATGACGATGGGCATTAAATCTTGGGAGCAATCGATTAACTAAAGCAGTTCAGCGCAAATCAACCATGCAGTTTCCAGTTACGTTGATGATTTTTCATATACGGACGACAATTCAACAGTTCCTGTACACACATCTTGAAAATTCTAAAATAAACTCGTCTATGCTTCGGTCTGTAAATATCAAGAAATTTTAACAAATATAAAAGATATAGTAGGCTAGTATTTCTGATGGTTTACAAATCCAGGTTGCAGCATATGAAATCATCGAACAGGTGTACAGTATAGAACTACATTTTTGGTTTTCAGAATTTAAAAATTAGATCTTCATGATCATGCTGAAAACGGAGGAGTGAAAAAAAAACATAAATTATTCGATGTTTCAGAGTTTTTTGATGTTTTTTTGTGATATATGCAAAAATGTTGCATAATTTTACCTTCTTGTAGAAGCATTGGCAGGAAACAATGCGATACTGATTTGCGTCTAATACACCTACATCTGATTAACAAATAAGATCTGTTCCTTATCAACAAGGCACTATATTTATGTGGGTGTTTCACGTATACTGTCAATTACAGCAGAACCTGATTCGTTAGCTCCAGAAAACTGGTTAGGGGTTTCTTTCTTTGAAACTGACGTATAATATGGAGCTATATGAATGAAAAAAACCAGTTCTGACCGAGGGGATAGTTGCAAGTTTGACGTTTCCAATGAATTAGCATGTTAAATTAATATAAAATCTGCTCGCAGCTGCTTATCTTTCTTTTCAGTAAGCAGAAAGTATTGATTTCTACTTTGATTTAATTCTTTGATCACTAAACGTGAACACTAATAAAACGCTATACAGCCCTATTTTTATTTTACCCTGTGACAGAATTGCTGATGGATTTACGCCAATGAAGCATCCGGTGTTTTAATCATAGATGCCACTGCGTACTTTTAACTGTATTAGATCACCGATCAGTGGATTTCCGATTGAGGCTTAATTTTGAACAATATATACTTGGTAGTTGTAAAACATTTTTTTCTTGTCGTCATCTATCACTCGACTATACTGACGGAATAATCGTTGGAATATATGTTGCCAAATATCTATCGATCAAATAAAAAATCACTGAGTACTCCACCATACTTTCCTTACCTAAAAGTGTTCCTTTCATAAACACCATTCATAACCTACAATTTGGAGAATAGGTTTATTTACTGCTCTATAGATTAATTTAATTTAATTTTCTGCTGTTTTCTCATATTTCAAATGATAGATTCTTTTTCTCTCTCTCTCTCTCTCTTTATGATTTCGTACCCGATTCCGGCCTTAGGTGGTTACCGCGGTAGATGACATATCTCTTGGGAAGATGAACTGGGGTGGTTTCCTATTGCCCCCGCAGGGGCCTGGTACGCAAGTGCCAGGTACGGGTTTGGCGAACCCGCGGTGCCCGAGCTGGAAACTTGTGAGCGCCGCAAGTTTCCCACACCGTAAACTCCTACCATGCTTCAACGACCACCGTAGGGCGTGGCGGTGGAACGTTGTGTGCCTAGGAGAACGGGGATCTTGGCTTCATCGCCCGGATCGCGAGGACGGTACAAACCTCTATAAAAAAACCCCTCAACCTCAAGGTCGGATACGTGCCGAGGAGGTGCATGGGTGAGAGGCAGATCACTCGCTAACGTACAACCTCAGGGGCACCTGCGCACCCCTGTTGTATGAGCATTTCTTTTTAACATGTTTTTGCTCGTGGGAACAAAATTCCGACTCACAAACAAAAACAAAACCCCTGCGGTTCGGGTGTGCCGCAGGTTAAAAAAAATACACCCAGTTCGAACAAGCGGGTGAGGGTTGAAAGCCCCCCTGATACAGAAAACTAGTAACAGGAAGGGTCATCTTATTGATGATGCCTTTATAATAATGGCAAGAAAGGAGGGATCCTTTGAGAAGGTCTCTCCTTTCTACATACAAAAAGGGCTCGAAGGGATAGTCGGAACATTAAAGAGTGTGAAAAAGCTGAGGAACGGGACCCTGCTTTTAGAAACATCAACCTATAAGCAGGCTGTCTCACTCCTTAAGTGTGAGAAGCTCGGGGAGTTCGCAGTAAAGTGCGAACTCCATAAATCTCTAAATAGTAGTAAAGGCGTGATCACCTGCCGCGACTTGATGGATTTAGAGACCGAGGAACTCCTTAAGGAGTGGAGATCAGAAAACGTGGTCGAGGTTCGACAGATCATGCGAAGGGTTAACGGCAGTCTAGAAAAGACTGCCACCTTCGTCCTGACATTCGACACTCCAACGTTGCCAAAAGATATCAAGGCTGGATATTTACATCTAAACGTTCGCCCGTATGTACCGGACCCTATGCGCTGCTTCAAGTGCCAGAGGTTCGGGCATACGACGGCGAACTGCAAAGGCAACTCCACCTGTGGAAAATGTGGTAAGGCGGCGCACGAGCCGGGTGCCGTTTGCACCCTCCCACAGGTGTGTGTTAACTGCTCCGGGGCACATCCAGCCTGGAGCAGGGAGTGTCGGGTGTATCTAGAAGAAAAAAAGATACAGGAGCTGAAAACGAAAGAGCGGATATCTTATGGCGATGCGAAGAAACGCTACAAGGCTCTAGCACCACCGGTTTTCGCAACTAGCTTCGCGAAAACGTTGTCAGCTCCTGTCAGGAAGCAAAGTGTTGCTACGCAGACGTCCGTTGCGGACATGGGCACAAGCCCAATGTGCTCATGTCAGTGCAGATGTGGTGCCACACCCATTAAGGTCTTAACACCTCGGACCTCGGACGTCGGTAGCAACACAGCTGCAACCTCGACCACTAAGAAACCAGGTTCACAAAGTCCACCAGTTACAGCACAGCCATCCGCTACAATAGCTACAGCCGATATTCCCTCGGCTACAGTAGTTCAAAAGCCCACAGAAGAGACAGTAACTGCAACGCCATCAGCTAGTAGCGGATGGCAAACAGTGCAGAAGGTTCGGGGTCCGAAGTTTAAACACACGGACCCCACCATGTTCTTGAAGTCCCCGTCTACTTCTCCTCCCAGTTCCCCAACTAGGGAGGGGAGGAGGGGGACAAAGCCTCGGCGGGAGAAACATCCGCAGGACGCCGAGGCCTTAGAACAAAAGTCGTCTTCGGACCCCGAAGATGACCTTATGCTGGTGGACGTAGACCCTGGTCCCGTTCCTCAGCAGAAATCAGACACTGACCCACCCGACCCGGGGCGGGTGGTTTTAAATAGGTAGAATGGCTCCCATACTTCAGTGGAACGTAAACGGTTTTCAGGCTCACAAAGAGGAAGTCCAACTCTTAGCACGGTCTAATCCATTGTGTCTCTGCATACAGGAGACACATTTTAGACCATCGCATGAACCAGTGCTAAGAGGATATGACATATACCGAAAGGACGATACCGAGGGTGATCGAGCCAAGGGGGGAGTGGCTGTGTTGGTACTAAACACCGTCCACTCTGAACCCGTTGCTCTCACCTCCTCACTACAAGCAGTTGCGGTGAAAATACACGGTCCAATCGAACTGACCGTATGCTCTATCTATCTGCCACCCAGTGCGTCAGTCGCCTATGACGACCTTGTTAGCATCATACGACAACTCACTCGGCCCTTTCTCCTCTTGGGAGATTTCAACGCCCACAGTGCGTTGTGGGGTTCCTCCACCGATTGCCCCAGGGGCCGAGTGATTGGTAGATTGATAGAGCAGGAGGACATTTGTATCCTGAATACAGGGCAAATGACTCATTTCACCACTGCTACCGGTACGTCCTCTGCCATTGACCTTTCGTTGTGCTCCCCCTCACTCGCGGACTCCGTGCATTGGGAAGTGGACCGCGACCTTCATGGAAGCGACCACTTCCCAATATGGATGCACGTAGAGTTTGAACGCGTAAGAGGCAATAACCGACGCAAATGGAACGTCAGCAAAGCCAATTGGCCGTTGTATACCAGGTCAGTATGCCTCCGGCCTCGCAAAGGCATCACGGAGATGGTGAATCATTTTACAGCTGTGATTCACCAGGCGGCTGACGTATCCATGCCTAAATGCTCCGGAACGCTGCGGCGAACGCCCGTCCCCTGGTGGAATGACGAATGTCGTTCCGCTATTCAGGGACGCAGGAGGGCGTTGCGCCGATTTAAGATGCAGCCATCTGATGACAACTTAGCAGCGTTTCCGTATAGCCAGAGCTAAGGCGCGTCGTGTTATTAAGGAGAGCAAGAAAAGGTCTTGGCAGAACTTTGTGAGCACTATAAACCGTTCCACACCTTCGTCGAAAGTATGGGAGTCTATCCGCCGTATATCTGGAAGGTACTCCCGCCCACCAGTGTCTGGATTACTGGATCGTGGACATGTTATTACCGACGAGCGAAGCATAGCTCAGCTGATGGCGGAGAACTTTGCCTCCGTCACTTCGTCCGCCAACTTTGACCCTCGGTTTAAGCGGCAAAGAGCCGCTGCCGAGAGGCGAGAGCTGTGCTTCAGTTCGTCGAATACAGAGGCCTACAACTCCCCATTTACATCTTGGGAGCTGGAGTCAGCGCTGAACAGCGCAAATGACACTGCTCCAGGGCCTGATTTGATCCAGTACCAGATGCTGAGGCATCTTAGTAAAGTTGCTAAGGAGTACCTTTTAGATATTTTTAATCAGATTTGGACCGGAGGACATTTCCCCGACTCGTGGAAAGAAGCAACGCTTATCCCTATTTTAAAGCCTGGTAAGGACAAATTGTTGCCAGGTAGCTATCGTAGCATCGCCCTTACAAGCTGCGTGGGTAAGACACTGGAGAGGATGGTCAATCGCCGCCTCGTCTGGTGTCTTGAATCCCGAAATCTGCTGAGCCGCTTTCAGTGTGGATTCAGGAAGTTCCGTTCCACCTTGGACAACCTGATCCTCCTGGAGGCGGCAATACAGGATGCGTTCATACGCAGCCAACATCTTGTAGGTATCTTTTTCGATCTGGAGAAGGCCTACGATACTACCTGGCGGCATGTTATTTTAAAGCAGTTGCACGAGTGGGGTTTTAAGGGTAACCTGCCCCGTTTTTTAAAATCATTTTTATCTGGTCGTTGCTTCCGGTACCGAGTCGGTAGTGAAATGTCTGATCTTTTTATTCAGGAAAACGGTGTTCCTCAGGGTCAGTTTTAAGCGTGACTCTTTTCGCTATTGCTATAAATAGCATTTTAAGTGTTATAAGGAGGCCTATAGGGTACTCCTTATATGTAGACGATTTTTTAATATTTATTGCATCATCCAGCCTGAGAAGCGCTGAGCGGCAGCTGCAACTCACGCTGAACAGGCTGGATGAATGGTCAGTGCACACCGGTTTTCGTTTCTCTGCCGAGAAAACCCGGTGTGTACTTTTTAGTCGTAGTAGGATTCTTTTACCAGAGCCCCACCTCACCTTGAGGAACACTGTTTTACGTTTTACCGATACTGTTCGGTTTCTGGGCCTCACTTTAGACAGTAGGCTAACCTGGCTGCCACATCTTAAAGATGTGAAAGCCAGGGCCTTAAAAGCACTCAATGTTTTAAAATGTCTGTGTGGCAGGTCATGGGGCGCCGATCGCTCCTGCCTGCTACAATTTTACAGAGCCTTTGTACGGTCGCGGCTGGAATACGGTTGTATCGTGTATGGTTCGGCACGGGACAGTTACCTGCGTATATTGGATAGTGTCCACCATGCAGGAATTCGGCTCGCCACGGGTGCATATCGCACCAGCCCTATCGTCAGCATTTGTGCTGACTCGGGCGAGCCGCCGCTTACCATCCGTCGGCGACTCCTCATGGTGAGACACTACTTGCAGGTTGCCATAACACCTGGCAGTCCCGTGTACGACATAGTTGTACATCCCAACTACGAGCGGCTCTATGCCAATCGGCATAGAGCCACTAAACCGTTCAGCTACCGTACAAAGGCTATTTTAGAACAATACGGATTCGAGCTTCCCTCTTTTTATCACCAGGGTTGGAGTAAATCTCCTCCCTGGCTTTTAAAGAGGCCCAGAACAATTTTAGATCTGTCCCGGCATAACAAACTGTTAACCGCTGACAGTGTTTTTATTAATATTTTTACTGATATTTTAAACCAATACCACAGTTTTACCCCGGTGTTTACGGATGGGTCTAAGCAGGCTAACAGTGTAGGCTGTTCAGTAGTGTTCCCTCGAGCGACTTACAAATACAAGCTGGAAAGCAGGTGCAGTGTTTACACTGCGGAGTGCTATGCCCTGCTAAAGTCGCTCCAGCATATGAAGGCACGGCGTGATATGAAGTACCTCATATGCTGTGATTCCCTCAGTTGTATTCAGGCGTTAGCAACTATGTACCCAGCAGACCGTCTAGTCCAGGACATCCAGGACACCCTCCTTTCCCTCCAGTCCTGTGGGAAGGAGGTCGTATTCTGCTGGGTACCCGGCCATGTGGGAATCAGGGGGAACGAGGCAGCTGATGAAGCTGCCAAGTTAGCCTGTGACAAGGTCAGAATTGACTTTGATCCGGTCCCAAAGTCTGACCTTGCCTCGGCGGCGAAGAGATTTGTTTTTGATGTTTGGCAGAGGCAGTGGCTGGAAGTTGAGCATAATAAGCTCCGGTTGGTCAAACCGACCGTTCAGCCGTGGAGCAGCTCCTTCCAGCGGGCGAGGAGGGATGAGGTTCTCCTTACTCGCCTCCGTATAGGGCACTGTCCTCTGACACATGGTTTCCTTCTCCGCCGAGAGGACCCTCCGGAGTGTGATGCTTGTGGCGTACCTTTGACGGTACTCCACATTTTAACCGAATGTGTATTGTTTTTAGATCTAAGGGCGGACGTTGGCTTAGCCAACGATCTGTCCCTTATTTTAAGCGATGACCGTGACAACGTGGCTAAGGTTTTAAAGTTTTGTTGCTTGGCCGGTCTTGTCCCAAAAATTTTGGGCAGATCGTCCTAGGTTCTAGTTTGGATTGGTGGCCGTATACAACCACCAATCCAAGTACTGTTTTTATTTGTGACACTGATTATATGGCTGGCCCTTTTACAGCCAGCCAGCTAATTTGTTTTTTAACCTGGTTGGCCCATCTACAGCCAACCAGTTAATGTATTATATTTTAGTCACAGTTTTATATTTTATGTTGCCGTCTGTGTGGCCGACCTCTTTACAGTCGGCCAGGCAGACGGTATTTTAGTTAGTATGTTAGTATTTTATTGTGCTGTCTCTGTGGCCGACCCCTTTACAGTCGGCCACACAGACGGCAATTTCGCCACGTTGTCACGCCTGGTTTTTGTTAGGGCGCTAATGACCCCGCTGTCGACGCGCCCTAAAACAACAACAACAACAACAACAACAACAACAATCTCCGAAATGTGATGCTTGTGGCGTTCCTGTAACCGTGCACCACATTTTAACTGACTGTGTAAAGTTTTTAATATAAGGGCAGACGTTGTCCTAGCTAACGATCTGCCCGTAATTTTAAATAATGACAATGTGGTAAAGGTTTTTAAAATTTTGTAATATGGCCGGGCTTTCCCCCAAAATTTTGGGCAGTTCGGCCTAGGTTTTATAACGGATTGATGGTCTCTCTACAACCACCAATCCGTATAGAATATTGTTAAATGTTGCTTTTAAGTATGACATTTCAAATCTGGCTGGACCCTTTACAGCCAGCCAGTTTGAATGTGTTTTAATGTTTATCAAAGCTGGTTGGCCCTTTTACAGCCAACCAGCAAGTATTGTGAATTTTATTTTTTGGTTATTTTATAGCCATAGTTTTAGTGTTTTATTTTTTTACTTATTTCGCCGTCCGCATGGCCGACCTCTTTACAGTCGGTCATTCGGGCGGTTTTCCAGTTTGTATTTTTCTATTTTATTCTGCTGTCAGTATGGCCAACCTCTTTATAGTCGGCCATGCAGGCGACCATTGAGGTACGTTTTAGCCACATTGTCATTCAATGTTTCTGTTAGGGCGCTAATGACCCAGTTGTCGACGCGCCTTAAATAAAAAAGAGAGACATCCATCAGTCCATTTCCATCAACGCTGTATAGAGAAAAAAGAACATTTTTCCCTCCTTACTTTATCTCGTTGGTTTATTTGTAGACATATAATGAATCGAAAGCTCACACGACCATACTGACTGAAAGATTCGTCCATACGGGCCTTCAGAGATGTGATCTCAATCGGCGAGGTTGCTTGACCCGGCTGACATTAGGGTACCTGGCGCCACTGCCATTAGTGACTCAGTCCGTCAGAATAGGCTGGATGGTTAGTTCATAGGCGAGTCTGGAGCCAGTCTGGCAGCACTTTCGCCGGATGCCGACTCGTGATGCTGCTGACCCCGACCGCCGCAGTTATTCATCTTCCACCGGACGGATGTGACCCCAGATGTCACCATACAGCTCTGCGTAGTGTCACACCTATCTAATGAAACACTTTTCTCCACAAAAACTGAGCATGGTGGGTGAGTGTTTAACGCTCTGGCATCGCATTCTGGAGGACAGCGGTTCGAATCCCCGTCTGGGCATCCAGATTTGGATTTTCCATGGTTTCTCCAAATCACTCCAGGTGAATTCCGGGATGCTTCCTTCAAAATACAATGGCTGATTCCTTCCCATTCCTTGTCCCCAGTCCCATCCTGCCTCTCATAACCTCGACGTCGACGATGCGTAAAGCCATAAGTAAAATAATATAATAATAATAATCAAATAGGTGAATTATATGAAAACCGAAGTAAATCATTATCGGATACAATGCGATGGATTGGAGAAATCAAGAAAGACCACAAATTAGCAGGAATTGTTCCAGAAGAATTCGAAAACAGAGACACATTTAAATCAAAAATTCACAACTGGCAAGTTGACCGGGAGGAAAGATTAAAGAAAAGATCAGGAATAACATGGTCAGTTGAGAGAAAAGAAGCCCATAGCAAGCGTATGAAGGAAATATGGGCAAACGGAAAGTGAACAAACGCTTCTGAGTACTTTGCGTAGTCCTAATGGGCTTATCCGCAAATAATAATAATAATAATCAAGAGTTGTGATTGTATGTCAGCCTTCTATTAACAGTGTTGGTCGAGCCTGCTGTGTGAATGGTTAAACCCTTGGGGCACAGCATTCGGTACGCGGGTTCAGTTCCCTCTCCGGCAGTCCAGTTTCCATTTATCAGATTTCCAATGTTTCTCGAAATCACTGCAAGCGAATGCCGGGATAGTTTCTTTTGAACGCTACGGCTTAATACCTCCCTACTTCTCACCAAATAACCTCTCTGGTTTCATGGCCTCAATTCCTACGAACCGTAAAGCCCAAAGGAAAAAAGTAGTATTGACATAAAGTCAAGCACTTGCTGAAAGTGAAGTTAGCATTTGTGGGTAAGAATACCATAAATTAAAGATTCATATCTTAATAGGGAAACGGTTTTAAAATCTTTTGCATTTCGAACTTTTCAGTTACTTTACCTACAAGATACACACAGCCCATATTTGCTTTCGTTTTGTTTTTCTGGATTCCTGTTTGCTATTGTCATACTGTTATTTCAAATAAGTTTCTGGCTTAACCTTACACCTTTTTTGTTGTTACCATTTCTCCATCTCTGTCTCCGTTGGAATTCTCTACATTTTGTCCTGAGCGACCTGTTTATACCAGCATATCCCCTACAATCTGTCTGTTATAATTTTTAATTGTCAGCCAATGACGTCTTACTGCTAGGCAAAAGTCTTTCATTTTTTCCCACTGCTTTGACGTATTGTAGTGTTATCACCTACGAGTATAATTATACTATACACAACAGTCATTCACGATTATTCTTATGAAATCCATTTCCAATGTATTATCAATGCTGTGATTATTCTATTGAAATCTCAAATATGTACAACATAATTTATGTGTAAATAATAATCTATATATTAATATGCTAAGCGAAAACTTATGATACATTTTTATGAATATTGCGCGCACGGAGAAGTGTGAGATTTGGCATAGTTAAAGATTATATGGAGAAGAAGTGAAGGAATCTAAAATCTATATGTAATATGCGTTACAAATACATTAAATTAAGTAAAATAAAACGCTCGCTCGCCTACGTAGTTCACTCAGATGGCTGTAGATGGCGCAGCTAGCGGCCTTACTTTGTGGTCTTTGGTGAAACAAAACAGTCGAAATTAATCTCTGAAGTTATATAGAAGCAAGAATCAACATTTCGAGGGCTGATAGATTGCGCAGCTAGCGGCCAGAATATTGGGCGAACGGAGGAACTTAAAGAAATACAGAAAGCTAAAATTAGATATCATGTATTTTACAAACCTTGGAATCGATATAAGCAGTCAGAGATAATTGATTCCTTCAGTTGTAAACAAATGCGCAGTTTGTCTCTGGTTTGCGACATGGGCTGCGCAGAACGAATTACCCGTAAACTTTTTACTCTTGGTCCAGGCCGAATTTCAACCTAACCTTGATAACCATGATAACTATGACAGAACGAACCTATTTAGGTTGATATGATCCCTGTACCGATAATTTTTTTTGTGTTATTTTTATGGTGCTGCTAAGATTTCGCGGTTGCGGAGCATCCCATATTTCGGCATTTTTAATTTAATTCGTGGTGACTTTTCCGGAAAAGGAGAGTGCTAAACGTGAAGAGGACACTATAAGGAAACAGTTAATCCAAATTTCAACATGTCAGTAACAATTTTTAACTGGTGGAGAATGTCCCACCCCACCCAAAAATATAATAAGCATAGTTAATACATGTTACAAATAGATTATTAAAATAAATAATTATTTTGCGAACGTGTGTGTGCGCGTGAAATAGGATCGGAACCAACGTTCTTACGTGAATTCTCCGCATTGAGACACTCTGTGGTCTTTGGTAAAACGAAAGACTCGTATAAAGTAGAGATTAATGTTTGAAGTTATGAAAGGAATACTTCGAAAAGGAATGTAGCTATTCTGCCAGATACTATATGGTCATTTGATTATTTAAAATGTTAAACTTTGCTTAAGTCTTTTGATTTTTTAATTTCAGTAATTTCATTAGAGAGAGATAGAGAAAGAAATAAGGAATACTCGTACTTATTTGCGTGAAATTCAAAATGAATATAGACCACTCGTAAATAGCGAACACACAAAATGACTAAATTATTTTGATAGATACATTTAAATGCGCATGTTTCATAAAGCTAAAGCAGTTTTCCGGCCTTAAGTCAAAATGAATATTTTGAATTCAAATGAACCATCGATAAATACATTTCATCATTTGCTAAGGTTAGATTAGAAGCTAAAATTTAGCATACAGTCACGCATGGAGTGTATCGTTTTAACTTTATAGCTAATGCAGAGAATTACTACATTATTACTCTTTCATGAAAGAAATTAAACAACTTAATGAATTACGGTCGAATTTCGATAGCTGAGCGATCACTAGTATAATTAAAAACGCAGAAGAAAATAGTTGTATGGTTTGTCATAATAATCATTGGTGCTAGAAGATTTGCTTCCAGGCATTCTTCCAAAATCAAAACTTGTATCATCGTGGAATACAGTGGAGGTACAAAGCCTAACAATTTTACCTTTTGATTACGATTTCCAAAGCTGTTCTCAAAAATATTTATACCCACCAGACTTTACTATTTCCATTAATCAGTAAACAGAGCTCTATATAAAGAATAGGCATCGATGCAGGATTGTATTGGTTTCGTATTGAAATAAAAGTGACAAGTCGGCGGGATACAGGTGACGCTGAATACATGTGTTGATGGGTTGCTATTGGTAAGGTATCAGAAAACAGAAAGAATGCTATATACTTCTGCAATATTTCATTACTAGTGATCGACCGTAATTCTTTAAGTTGTTTCTACTATAAAAATGACACAAAAATTATCGGTACAGGGATCATATCAACCTAAATAGGTTTGTTTTGTCATATTGATCATGGTTAGGTTGAAATTCGGCCTGGGTCAAGAGTAAAAAGTTTACGGGAAATTCGTTCTGCGCAGCCCATGTCGCAAACCAGAGACAAACTGCGCATTTGTTTACAACTGAAGCAATCGATTATCTCTAACTGCTCATATCGATTCCAAGGTTTGTAAAATATACGATATCTAATTTTAGCTTTCTGTATTTCTTTAAGTTCCTCCGTTCACCCAATATTCTGACCGCTAGCTGCGCTATCTAGCAGCCCTCGAAATGTTGCTTCTTGCTTCTATATAACTTCAGAGATTAATTTCGACTGTTTTCTTTCACCAAAGACCACAAAGTAAGGCCGCTAGCTGCACCATCTACCAGCCATCTGAGCGAACTACGTAGACGAGCGAGCGTTTTATTTTACTTAATTTAATGTATTTGTAACGCATATTATATATAGATTTTAGCTTCCTTTACGTCTTCTCCATATAATTTTTAACTATGCCAAATCTCACACTTCTCCGTGCGCGCAATATTCTTAAAAATGTATCATAAGTTTTCGCTAAGCATATTAATATATAGACACTTTTTTTAATCCTTATATTTTATTACGCAGTTATTTTATACTATCTGTCCTGGGATCATGTAATTCTTACACCACTTCCTACATAACATCTAAACGCTGTTTAAGGAGAACAACTTTACAATCCAGATAGTAGGTCAGTGATACGTGTAGTCTACCACAGGACAATTTAAATAGAGATTAGCATGACACACTGTGAACATTTTGGAGGCTGTATTTGCACAGGCCTTAGTACCATCACTTCTAATTTCCTTCTTATTATTGTACGTCTTATAAATACCACTACGTTCAAAGTCCAACTGTAATATTACTTAGATACAGAATAATTCAATCTGGATTGTCCTGCGTTCATGTGTTGTAGGTAATCCTATAGCCAAACAAAGAACATAAATGTGTATAGCGTATAGATACTTATTGAATAGCACAAAGAAGATCAACTGAAAATTCACCACCTTTCAAGCAACGGTGCTCTATTTTACAGAATCTTTCTTTACATAATGCTGAAAAGAAGGCCTTGCAAATTTAACCTCCGATCTTAGGCATTTGGGTCACCGACGTGTTGCGAAATGTGGGTCCAATTATTAGCTGGCGATGTATGGCAAAAAGTTGTGAAACAACTTAGGTGATGCCCCTATTAGACTGTGTGAGGTCATTCATAAATCAGCAATGTCATATCTGACGGTCTTATAACTGTAAATCGTCTCGATATGTTGATTACAAAAGTAATATGAAACATAGTTCATCAAACGTGAAAAGTAATAAGAACAGAATACAAATCAAATGATGCTCTACAAAAACTAAATATATATTAACAGGCAGTCGTATCGCAGTTATTTTTTTCACTTTCCTAATCCAGGTTTCCTGTATCGTCAGACAAAATTTTGAAAACCAAAGCATATCTGTTATCGAAGAAATTGTAAAGATGGGCACTAAGGATTACATGACTGATCCGCATTATTACTGTTGCTGTTATTACGTGAATAATTTATGGAATATGATATATTTGTTTTCAACAGTAAGTCTGCTACTTGTAAATGTGTTTGGTGCAGCTTACTTGCTGTTTTTCTTTGCAGGAGGCAGCTTTTGAAATACTGAACTACACGATACAGGTAAATACTTGCGTAGGGGCCAATCGACTGATACAAAGATAATAACTTAATAAAATAAGCCAGAAAATCTCGAAGATGAAAGCTCACCATAAAACTTGTAGTTTTGTTTCCATACACATTTCTATAAGAACTTTGTTGGTCCGGGGATCAAATTGTCCTTTGTTCGATTACATAACAAAAATTTTGTGTGATATATCCATCATATTAAATTTTTAACATTAATTTAAGACAAAAAATGAAAATTTGATGATCATCTCTTCTTGTGTAAGTATCTAATGACATTCTGTAAATTTCATTTATCACTATTATAAGTGAAATGTACAGAATACCCTGTGATTCAGGAACAATACGTAATTATTTCTTCTTGAATTAATTGAAAGAAAAAGTACGACGTTTAATTATTGAAAGTGAAAAGTTGCACTGAATTTTTCGAACTATGATTCCATATAAAAAAAAAAAATTAAAAAAAACCCCCTTTTCGAATGACTATTCATGTATCTCCAACCCTAAATCAGTAACATGAACTCATCAGTTCAAATCTTTATTAAAATGAGAAGCTAAGGATTACAGTTTCTACTTCATCAATAGCATGTCTTAAATCGTTTGAGTTATGATTTGTACATTGAGACGGTGTAGAATTTCAAGTAGAGTTTGGATTATTTAAAAATAGAATCAACTTAGTGAGTTAAGAAGAGAACATAACAGAGTTAAGAGAGAGCAAGGTAGTAGGTAATATTTAAAACAACTAAACAAGGACTTAAGAACAGCAAAGAAAGTGGCTAAAGATGGGTTTATGAAGAGTATTGTCAGTGCAGGAGAACCATTGACTGATGCATCTAGAAATTTCTATGGCTATATCAGAAAACTGAGGGGAAGGAAGGGTGTAGAGACACTTATAGATAAGGATGGAGAAGAAGTTACTGAGGATTTGAAAAACACAGAGATTTTAAGTAACTTGTTTAGTAAAAGCATTAGGAACAAAGACTAAGAAACGTGAGGGTCTAATTCGGAGAACGAGCTTAACAACACAATTAGAAATGAAGATAGTAAAAAATATGAAATTCATCCTGAGGAAATCATGAAGGAAATAAGAAAGCTGAGAAAACATAAAGGAGCTGTTGTAGATAATATTACTACACATATCTTAAAGATAGCTGGATATGACATTGTACCTTATCTTGAAATATTATTTAAATTGAGTCTGGGTACTTGCTGCTCACCGCAAGACTGGAAAAGTGCAATAGTAGTACCGGTACATAAAGGAGGGGTGAAAAATAGAGTTGAGAATTACAGGCCAATCACTTGGACATCAGTGGTAGGTAAATTAATGGAAAGATTGATTTGAAACCACATCTGAAATATATGTGTGGAACGTAAGTGGTTTTCAAGCAGGCAACATGGGTTCAGACAAGGATATTAATGCGAATCTCAATTGGTGGGATATATGCAAGATACATCAGATGAAATGGACAAGGGAGGCCAAATTGACAGTGTAGCACTAGATCTGTCAATGGCGTTTGACAGAGTGAGCCATAAAATGGTAGTAAATAAGGTAAATACTATTGGAGTGGATGAGAAAGTGATTTGCTGAGTAGAAGAATTTTTAAAAGGTAGAAAACAGAAAGTTAGGGTAAGAAATGTAGTATCAAAAGAAGTGGAAGTAAAAATGGGAGTGCCACAGGGTAGTGTATTGAGACCATTGCTATTCATTATTCTAATGAATAGTTGTGTTGATTGTTTACTATCTGAAATTAGATTGTTTGCAGATGACATAATGCTATATAAAAGAATCAAAACGATAGATTATTGTAAACAGTTGCAGGGTGATCTGTACAGGATATCTAGTTGGGTTCGTAAACATGGGATGCAGATAAATGCTAAGAAGAGTCAGCTTATTAGATACACAAATAAAAAACAAAAGGTTAATTATGAATATAAGGTGGGGAAAGAATTGCCTGCTGAAGACTTGAAATGTAAATATCTTGGCATTACATTTGATAACAAGCTTAACTGGGCAGGACACATTCGACAGGTGGTAGGAAAAGGTATCAAAATTCTGCACTTGCTGGAGAGAGTGATGAGGGGATGTACGAGAGAAGTGAGGGAGTTGGGTTACAAAACTTTGGTCAGACCATTGCTGGAATATGGTAGTGTAGTGTAGTATAGTATGGGAGGAGTTGGAGTGGGTGCCAAAAAGGGCTGCTAGATTTGTTTCTGGAAGTTATCTGGAAGTAGTGCATGGAAGGGAAAAGATGACCATGACCACAAGCTGGCACTCGATTTCAGGCACAAGGGTGTGGGAAGATTTTCTTTTTTAGGTAAGGGTGTCAGGGATTGGAATGAGTTACCAAGAGAAATGATGAATAATTTACCGAAAACGTTGAAAAAATTTAAAGATGAAATTTGTAGAGGGCAAATGTAGGTGGCTGCAGGATAGGGGGAAGTTGGGTGTGTAGGGAAATTGCCACCGGAGCCTGTGCTCCATTGCAATTAACTTAAATTATTACGTACTACAAGGTTTATATAGAACTTCTATTTAAACAAACTGTAGGATTCGGCAGTACCTGTACGTGTAACGCCGCGTTCGGTGGCATCCATAAATAACGTGAGGTGTTTTTTCGGGTTTCCGGCCCCCCCCCCCCGCTCTGGTGAGACTTCGTGAGATATGCTCCCCCCCCCTCTGGTGAGATCTGTTCCGTGAGATCTCCCTCCCCCCTCCTAGAATTCGCCTTTGCAACTTTTAGAGACCTTTTTTTTTAAGGTTTCACCCTTCCAAAAGCCGGCTACACTCCCACTTTTCGACGAAAAACTTCTTTCGTGTCATTTGTAGAGTTTTTTATTTAGCTCTACAGTTCAACAATTTTTCACAAATCTCACGTGAAATTTCCGTAGTCCCCCACCCCCCCAGATCCCCTTGGTGAGATTTCGCCGGACCCCCACCCTCCCTATTTCACATCACGTAATTTATGTATGCCCCTTATGATACATAAAGCCGATGCATTTCTGCTCAAACAGAAGAACGCAGTATGACTGTCGAAACCTTAGCTTTTTACATCATGACGCGACGTAACCGGGACAGCCAAGTTACAAGATTTTTTTCTGATTATCTGACAAAGACTGATGAATCATATACGTAAAATAAAAATAACTATGTTATTTTCATTGAAGTCAATCAGTTATTGTTCAGTGAAATCACCACATGTTTCTAATGTCACGAAAATTAGATAAACTTTTCCCCTTATACTTTCTATTTACGAAATATGGTATAACTTAATTCACAAATATGCTATCATTGCATTACATGTTACTTTCACGCTAAAATTGCAAGGGGAAAACCGATAAACAAATATAATGTGGGACTTGTATCGATGGTATCTATCCCGTCCAGCAAGGTTACTTTCATCAAACGTACCCGAACTGCTGGGTGCGTATCAGCATGCTACTCTCTCTGTGTCCGATGTAAATTTCGCCCCCCAGCTTTTGTAAGGACCAAGTGGGCCAATCTCAGACACGTTCATTTGTCCGGAGATAAATAGGTATTGTTAAAAGTTCAACATCCCCTGGCCGAAACCTCCATTCTTCTTTGTAGTTCGCGAAAGTAAGAGCGTGGTTTGCGTCCAGATACGATCAGTCCGCAACAAATTCACACACCGGTCGCAGGACGAGGTAACAGCTTGGCTTGGCAGCGGATGTACTGCTGTGCATATGTGGCCGCCAATTTATAGGCCAATTGGCTTTAAAACCCGAAACCATAGATTTTATTAATCTCCATATTCCCTCTTACGCTTATGACGGCAATATTTATACTCTTGTTCTAGAGTTCCCAATGCAACGTTAAAGATTATTTAGTTCACTTGAATTCTATATCATCATGACTTGGTTTATCGAGAATTCGATTTATTGCTATTTTTCTTTAGTATTTTTCTACTCATCCAGCTCCGCTGTCAATGTCGTACTTAATGTCTAATACGATTTCTCTATTTAGAAATTGGACCTAGAGACGTAGTTTTTCATGGTGTAAATTAATAATCAATTAATAGTGACTTAAATTACACATTTTTAATTTGCAAGAGAGATATCTTAAGGAAAATCTGTATTAGAGCCTACATTGATTTATGCTGTTTTTATGATCTTCATCTGTTGAAATCACTTTTAATTAGCCATCTTGTGACTGATAAAACTAGAGTTCAGAACTGCTGTTAGCTTAGATTCCAGTCAATGGTATAAAATATAAATCGTATTCAAGGAAGAATATTTATTCATCTCCGATTTTTTGAATAGGGTATATGACGTTGAGTGGATGAGAAATATCTATAACAATCAAACCTTAGTTTATATGGCATGATGAAACGCCGAGGTGGGTAATGCTCTGGTCTCGCATACGGGAAGATGTGGGTTCGTATCCACATCCAACCATCCAAATTTGGCTTTCCATCCCCAAATCGCTCAAGGCGAAGGCCGGAATGCATCCTTGAAAACGGCCATGGCCGAATTCTTTCCCATTCCTTACCCCCAGTCCTTTCCCCCCTCTGATGACCTCAACGTTGACAAGGCGTGAAACAAAAAAACAAAAAATTTTATACGTTTGAAGGTGATTAAGATTTTAGCGTGGATCCCTTGTTATCTTGTATCAAGTGCTCGCCAGTGATTTCCGAAGTGAGATTTCCTGTTTCATACGCGTTTTCCTGCGTTTCAAACATCAGAAGCACAAAATTTACTAACCAATGTTATATAGAAACAATCAGAAAACCACTACTTAGCTTCTAAAATACAGAGCGTTTCAGATAGATCGACGTAATTTAAAAAAGGTATATTTCATGGCATTATAGTTACACAAAAATGTTCAAATTGTTTAATAAAGTATTATATTTGTATCATACTTTGTCCGCGCTGATCAGGTCTATTGGTAAATCATTGAAGTTAGGTATGTAAAACATAAACATAATTTGTTTTTGCTAGCAATGTAGATCAATATCAATTAACCATACATATTTCAGGATTGTGTTCTGTTCATAAAATTCAGCTACGTAAAAAATAAAAAAAATATAAAAATAAGTAAAAAGGTAAAATGTTTGATTCTAATAGCGGTGTACATATATTTTAGTTAGCATTGTAGACTTTAGACTCGTATCATTCTGAAGAAATAAAAGCGAACAAAGAAAATTAATTATCTGTCTGTTGATACAGTAACCAGATTTTAATTTTTTGGTCTGTACCCATGCGAGATGGTGGTTATATGTTTACTGATGACTTTAAGAAAAACCCTAAATTTTCTAGTTAGTAAAATTGTATCATAATCTGCTCAGTATTTTTAAGCAATGCCAGATTATAGTTAAAAAGTTTAATGGTCACAACATATTTTAATTTCCTGCTTCATTACCAGGTGACGTCACATAAAGAAACATACCTAACTTTTTCAGACAAACCTTAAGCTTTCAAACCGGTCATAATCTATTGAGTTGCTTATGAGTAATGCCGAAACAAACTGGTAATCACAAAAACAAATAACAATTAATTTTGAATTAATTTTTTGGTTAAAAGGCCTCCAAACAGTCCATCACAAACTTTTTTGTCAAATCAATGAGGTTCAGTTAACTGACACAACTCCATTATAAGTTTTTGATGGTGTAGTAATATTTCCACGTAATTTACAGACACTATATCAAGATGGCGATTGCATTCGTTCCAAACGTCTCTCAAAGTATCTTTTAGCAGTAAAGTGATGACAGCCAAGAGTTTGTTTTTAATCTCATCCATACCAGAAAATTAACTTAGCTACACCCAAAAGATAAAGGTTAACTCCAATGTGTCTAGCACTGTTGGAGGACAATAGCGTAGCACAAAATTTCTGTCATCTCCTTGGAAATTGGTGGTTCAAGCTGTTATTGGAGCAACATACAGGGTGACCAGAAAAGGACTCCCTGATTTCAAAATTAAATATCTCGAAAACAAAGATCGATAGAGGAATGCAGTAAACGGTATGTTTATTGTGACAGCTGTAAGAAGTATATACAGCAGTGTGAAATAATAGTTACAAAAGCTGCTAACAGATGGCGCAGTAATCGCCATACGTAATGCCTAAATAGTGATCCGAAGCTCAGGGTAGTGCCAATGGTGAACATTTTGAAAACATTGTGGTGTGATTGTTTGCAAAGATTGTTTTCATACGATTATTTCACTTATGTATGCTGATATGAGCTGTACAGCGTACAGCGTACAGCGCAATCTGTTAGCAGCTTTGAACTAAATAGATGGATCATGCCAAGTATTTACGAAAATTTCATTGCAATACATCAACATAATATTTCTTGAATTTTTATGAAGCGTTCAAACTTTAAGAAATTTTGGTTAACTTTACTTCTTTTGAATAAAACATAACTTCACGACATTTTTGATTCAAAAAGAAGTGAAGAAAGGAAACGATTAATAGATTTCATACCCAACAGAATACACAAACCAAAAGGTAACAGACTGATTTATATTTACTGGAGGATCCGGGCGTGGTGGTTGAGCGGTAACACTCTGTCATCCAAATTGGGAAGACAAGTGTTCGATTCCCCATCCAAATTTTGGTTTTCCATGGTTTATCGAAATCACTCCAGTCGTATGAGAGGATGGTTCCTTTCAAAAGATGATGCCCGAGTTCCTTCCCATCCCTGGCCCCCCAACCCTTTCCCGCCATAATTGCGACAACGAGACGTAAAGCCATAAGTAAAAAAAAGAGAAGATCTACAGGATGATGGTTTGTCAATATGCTATGAAAATTGAGAGAAAAATTTCTATAATATTACAGTGATAGAGTTTTACATGAACAGTTATGTTGCATTTAACATCAGGGATAAAGCAGCTTGCGAAATCATTCTAGACCTTTTCTCAGATCTCCATCTTGAACAGCTCGTAACTGAACCAACGCGATGCCTCAACGGTAACGAAAATATTTTAGATATAGTTGTTACAAATAGGCCCGAACTATTCACGGATATTTCTACCACCGCAGGAATAAGTGATCACAAAGCTGTAATTGCTACAGTAAAACTAACAACCACGCGCAGAAAGAGAAAAGAGAGGATCGTTTACAGATTCGAAAAGGCTTCAAAAGAGTGTTTTAGAGCTTATTTGAGGCATAATTACCACACCTTCTTGGTAGCAGGAGGCACAGTTGAAGAGAGGTGGCATCGATTCCTACATATACTCGGGGAAGGTATGAACTTGCATATACCCAAACGGACAATCAGGGAAGAGAACGATCCCCCATGGTACACACGGGAGGTTAAAAGGTTACTCAAGAAGCAAAGGTAGATACATGCACGATCAAAAAGGACGATGCATCGGACTGATTTAGATAAGTTAGAGGAGATAAGGGGACGTGTTAAGAATGCGATGCGTGAGGCATTTAATAACTTTCGTGAATATTCTCTCTCTAAGAGCCTCACTGAAAACCCTAAGAAATTTTGGTCGTATGTAAAAAAAAGTTAGTTGTAGTGGGAACAATAAGCCAGTTCTAATAAAAGACACCCCGCAGGGGCCTGGTACGTAAGTCCCAGGTACGGGTTTGGCGAATCCGCGGTGCCCGAGCTGGAAACTTGTGAGCGCCGCAAGTTTCCCACACCGTAAACTCCTACCATGCTTCAACGACCACCGTAGGGAGTGGCGGTGGAACGTTGTGTGCCTAGGAGAACGGGGATCTTGGCTTCATCGCCCGGATCGCGAGGATGGTAAAAACCTCTATAAAAAAAAACCTCAACCACAAGGTCGGATACGTGTCGAGGAGGTGCATGGGTGAGAGGCAGATCACTCGCTAACGTGCAACCTCAGGGGTACCTGCGCACCCCTGTTGTATTAGCGATTCTTTTTAAACTGGTTTTACTCGTGGGACCAAAATTAAGTCTTCCACAAAAACCACCAAACCCTGCGGTACGGGTGTGCCGCAGGCTAAAATAAATACACCCAGTTCTAAGAAGCGGGTGAGGGTAGATATCCCCCCCGCTTCGGAAAACAACAGTAACAGAAAAGTTTGTTCACTCCCGAACGCTTTTATTGTAATGCAAAGGATGGAAGGGACATTCGAAAAAGTTTCACCCTTTTACATTTCAAAGGGGTTGGAGGGTCTGGTACGGACCCTGAATTCGGTGAAAAAACTGAGGAACGGGACGCTGCTACTGGAAACTACAACCAGTAGGCAAGCTACCCAACTCCTTAACTGTGAGAAGCTCGGGGAGTTCGCAGTCAATTGCGAACTCCACAAATCCCTGAATAGTTCCAAAGGCGTTGTCACCTGCCGTGACTTGATTGACATAGGGACCAAGGAACTCGTTAAGGAGTGGAAGGAGCAGAAAGTGTTCGAGGTACGTCAGATCACACGTTGTTGTTGTTGTTGTTGTTATTAGGATTTTAGGGCGCGTCGACGACGGGGTCATTAGCGCCCTAGCAACAACCAGGAGTGACAACGTGACAAAATTGCCGTCTGTGTGGCCGACTGTAAAGGGTTCGGCCACAGAGACGGCACAATAAAATACTAACATATCAACTAAAATACCGCCTGCATGGCCGACTGTAAAGAGATCGGCCACACAGACGGCAACATAAGATATAAAACTAAGACAATGCAATAAAATATAAAACCACATACATTACCTGGTTGGCTGTAAAAGGGTCAACCAGCTTAAAAAACAAGTTAGCTGGCTGGCTGTAAAAGGGCCAGCCATATAAGCAGTGTCACAAGTAAAAAAAGTACTTGGATTGGTGGCTGTATAAGGCCACCAATCCAATCTAAAACCTAGGCCGATCTGCCCAAAATTTTTGGGACAAGACCGGCCAAGCTACAAAACTTTAAAACCTTAGCCACGTTGTCACCTTCATCGTTTAAAATAAGGGACAGATCGTTGGCTAAGCCAACGTCTGCCCTTAAGTCTAAAAATAAAACACAATCAGTTAAAATGTGGCGTACCGTCAAAGGTACGCCACAAGCATCACATTCCGGAGGGTCCTCTCGGCGGAGAAGGAAACTATGAGTTAGAGGACAGTGCCCTATACGGAGGCGAGTAAGGAGAACCTCATCCCTCCTCGCCCGCTGGAAGGAGCTGCTCCACGGCTGAACGGTCGGTTTGACCAGCCGGAGCTTGTTATGCTCAACTTCCAGCCACTGCCTCTGCCAAACATCAAAAACAAATCTCTTCGCCGCCGAGGCAAGGTCTGACTTTGGGACCGGTACAAAGTCGGTTCTGACCTTGTCGCAGGCTGACTTGGCAGCTACATCAGCTGCCTCGTTCCCCCTGATTCCCACATGGCCCGGTACCCAGCAGAATAATACCTCCTTTCCACGAGATTGGAGGGAAAGGAGGGCGTCCTGGATGTCCTGGACTAGACGATCTGCTGGATACATATTTCCTATGGCCTGAACACAGCTCAGGGAATCACAGCATATGATGAAACACTTTTCGCGATTTACTTTCATATGCTGGAGCGACTTTAGCACGGCGTAGCACTCGGCAGTAAAAACGCTGCACCTGCCATCAAGTTTGTATGTGTAAGTCGCTCGAGGGAACACGACGGAGCAGCCAACTCCGTCAGCCTGCTTAGACCCATCCGTATACACCGGGGTAAAAATATGATGCTCATTTAGAATGTCTCTAAAAACATTATTAAAAACACTGTCAGCGGTACACACTTTGTTGTACCGACACAGGTCTAAAATTATTCTGGGCCTCTTTAAAAGCCAGGGAGGAGATTTACTCCAACCCTGGTGATAAAAAGATGGAAGCTCTAATCCATATTGTTCTAAAATAGCCCTTGTACGGTAGCTGAACGGTTTAGTGGCTCTATGCCGGTTGGCATAGAGCCGTTCGTGGTTGGGGTGTAGAACTATGTCGTACACGGGACTGCCAGGTGTTATGGCAACATGAAGGTAGTGTCGCACCATGAGGAGTTGCCGGCGGATGGTGAGCGGCGGCTCGCCCGAGTCAGCACAAATGCTGACAATAGGGCTGGTGCGATATGCACCCGTGGCGAGCCGAATTCCAGCATGGTGGACACTATCTAGTATACGGAGATAGCTGTCCCGTGCCGAACCATACACGATACAACCGTATTCCAGCCGCGACCGTACAAAGGCTCTGTAAAATTGTAGCAGGCAGGAGCGGTCAGCGCCCCATGACCTGCCACACAGACATTTTAAAACATTTAGAGCTTTTGAGGCTCTGGCTTTCACATCTTTGAGATGTGGTAGCCAGGTTAATCTATTGTCTAAAATTAGGCCCAGAAACCGGAACAGATTCCGTAAAACATAAAACAGTGTTCCTCAGGGTAAGGTGGGGCTCCGGTAAGAGACTCCTGTTGCGAGTAAAAAGTACACACCGGGTTTTCTCGGCAGAGAAACGAAAACCGGTGTGCACTGACCATTCATCCAGCCTGTTCAGCGCGAGTTGCAGCTGCCGCTCTGCGCTTCTCAGGCTGGAAGATGCAATAAAAATTAAAAAATCGTCCACATACAAGGAGGACCGTATAGGACTCCTTATAACCCTTAAAATGCTATTTATCGCAATAGCGAAGAGAGTCACGCTTAAAACTGAACCCTGAGGAACACCGTTTTCCTGAATAAAAAGATCAGACACTTCACTACCGACTCGGTACCGGAAGCAACGACCAGATAAAAATGATTTTAAAAAACGGGGTAGGTTGCCCCTAAAACCCCATTCATGTAACTGTTTTAAAATCAAATGCCGCCAGGTAGTATCGTAGGCCTTTTCAAGGTCGAAAAAAACACCCACAAGGTGTTGGCTGCGGACGAACGCATCCTGTATCGCCGCTTCCAGCAGGATCAGGTTGTCCAAGGTGGAACGGAACTTCCTGAATCCACACTGAAAGCGGCTCAGTAGGTTTTGGGATTCTAGACACCAGACGAGGCGGCGATTAACCATCCTCTCCAGTGTCTTACCCACGCAGCTTGTAAGGGCGATACTACGATAGCTACCTGGCAACAATTTGTCTTTGCCAGGTTTTAAAATTGGAATTAGTGTTGCTTCTTTCCACGAGTCGGGGAAGTGTCCTCCGGTCCATATGTCATTAAAAGTATCCAGAAGGTACTCTTTAGCATCTTTACTAAGATGCCTCAGCATCTGGTACTGGATCAGATCAGGCCCTGGAGCAGTGTCGTTAGCGCTATTCAACGCTGACTCCAGTTCCCAAAATGTAAATGGGCGGTTGTATGCCTCTGTATTCGACGAATCAAAGCACAGCGCGCGCCTCTCGGCAGCAACTCTTTGTCGCTGGAACCGAGGTTCAAAGTTGGCCGATGAAGTGACGGCGGCGAAGTTCTCCGCCATCAGCTGCGCTATGCTTCGTTCGTCGGTAATAATACGTCCATGATCCAGTAATCCAGATACTGGTGGGCGGGAGTACCTTCCGGATATACGGCGAATGGACTCCCATACTTTCGATGAAGGTGTGGAACGATTTATTGTGCTCACAAAGTTCTGCCATGACCTCTTCTTGCTCTCCTTAATAACTCGACGCGCCTTAGCTCTGGCAATACGGAACGCTGCTAGGTTGTCAGCTGTTGGGCACAGCTTAAAACGACGTAGCGCCCGTCTACGACCCTGGATGGCGGAACGACAATCGTCGTTCCACCAGGGGACGGGCGTCCTTCGCAGCGTTCCGGAGCTTTTCGGCATGGAGACGTCAGCTGCACGGTGAATCACTTCTGTGAAGTGATTCACCTTCTCCTGTATACTACCACAGGGTTGTAGCAGTACAGAACGGCAGAAGAGCTGCCAATCATGCACCACTGACGTTCCATTTACGCCGGTTATTACCTCCTCCCCGCTCACACTCAACGTGCATCCAAACAGGGAAGTGGTCACTTCCATGTAGGTCGCGATCCACCTCCCAAATGCACGGAGTCCGCGATGGAGGGGGAGCACAAGGAAAGGTCAATGGCAGAAGACGTACCGGTAGCAGTGGTGAAATGAGTCATTTGCCCTGTATTCAGGATACAAATTTCCTCCTGCTCTATCAATCTACCAACCACTCGGCCCCTGGGGCAATCGGTGGTGGAACCCCACAACGCACTGTGGGCGTTGAAATCTCCCAAAAGGAGAAAGGGCCGAGTGAGTTGTCGTATAATGCCAACCAGGTCGTCGTAGCCGACTGACACACTGGGTGGCAGATAGACAGAGCATACGGTCAGTTGGATTGGACCGTGTATTTTCACCGCTACTGCTTGCAGATGAGAGGTGAGAGCAATGGGTTCGGAGTGGACAGTGTTCCGAACAAACACGGCCACTCCGCCCTTCGCTCGATCACCCTCGGTATCGTCCTTCCGGAATATGTCATAACCTCTTAGCACTGGCTGATGTTGTGGTCTAAAATGTGTCTCCTGTAGACAGAGACACAATGGATTAGACCGTGCTAAGAGTTGGACTTCCTCTTTGTGAGCCTGAAATCCGTTTACGTTCCACTGAAGTATGGGAGCCATTCTACCTATTTAAAACCACCCGCCCCGGGTCGGGTGGGTCAGGGTCTGATGTCTGCTGAGGAACGGGACCAGGGTCTACGTCCACCAGCATAATGTCATCTTCGGGGTCCGAAGACGACTTTTGTTCTAGGGCCTCTGCGTCTTGCGGATGTTTCTTCCGCCGAGGCCCTGCCCCCCTCCTCCCCACTCTAGTTGGGGAACTAGGAGGAGAAGTTGAGGGGGACTTCAAGAACATGGTGGGGTCCGTGTGTTTAAACTTCGGACCCCGAACTTTCTGCACTAACTGCCATCCGCTACTGGCAGATGGCGTTGCCGTAACTATATCAGCTGAAGGTGATGCTTCTGCTATGGGTGCTGCTTCTGCTGTTGCAGAGGCACCCACAGCTGTAGCTACTTTAGCGGATGGCTGTGCTTTAACTGGTGGACTTGATGACCCTGCTGCTGAAGTGGTCGAGTTAACAGGAGCGTTTCTACCGACGACCGCGGTCCTTGGTGTTAGGACCTTAGTGGGCTGCGCACCACACTTGCACTGGCACGAGCATGTCGTGCTCGTGCCCGTGTCTACAACGGTCGTCTGCGTAGCAACGCTCTCCTTCCTGACGGGAGTTGATAGCGTTTTGGCGAAGCTAGTGGCGAAGACCGGTGGCGCCAGCGCCTTAAACCGTTTCTTCGCCTCGCCAAAGGATATTCTTTCCTTAGTCTTCAACTCCTGTACCTTCTTTTCTTCAAGGTACACTCGACACTCCCTGCTCCAGGCTGGATGTGACCCGGAGCAGTTAATGCACACTTGTGGGAGGGTGCAAGTTGCACCCGGTTCATGCGCCGATTTTCCACATTTGCCACAAGTGGCGTTGCCTTTACAGTTCGCCGTCGTATGCCCGAACCGCTGGCACTTAAAGCAGCGCATCGGGTCCGGAACATACGGGCGAACGTTTAAGTTTAAGTAGCCAGCTTTGATGGCTTTGGGCAACATTGGAGTGTCGAACGTCAGGACGAAGGTGGCAGTCTTCTCGAGATTGCCGTTAACCCTTCGTTTGATCTGCCTGACCTCGACCACATTTTCTGATCCCCACTCCTTAAGGAGTTCCTCGGACTCTATATCCATTAAATCTCTGCAAGTGATGACTCCTTTGCTAGAGTTTAGAGTTTTATGGAGTTCGCATTTTACTGCGAACTCCCCGAGCTTCTCACACTTAAGGAGTGAAACAGCCTGCTTGCGGTTGGATGTTTCCAAAAGCAGGGTCCCATTCCTCAGCTTTTTCACGCTCTTCAAACCTCCCGCTATTCCTTCTAATCCTTTCTGTATATAGAACGGAGAGACCTTTTCAAAGGATCCCTCCGTTCTTGTCATGATCACAAAGGCGTTGTCTATTAGACAAACCTTCCGTTACTTTGGTCTTGTTCTGGGGGAGGGCTTTCAACCCTCGCCCGCTTTTTAGAACTGGGTGTATTTTTATTTAGCCTGCGACACACCCGGGCCGCAGGGGTCTTTGGTTTTTTTTGTGAGAAGAAGGAATTTTGATCCCACGAGTAAAAACCATTATAAAAAGAAGTGCTCATACAACAGGGGTGCGCAGGTGCCCCTGAGGTTGCACGTTAGCGGGTGGTTGCCTCACCACTCATCCACCTCCTCGGCACGTGGCTGACCTTGAGGTTGAGGGGTTTTTTATAGAGGTTTGTTCCGTCCTCGCGATCCGGGCGATGAAGCCAAGATCCCCGTTCTCCTAGGCACACAACGTTCCACCGCCACGCCCTACGGTGGTCGTTGAAGCATGGTAGGAGTTTACGGTGTGGGAAACTTGCGGCGCTCACAAGTTTCCAGCTCGGGCACCGCGGGTTCGCCAAACCCGTACCTGGCACTTGCGTACCAGGCCCCTGCGGGGTCAGATCACACGAAGGGTTAGTGGCAGTATTGAAAAGACTGCCACCTTCGTCCTGACGTTGACAACTCCAGTACTACCAAAGAACATCAAAGCAGGGTACATCAACCTGAACGTCCGTCCGTATGTTCCGGACCCGATGCGCTGTTTCAGTGTCAGCGGTTCGGACATACGACGGCGTCATGCAAGGGCAATCCCACTGTGGCAAGTGTGGCAAGGGGCACATGAGCCGGGCGTTAGTTGCACGCTCCACAGGTGTGCGTCAACTGCTCCGGATCGCACCCAGCCTGAGTAAGGAGTGTCAAGTGTATCTTGAAGAGCGCAAGATACAGGAGCTGAAGACCCAAAGAGCGGATTCCTATGGGAAGCTAAAAAGAAGGCCAAGTCGCTCGCCGCTCCAATTTTTGGGACGAGTTTTTGCAAAGATGGCTCAGCTCCCGTCAGGAAGCAGAGTGCTGCTACCCAGACGTCCTTCGCAGACATGAGCATGAGTACTTCGTGCTCATTCAATGCAATTGCGGTGCTAAATCCGCTAAGGTCGTTACGTCTAAGACCGCAGACGTTGTAGCAGCACGGCTGACACCTCGAC
>JARYHS010008074.1:87397785-87484653 GCA_031002005.1 Vandiemenella viatica | reverse complement strand
TACTTCCAACATTGCTTGAAGACGTACCCTTAGACGTGCGACAAACAATGTGGTTTCAACATGACGGTTGTCCAGCACATTTTGCTGTAAGATCGCGGGAAGTGTTAGATCGTCTGTACAATCGTCGATGGATCGGAAGAGGGAGGTCCAGTGCCGTGGCCTGCAAGATCACCAAGATCTCACTTCGCCTGATTTTTTTTTATGGGGATACTTGAAGAATGAAGTTTACAGTGAAGTGCCAACAACGCCTGAAAACATGATTGAACGAATTACCAACGCTTGTCAAAAAATCACGCCGGATATGCTTCTTAGTTGCGTCGAATCATTCCAAAAGAGCGGGTAAATAAATGCATCGATGTCGGTGGTGATATTTTCGAGCACTTGCTTTAGAATTGTTGTTAGAAACAAACACGTGAGAGGCGAGGGGACTCACCAAAAACAAGCACCCCGATGGTGAGAGGCGAGGGGACTCACCAAAAACAAGCACCCCGATGGTGAGAGGCGAGGGGAGCTCACCAAAAACAAGCACCCCGATGGTGAGAGGCGAGGGGACTCACCAAAAACAAGCACCCCGATGGTGAGAGGCGAGGGGACTCACCAAAAACAAGCACCCCGATGGTGAGAGGCGAGGGGACTCACCAAAAACAAGCCCCCGATGGTGAGAGGCGAGGGGACTCACCAAAACAAGCACCCCGATGGTGAGATGGCGAGGGGACTCACCAAAAACCAAGCACCCCGATGGTGAGAGGCGAGGGACTCACCAAAAACAAGAAGCACCCCGATGGTGAGAGGCGAGGGGACTCACCAAAAACCAGCACCCCGATGGTGAGAGGCGAGGGGACTCACCAAAAACAAGCACCCCGATGGTGAGAGGCGAGGGGACTCACCTAAATCTAGCACCCCAAAGGGAACAGAAAATTACTACGTCCACGTCGTTGTTCCTGGGTAACGCAAAAAGTAATGTTTGACTTTCGCTATCTGCTAAGAATTTGCATCAATGCATTTTGAAATAATGTCCATTCCCATCCCTCAAGTTTGTAGGTGGGTGGTGTTATTGAATAGTTTTTGAAAATATCAATCACATTAACTTGTATTTTGCTGATCTGATGTGTATTTCACGAGATATCCTCATTTTTAAATGAATTTTTGCTTATTTTGATTTTTGTCGATTGCAGCGCCATCTATCGACCAAAATGACTCGAATTGGGGGTGAAATAGGGGTAGTTTTTTCCGGGGAATCAGAATCTGCAATAAAAAATGGGGGTTCCTATTTAAGTTTTTTTTCTCCCCCTTCCCCCACCCCTAGGGGGTGGGGGTGGGGAGTCAAATTTGGTATCATCGGATGTCCCCCGTCGAGACGAACAATTTTTATTACCCACTTTTTTTGATCGGATTTGTAGTTTTCGAGATATTTAGTTGTCTCAAGATAAAAAACTCACCATGTATAACCTTTGGTCAAGCAGCAAATTAAACTGAAATTTAGCTAAGGCCTGAATGACAATTGGCGTTCGTGATTACATCAGACACCATAAGTAATTTAAGTTTTTTATGTAGCTTTTATTAGTGACTTGTTACTGAGAAGCAGTTCTACGTTTTTTCAGTTATCCACATTATTTTTTAACTATGAAATGCTACGAAAAGCAAAATTAATCAATGTACACACTTTGACAGTAAATTTGGCCGCCGCTGAAAAATTATATCACTCTTATTTTGCACAATCTGACATCAATGTAATCCTAAGAAGCAGTAACGCAATACTGGCTTGCCAGTATGCATTAATGTTTCCTGGGATGACACTGATGTCAGATTGTGCAAAATAAGTGAGATAGAATTTTTCAGCGGTAGCAAAATTTATTGTCAAAGTGTTTAATACAGCAATTAATGTTGTAGCGGTTGCTAAGCTATTGAATTGTGGACATAACCTTGAATTTCTTCTAATGATATGCCTGATCGCTGTTACTTTGGGAGCGACGGCTTGCGCGCAACGTCACCGTTCTCCAGCCAATAGCTATCGCGGAGAGTGAGTGAATTAGCTTAGTAAATTATACAGTAGACTATACAGTGGCTTCACAATGATTGGTGTGACTCCCCAACTGCGTAATTGTGGAATGACTGGGACCCCAGCTGCGACTTTACAAGATTTGTTGTAGAAAGAAATTTGTATTATCGCTGCTTTTGTCTAAACGACGGAGTTTACTGAAGAATGTCCACAGTAGCGGTAGGCGGTTCCTGTTAACAGCACATTTTGTGAATATTTAAAATGTGTCGAAGCTGGTGGGCGAGGAGATTATCACGCCTGGAGGAAATATTTAAGTACCTTTACGGTGTGAGCTACCGCGTCGGACAGCCAGCTCTATTAGGCGGAAGGCCCATCAGGCCTAGTTTATGCCGTGTGCAGCGCGGTTCTCCTATAATGAGATTCCTCGCCTCCAGTTCGGAAGTCGATCGTTACTCTCCAGGGACCGTCTCATTAAGAAGGCGCCAGACGGGTGGAGTGGTTCTCACGGAAGATGGAATCTCTGCGTTCGTTGTTTACTGCTTCCAGGGGCGTAACTCGTGCCAGCCGCTTCTACTTATGCGTACACAGGATTCACGTCTGCTCTGGTCCCGCTTCTGACCCGAGGTCGCGAACTTTACGAGCATAGGGCGCCTGTAACAAGTAGTATTCGCTCGTGGCCCAGCTGTGTTTTGTGGTCTGAGATCTGGGCCCGGCAGAAGCGGTGATTAGCGTTTGGAATGGTAGGCAGTGATGGTTTCGGGCGATATTCGACAAACGTAGGTCTCCAACTTTTTTGCTCTATCACAGCGTACACGCCTGTGTCCTTTGGCCTCTGTACGGGGCTTGTTCTGCATTTAATCTAGTCTTTAGTGGGGATGATTATAATGAGCATACACTGGAGCTTCGAACAAAGTGCGTGAGCACTTAACATTCGGTCCATGCAGATACCGATTTCGATTGCTTCCTGAAATCACTCCAGGCAGATGATGGGAAGGTTAATTTAAAATATTTTTTTTTTTTTTTTTTTTTTTTTTTTTTTTTTTTTTTTTTTTTTTGCTCGCTGATGCTGATGCTGCAACTGAAGTCTGTGTGTGTGGTTTTCAAACTTCTCTAACCTTAATTTTTTTTCCTGGATGTTATAACTCGATTAATAAACATTGCAGTTTCAAGAAATTTCGTAGTTGATTAATTCATACTATACATTGGGTTTCATTAAAGTCTGTTGTTCATGTCATCTTGCGGTATGTTACCACAACCTGCAGAGCTTTTTATTCATCTAGTTATCTAATTTCATTAATATCGCTGTAGCTGGATTATTACTATGCGGATTCGCATAAGTTCAGAGGACAATAATTGACTGGGGCAGAACTGGAAAGGAAGAGGTTAATGCTGAAAATATGAAAAAAGTAAGTAATAAGGGTGTTACTGGCGAACTGTCGAAGTATAACGAACAAAGTAATGTAATTTACAAACTTAATACAGATACACAAATCACAAGTAATTATAGGTGTAGAATCTTGGATAAAAGAAGAAGTACTAGACAATGAGGTCCTTCTCGAAGGTTACAGAGTGTATCGCGGAGACAGAAGGGCAATTGGTGGACTGGTTTTCATACTGGTTAGCAAAAACCAATACAGTTCACTGGTGTTCATAGGTCATGCCCATAAATTACTTGGGGTAGTAAAAAAGAAAAAAAAATCAGGTTGTTGGCTGCTTATAGCAGTGGAAAAATGATGAAGATGAGGCCCTTGGGGAGAAACTAAATTTATCCTCAGATTTCAGAGGTGAGAGTACTCTGCTTATTATTGGTGGGGATTTAAATTTACCAGATGTAAACTGGGTAGTAAATATAATTAAAAACACAAGGGAACATAGATTTGCAAATACATTACTAATGGAAGGAGGGTTTGCACACAGCAGAACACTAGCGGACTAAGCAAGTTGCACGTTGGTTATCTTCCCAATAAAGCCGGATGATGACCTTGTGGGGTGACAAGCAATTGAACGAGTAAGTGATCACGAAGAAGTTTTGATGGATATTAGAGGATTTAGTGAACCAATAGTCAAAAGGGGGAAATTGGTACGAATATAAAAAGGCACAGATTCGGAATTTTAGGAGATATTTCAGGGAAAGTTTCAAAAATTGGAAGGATGGAACAAGTACAGTAGAGCCAAGGTTGGACGAGTTCAAGGAAATAATAACAAATGGTGCAAAATTTTTATTCCAAAACAGAAAATAAAGAGAAGTAGAGAACGTATGTACTATAATAGGTAGGTGAAGAGGTGATAGATGTTGTTGTTATCGGGGCTTTAAAAACACGTCGACGGCGGGGTCATTAGCTCCCTAACAACTAGCATAGCAATGTGGCTTAAAAATGTATAATATTACCGTATACATGACCGACTGCAAAAGAGGTCGGCCATACAAACAGCAAAATAAAATAGTAAAATTTTGGCTGTAAAGGGACCATTAAAACGGCAATCATTAGAAACTATGTCCGGTTGGCTAAAAAGAGGCCAACCAAATTTACAAACTTAAGACTAATAATTTAAAAAAAAAAACTATGTACATGGATTAGTGGTTGTAAACAGCCACTCATCCATCTTAAAACCTAATCAGGTCTGCCAAAAACTTTTGGGACAAGAGCGGAGAGTATACAGAATTTTTAAACTTTAGCCACATTGCTACTATCATCATAAAATAAGGAACAGCCATGCCAACATCTGCCTTTAAATCCAGTAATGAAACACAATCAGTTAAAATGTGGCGCACTGTCAAAAGTACGCCACAAGCATCACATTCTGGTGGGTCCTGCCGGCGGAAAAGAAAGCTATGTGTCACAAGAGGGTGCCCTATGCAGAGACGAGTAAGGAGTAGCTCATCCCTCCTCGCCCGCTGGAAGGAGCTGCTCCACGGCTGAACTATCAATTTGACCAGCCAGAGTTAGTATGCTCAACTTCCAGACACTGCCTCTGCCAAAAATCAAATCTTTTCGCCGCCGAGGCAAGGTCTGACTTTGGGACAGCATCAATGTCAGTTCTGACCTTGTTGCAGGCTAACTTGGCCTTTCCTACTGTGGTATGACAGAGTCACCCACAATGAATGTTATTAAATAATTAATTAATATTCAGATTTTCTTTGCCATATTCAGTTATTTAAATTGTAAATATTGTAAATAATAGGAATAATTGATAGGTAAATAATTGTGTATTAAACCCGGGAAGCCAGAGTCATTATTATTATGTGCTTCAATTTCTGCAAAACTTGCTATTCAGTAATGTATTGAATATGGGAAGTTGGAACTGCCATTTTAAACGCTCAGAGACCGGGACAATGGCAAGTTTCGCCGGCAGACAGGCGCCTTAACTCACAAAGTAGAGGACGCGCGCGGACCGTTAGTTGGAGGGTCCACCGACCTCGCACCCCCGCCCTGGTGTCTTGAAGGTCGACCAGAATAGGCGCGAGCGGACAGCAAATACCAGCTACGATATGAAACACGTGATGATGGACATATATCAATGCACCAATCGTGAACGTTTATAGGGGTTCACAGTTGTTAATTGAAGGGTTTTGTTACATGTGCCGAGAGGGGAAGCTATTTTTTCCGAGGAGAAGAGAAGACGCCATATTCTTCTTCACTTGTTGCCGAGACGAGCTACAGTGTAGACGTGTCAGCCGACACGCTCTTAGCCGTCGATCAGTGACTGTGTCTGATCATATTTTCTGGCTCTGGAGGGCTGGAAGCTGAGCGATACATCTGCCATAGACTGGGAGATGTTATGCTAATGTGGACGTTTCCACAAACCCGGCATTCGTTGCTGCAGTGGCACTGAGCTTGTCACACTACACCAAGAAGATGCGATTATGGTAATGTACCGACGCATAGGGTCACAGTTCATTGGGTTGTAACGAGGCTTGCGAACTTTTAAGCGCTTCTGAGATAAGACTCTGCTCTCATCCTAAATTCACTGAGCTAACTAATTTTCATGTTTAACTTCAAATTCCAAGCATCTTGCTGATTTTGTGTAAAATTCAAGACGATGCTTTTAACATTAAATGGCGCCCCTGGTATACTCTTTTTGTGGTAAATGTTAACTTCAATTTGATGGTCTGTTTTGCCACGTTGATAATATGTTGACTTTGCTAATTATTGAAGTATTTAATTCAGTTTTATGTTTGCTTTTCTTCGGCGGATTGTAAACGTCGGGTATTGCTTGTTTTGTTGTCTTTGGAATATGTTTAACGTAACCTTAACTATTACCCGGCCTTGTATAAGCCAGAAGACTAAATAAATTGAGTATAATTTCTTGTGTAAAATATTCATGGTTCTAGTTCACCTTTTTAGCAACCATTTAATTAAAATCATATTCATAATAATTAAAGTATAAAGGAAGGAAAGGTAGGTGTTGGAGATAATCACCACGTCGTCCCCCCCTCCCCCTTTTATCACTACATATTGGAGGGATCGGAAGATGTCCTGTATATCTTGGACAAGCCGATCTGATGGGTACATACTTCCTGAAGCCTGACTGCAACTGATGGAATCACAGCATATGATGTACCTCGTACCGCGACTTACTTTCATATGGTAGAGCAACTTTAACAAGGCGTAACACTTCGCAGTGTATACGCTGCACATGCTATTTAGTTTGAATCTGTAACTCGCTCGAGGGAACACTACGGAGCATCCCGTAACAACCCGTGAGGTATCATTATAGCGTAGAAAGTGTAAATCTACAGCATAGCTAGACCACCTACGATTTACCACGCATTGCACCCCTAAATCTGTGATATCTACAGTTTAACAAGGAATCCTAACAACTGACCATTCAGGCGTGACTCATACGATCAAAAACAATTCTTAAAAATCTTGGCTTCCACTGGGATTTGAACCGGAGACCACGCTCCAAATATTAGTAAGCAAGCTCATCAACCACTGAGCTTCCAGACCGCTACTCCGCAAGGTACTAGCGAGACTAATATTAAATTCTTTTAGGATACTATCAGAGATAATATTCGGTAGTCGTCGAAAGTAATAATAATAAAAACAGTTTCATTACACCCATGATTCTCTCTGCCATAACTGTGAAACATAACAATGGGAACAGCAAATGCTCAGTAATAGTCACTGAAATTAGTAACGTTATTTCTGACAGATTTGATTATGAAATTTTTTTGTAAACTTTTATTTATACATACTTTAATTTAAGAAAGAAAATGGACTATTTGCAACTGAAATAGAAGCATTTACAATATATTAGCAGCCATTGTCAGGAACTATGTCTAAGCTACGTGCGACACAGTTGCGTTTTTGTCTCCGACAGCTGAGGGGACGTTAGCAGACGTCTGGGATGAGCGAAGTAGTGGACCTGCAAGACGGTCAGTTGCGATTCGTGGCGGATATGGAGTCGTGAACTAGTGGCACCGACAAGATTTTACCTGCTCACCCGATTTTAGTATCTGTCTATGAAACGTATAACTATGTTCCGAGTGTCATAAATGAATTTTTTGTTTGTGAAATGTGTAGTTTATGAGGCAGAATTGGGGACCGTCCCGGCATTTGCCTTGCTGGCTGCGGAGAAACGTTTAATAACCGCAGTAAGAGGGCATCCGTAAATTACGTGAGGTGATATAGGAGGGGGGGGGGGGGTAGTCCGGCGAAATATCACCAAGGGGGGGGGGGGGGGTCTACGTAAATCTCACGTGAGGTTTTGGGAAAAAATGTTTGGACTGTAAAGCTAAAAAAAAAAAAAGGTCTCCAAAAGTTTCGAGGGCGATTTCTAGGGGGGTGGGGGTTCTCACAGACCAGATCTCACCAGAGGGGGGGGGCCGGCCAGATCCCACGAAATCACTCCGGAAATCCTCACGTAATTTATGGATGTCCCCTGAGGACGGCCGGTACGCTAGTGCCTGGGCTCTGACCGGCCCTGCAGTATCTCCCTGGTCCTGAGTGGTACTTCAGCGCAGTGAGCCAATCTAAAGGGTTGATAATGCTTACTTTTGGGTTATATGAATTACGGACCCGAATATTCAAAAAAATTGTTAATAACATATCAGTCACAAAAAAAAAAAGTTTCTTATTGTTCTTTTGATTCACTGCTGCTTAACCATTTCTCTGAATTTAAAACAGTTCAAACTTCTGACTCAAGTGTCACTGAAGCTTTAACACGGTTACGTCTTAACTCAAAGTCAAAATGAGAAACGGGGGTCACAGTTCAAAGAACAACTCGTGGCTGCCCTCTGTTTTGGGTGCAGCCCCAGCTGTTACAGAATACTCATAAACAACGGTCGCAGACACAAATGCTAATCCTCGAGGGCGACACTTTCTGTTTCCTGATGCAAGCAGTTCGTTTCCCAATAGGTTTCCGGGTGACAGGACGAGTCACGAGGCTTATTTACATAGCAGATCCTCTGCGAGAACATGCTCCACCTGACGCGTCGCTAACTTAAAACCTAACGCTTCACGCTGGCTGCTTTTAGCTGGTGGATACCATCCAAATGCTCCAATCCATAAGTCGTATAAAGTTTCTCGACTCCTTGCAACAGTTCGACGATGGTTGGTTACATATTGTGTTCTGATGGTCAGTAATGTATACCATGTTCCACCTCGCTATAAGAATGTTTGTCAGCTTTATGTTTCTGGATTTAGATAGAAATGTTTTCATGGCTCTAATAGTACTGAATAATTCAGCAGTGAACAGGTCGCATAGGAAATTAGATCCACGCATCTGCTTGTAAAAATATGCAACAAAATAAAAATAAAAATTGTACTTGATTACAATATGTTCCAACCTATTATTCTGATTTGTCAGTTTTTCCCAAGAAACTCTGCCCTTGTCACTTCCTCGATACCTTCAAAATCCTGATGATAAGAATGTCAGGCAGCCTGATTAAACATGTAGAGGATTAATCGGTTCCCAATTATTACGCGATTATTTGAAACGATTATTATTGCCGTATAGGTATCATAGCATATTGACGTAACGATTAGATTATTGCCCGCTCAAAAACTTGCCTATTGTTTCGGATTTTAAATGAATTGTTAGCAAAGTAACTAGTGTTAAGGTGTGGTAATAAATCAAATGTTTTAGCACAAAATATCTTTATTCAGATAGTCACGTCTGTCAGTAAAAGTCATAATCATGTATTATTAAGATTTAACAATAAATTCTTGACCTCAACTGTCGTCTTGGCAGATTATTCATCTTTTTTACGTAAATACTTTTTCAATGTCTTTTATTGTGATAAATATCACATAGCAATACTGTGCTGACTAATAGAAAATTGGACTGAATTTATAGAATCTGCTGTAATATAAATAAACTGAAGTGAAAATTTCAGGTGCAAATAGAAACGTGTGTCATGAGGACACTGATATAGAGAACAAGGAATTAATGTTTTAGAAAAACTCCTCTCAACATTTTAAAGATTTATTGTTATCGCTTTAAACGAATTTCTTTCCTCTCCACTTCACTGGTGCCGTCCTTCCACGAAATGACATTTTCCCTCTAATATCTCTTGAAATCTTGAACCTTGCTTTCTTATTGTTACATCTATTTCCATGTACTTGAAAAGGCTCTGATTTATTCAATCTTCTTATTTTCCTAATAAATCCTGACCATAAATGTGTGGACTCTGTGATGACAACGCGAGACTGTTATGATGAATATATTCTGTGTATTTTAATCTGCTCTACCACTAACGTAAGTCTTCCCTCCCTCCGTAAGTTGTTTCAAGAATATATACTCACCTGTATAATCCTCTTTCCTTTTCAGTCCACACCAGGTAAATTTAAACTTATGACTATAACGAACAACATATTCCAACCTCTGAACAAAGAGTACATAATCAGCTTCCCCTTGGAGTCAGATTTCTACAGTTAGTAGGCAGGAAATTTATCTTATGCTTGTATTCCACCCATCAACTCTCATCTATGAATACCAGCGAATTATTGCAGTCATAACTAACCAGTACGAGTAGATTTCTAAAAATTTATTCTCGTTCCACTCAACACACTAAAGCCGTCGGGAAAAAAGTAATTTTCCAGCAATCCTCCTTTTAACAAGACTCAACCCATGTAACTGCCTGTGGTCCGTTCATCTTCAATAAGCTAAATAACTATTAACTTTGTTGCTCCTGCGTATCACTAGCAGCAGTCAGAGAGCAATTTTAGCTAATTCTTAATCTTTTCCTTCACTTCTCCTATAGCAGCGTTCCCTTTTAATGTTTCATCAGTTTCACTTTTGAAATGTCACTCTCTATAACGAGTTCCATTATATAGATAAATATGCTGAAACTTTAGAGGTTATTAGGATGACTAAGACTCTCACTGTTAGAGCAGGAAATTAGCTTTAGCACTTGGCAGACAAGTGCAAGGGCAGCCTATTGTTTCACGAAGTAGAGAAACGTCATTATTTATGCTTGGCCTCGTTGCTCTAGTTCGGCCACCTCAAGCATGATTTAACGTGTAAAAAGAAGCCAAGGAGAATGTCGAGCTGTTGCGACAGGGTGAAGGGAGATTACCATGTAAATCGACGACGAAAAAATAGACAGTTGGGAAACGATTGAAGACAAACCCAGGGTATGACGCTGTGTGGCTCAAGTAAATGATTGCTTATTATACGAATGACATTTTAACGGAATATCGTTTACCTGCAAGTTTCATGAGGCCGTAAATGATATTCTGCCACTAGCTGTGGTGGATGAAACATGTTATCCATGGGTCGCAGTGAATGGCAGTTTCCTTCGAGTCTTCGGTAGATATCAGTGGGTGACAGTCGATAGCAGCTGACACACGATTCTTCAGGGTGACAGTGGCCAGCGATCGACGTGTCAGCTCTTCAAATCCACTGATTGCATTCAACTGCAGACTCGGAATATTTCTGAATATAAATCAGAAGGAGGAAACGTTGCCGTTTGCCACGCCTGGTCCACGAGTTCGTAGGTTGTTCAAGGGAATGCGATAATCTGTGTCCGAATGAGCGCGATGCGGCGATTTGCTGATCAGATCTGAACAACTACGACACAAAGAACGTAGAATTCAATGATTTCTTGAATGCAATAGCCATGACTGCACAAACAATATTGTGCTTCCAACCTCATAGATAACGCTCTGTAACCCCTTGGGGCCATGGTTCTTCAACTTTCCGGATCATAGAGGCGTCATTTCCACTGTAATTAGAATGCGCTTTAACCATGGTTTATTCCCCCAGCATTTACAACGGATACATATCCTAAATACTGATATTTGTGATTGCGATAGAGCAGAAATAGGGGATATTAATCACGTAGTGTTTTCATGCCCCAAATATAAACAACATCGACAAAGATTTATAAAACAACTAGTCAACTATGGAATACCTCTCCCAACAAGCATCAGTTGTCTGCTGCACGGTAACAACGTGGCCATATACAAGTTGTTAAGTAACTTTGTAAAGTCAACTAATATAAAAATTTAGATGTGAAAAACTAGTTAATTGTAAGGATTTTAATCATTGTAATGTCAAAAACAAACCAACAACAACAATAATTTACTAACAATAATTTATATTTCTGTATATTTCACTGTATCATTTGTAATAATGTGTGAGCAATTGTATTTAAACATAATGTGTCAAACCCCTTTAGGGGATAAACAAAAATGTTCTTTTCTGATTAATCAGTTTACCTTGATCTATCGTTTATATTTTACTAATCACGTCAAGTCTTGCTCTCTTACCTATATGTAAAATGTTTATATATGTATCTACAAATGTATGATGATTGTATAGTGCCTAAGCGCTTAAAGCCAAATAAAAAATTAAAGATTATTGTAAAGATTATTGATGCTTCCATAGTCAAATAATAATTAATACTAGCCTCCACACCAACTAATAGTTAATTATTCATTCAAAATTACAATATAATAAGAGGTAACATTTGTGCCTCTAAAGATAACTTCTTTGTTATTAATTATTTCCATCCTACTGTTATCAGTGCCCCTTTCTCATTTATTATTAGCCCTTCACTAACGACGTACAACCTAAAAAGTTACACCCCCACTATGTTTGCAAGTGGTCTCTCTGTGGTTGAAGTTGTTGTTGTTGTTGTGGCTTCAGGGCGCGTCAACAACGTGGTCATTAGCCCCATGGAAGTGGTCTCCCTTAGGGCTCTACGTAACAGCTGAAAGTACAACCCTACTTCCCTGTATGTAGGGTTAGTCCACGCCTTATACAGGGTGTTACAAAAACGTACGGCCAAACTTTCAGGAAACATTCCTCATACACAAACAAAGAAAATATGTTATGTGGACATGTGTCCGGAAACGCTTACTTTCCATGTTAGAGCTCATTTTATTACTTCTCTTCAAATCACATTAAACATGGAATGGAAACACACAGCAAAAGAACGTACCAGCGTGAAGTCAAACACTTTGTTACAGGAAATGTTCAAAATGTCCTCCGTTCGCGAGGATACATGCATCCACCCTCCGTCGCATGGAATCCCTGATGCGCTGATGCAGCCCTGGAGAATGGCGTATTTTATCACAGCCGTCCACAATACGAGCACGAAGAGTCTCTACATTTGGTACCGGGGTTGCGTAGACAAGGGCTTTCAGATTCCCCCATAAATGGAAGTCAAGAGGGTTGAGGTCAGGAGAGCGTGGGGGCCATGGAATTGGTCCGTACAGTACAGTACATACTAACGAAACTAAAATGAGCTCTAACATGGAAAGTAAGCGTTTCCGGAAACATGTCCCATATACCATATTTTCTTTGTTTGTGTGTGAGGAATGTTTCCTGAAAGTTTGGCCGTACCTTTTTGTAACACCCTGTATAACACGTCTTACCAGATATATCGGTGCGCACAACTCGCATCACAGATCTCATTCTTATCCTGAGTAGTGTTTCAAGGTCACCCAGCACAAGGCTGTGTTTAGTTGTGATCTATCATGGCGATGAAGGACCTGATCAGTTGACCAATGACGTGTGTCTTTCGCTATCTTTTTCCTCTCACTCTAGGCTATGACTCTATTTTCTGACGACAGCATACTTATCCCCTGCCAGTTTGCCAATCCTCCTTTGTGAAACCCCAGATACATACTGTCCATGACATCTCCGATTCCATGAATAAGGATTGCATTACATTTAAAAAACTTATGAATTCGTAGCCTGCCCTACACTTGTACCATAGCCAACATCTAATAAAAAAAAGGTACATCTATGTAATACAGCCGGGAGATTATGATGGACAAGGAAAGGGAATGAATTAGGCCATTGCTCTTTCAAGGAATCATGCAGAGATTCACCTGTAATGATTTCAGGCAAGTATTGAAAGTGTCTTTCTGAATTCCAGGCCAGAAAGTAACTATTCACTCACCAGACTTCACCGTGGGTTTTAAGCCAAATTCAGACTACCCGATCTATGTAGAATGGATTTATCTTTTTATGGTTTGACACTAATTTATGTAATAGTGATATTTATGCAATACTCGCTGACCCGGCAAATGCTTTGCTATTGCTAGACCTGAGTACACATATAAATTAAATGAATACATTTGAAAGGTTGTATTTAGGAAAAATTAGATATTTATGTATAAATTTTAATTGCTACTTCATTCAGTTTTAAGTTTAATGTAATGGCCTTGGATATACAATGTTTTTGGTGACTCCAAACAGCGTATACATATAAAAAAACAGAGTTTGTTTTGGAGATATATGCTAAACAGTGAAAAGTCTTCAGAGGGGTGAAACGGGAGAGAGTGTGCAGTTTTGTAAACTATATATAAATATCATTTTCACTTATTTTGAAGCATATGTGTGCAAACTTCCTTCAATATTAAATAAAAACTGTATATTTATGTGTTGTCACAAAAACATTAAAATAAAATTTAACATTCAAGTTCGAATTTCTTGGACAGCAATTGTCCGATCGTAATCTGTCCAGTGCTGTTTAACAGGAAATAAAAGTTTACTTTAATAATGTTGGTATTTACTTTGTCTAATTTCCCAACCGTTTCGAGATAATTAAAAAAAAACTGAATGGTTTCAATTGTAAATTTTGCTTAATTATGGTGATAGGGAAAGTGGGTGTGTTTTGTAAACCAAAGATAGCCAGCATTTTTATCTTTGCTTTATTTTATACATGTGCAAAGTTCCATCCACATTGAATGAAGTTATTGTAAGGAACATTGGGAATTGAGAGAGGAGGAAATAAAAGAGAAGCGGGGTTGTGATTTGGGAACCAATTGTATTTTTCTCCTTGTTTTAAAGTATATGTGTGTGAAGTTCCATCGATATCGGATAAAAACTGTATATATAAAGAACATTGTAAAAAAATAAGGGGAGAGGTAAAGGAGGGTTTTGATTCTTGTAATCTAACTATAGACCATACATTTCGGTCTGTTTTGTAGTTTGCGTGTTGAAAGTTCCATCGATATCGTATTGGGTTTCAATAAAGATCACTGAAAATAATAGGGGAGGGGTAAAGGGGGACGGGAGTAGGATGGTCTTTAGCAGACTAAAACAAACAGAAAAATAATCTTTACATTCAAAGTATACTTCCTCCAAACTTCCTATAGGAACTGTAGCCTTTTCTTAAAGAACATTAACAGTAACGAATGGGTGGATAAGGGGAGAGGGATTGGGTTTCTGTAAAACTAATGTCTACAAGCATATTTCAAGTATTTGTTTTTATTAGTATACGTGCGCAATGTTCCATCAAAATCGAATAAAAAGTGAGGGTTTGTGTAAAAATTAAGGGAGTGGGAAGTAGGAGAGGGGTTGTGAATTTGGAAACCAAATGTAGGCAGTATATTTTTGTTGGTTTTAAAGTATATGTGTGCTAATTTCCATCAAAATCGGATAAAATCTGTGTGTTTTTTTTTTTTTTTAAATTAAGGGGTGTAAGGGGAAAGAGGCTGATGGATTTGGGGTAGAAAAGGGTAGAGGGATTGGGTTTTTGTAAAACTAATGTCCACAGATTTTCTATATTTTTTAAAGTATACGTGTGCCAAAGTTCCATCAAAATCGAATAAAAAGTGTGGGTTTGTGTAAACATTAAGGTGGATGGGAAGGGGAGAGAGGGAATGTGTTTTTGGAAACCCTATATAGGCAGTATTTTTCTATTGTTTTAAAGTATGTGTATGCCTATTTCCATCAAATCGGAAAAATCTGTGGGTTTTTTTAAATTATGGGGTGTAAGGGAGAAGAGGGGGTTGTTTTCTGGTAAAAAGGGTAGAGGGATTGGTTTTTGTAAAATTAATATCTCCAATATATTTAATTTTTTTTTAATTATATGAGTGCAAAGTGCCATCGAAATCGGATAAAAAGTGTGGGTATGTGTAAAAATTAAGGGTTGGGAAGGGGAGAGGGGATAGTTTTGGAAAAAAATGTAGGCAGTATTTTTCTGTTTGTTTTACACTACACTGCACATGTACAAATATCGTTAGAAATCGGATAAAATCTGTTGGATTGTTTAAATTATAGCGTGTTATGGGGAAGATGGGTAGTTTTTTGGAAAGTTAATTTCTTAGCAACCATCTCCGACGCACACTCGATAACTCACCAAAGTTTCACCGTAATCGGATGATCAATTTAGGAGCGCATAAAGTACATACGAGAAAGTAAAGGTACTGTACATCTATTTTTATACCTATATATATAAGAAGATTAGCCTGGCCGCAGAAGGTTTTTGGATTCTAGACACCAGACGAGCGGCGATTTACGACCGAAATGTCTATCATCAGGTAAAAATACCAATAAGAAAGCTTCAAAATGCGCTGGAAACTGTTACAAGATAACCGTGCCATATCTTCTCGGTGAAGATACTGTTAAGATATATTGTCTTATTCACCACATTTTGCGAGCGCCTGTATTTTATGAAATGATAAAATATTCCTGGTATGGTTCAAAATTAACGAATAAAAGGGCCGAAATTTAAAATGTTAACGAAACCTGCTTTCCTAAATCAATAATAAATACTGTATGTGACTGTCGAAACGTATCTTTCATAAAATGTTCCTGGTGTGCACCTAATTTTGGTTTCAAATGTTTTTATGATTTATACCATCCTAATATTTCCGTATTTGTCAAAGGAAAGAAAATTTTTTTGTAGGTTTTGTTTCAATTTTTTTTAATGATACAAGATGGAATAGCAATATAAAAAATTGAAAAAAATTCGTGGTTGGTGGGATCGAACTTCGCATCTGATCACTCCGCCTTAAAGACCACGGCTAAATAGACATTATAAACTAACGGTCTTCCGTAAAAGTATAGCTCATTTACATACAATTTAAGCGCGTTTTTTAATCCCCCATTTCTCTTAAACGGAGGTCCACCAGGCAGAACTGCTTTAGAGCGAGAAACCAGAGATGACGTGCTATTTACCACACTGACAACCTCTCCTAGTCAGCTGAGATTTGTCTGGCGTCGACTACAGTTGAACTGAAGCAAGGTAATCGGCAACTGACAGGTGCTTTCTAATCTTCTCTTCCGAAAACAGGAACTGTTATTTTTTCGTCCATCTATCGCAAGTCGCATTACAGCCGGCTGCGGAGTGGGGATAAAGTGAAAGGCGCTCGGCAGAGCAGCCAAGGCCAATATGACGGCGCCCATAGCTTGTATCAGTTGACGGTTTAGCACTTACATTCTCACTTATTCGTGTGATTGTATTTATTATGTATTCCGTACTCTAATACGTAGAGTGAAATTAAAATTTGTAGTTCGATATCTTGTTTACTATTCATTTCCCATTATCATTACCATGTTCCAATTATTAAGTTAAGATTAAGAACGCAATTTTAATACCCAATATCGAATAATTTTCCGAAAATTTTCAGTTAAATGCTTAAAAAGTTTCACATTGTTTCATGGTTTCATAAAACCATACAGTTGTTTTTTTTTTCGCTCTCTCTTGCTTAATATCCCGTATGAATCAATTTATTTAGTGCTGTTCAAATTTGGTGTTTGAAGTTGAATAAAATGGAAGGGTGTTGTCTACTATCACTAGTATTCGTAAGTTTTCTTGTTTGCCGTTTATCTTCCACATAATTTTGTCTTTTAGGTTAGTGAATATTTCTGATAGTTTACTGGGTTTAAATTGACAATTTATTGATATTGATCGAGTAAGGACCATATGCGATGTATTACATACTGTTTATTCTCCTTTAAAATTTGATTAGTACAGCATAATACAAACTAAGTAAACTTTCCGGTGTTGAAATATGGAAGTGTTCAATATCTGCAAAACCTGTTTCCTGGTACACGAAATTGTTCTGTTACTGTGCCAACCGATTTGAATAAACCACCACCGCAAATATCAGTGCGTTACGATAAAAGAACTGAAAGAAATAATTTATTCTATTATTTTATGCTGTTACGTGAAACATTTTTCAATTTATAAAGTTGTTTGACCGTTTGATTCGTATTTGAGTTTTGAAGTTTCATGACTCTTCCATGTAGCCATGTATAGTGATCCTTGCGGAAGTGTTGTCAGTCGTTATTGGAACAGGCGCAATGAGCGGTAAGTGGGTCGAAAGTGTGAAAATTAGTTTGATATCCTTAATAGAGAATGGTGGTTTCAATCCTACTGACGCAGGAAACAGACGTGGAGTTCCACCGGGTATGGCGTGTCGTTGGTGGAGGCAATATTTCGAAAGGGGAACTGTAGGAAGGAAGGAAGAAAGGAAGTGGCAAACCCTCCATTTCAACAGTGGAAGAGGTTCAAAGATTGCTGAGGGAAGTAAAACAGAATCCCTTTCTAAGTTCTCGGGAATTGGCTGATGCTTCTGGAATTCCAGGAAGTAGATATACTGTTTTAAGAAGGCTGAAGAACAATATAATCTATAGCTGAAGAACCACGAAGAAAGAAATGCTGACGAATTCTCACTGTGTTGACCGAATGGTATTCGCTGAGGAACATCTGTCATCCAACTGGAATAACGATATTTTTTGTGAAGAAAATATATTCTCTTCGGCGAATGACTCTCCAGTACAGGTAGAAAAATATTGTTTAGATTATTGATTTGGCATTTGTTACAGGCAAATCATCAGATATTAATTAGTTTAAGACAGTGAATATGTAAAATAAGATATTTACATTTTTGTTAAAAAGGTCTTTCGTTCTCGAGGAGAGAGATTTAATAGTCGATTTATAGCAGAAAAAAGAAGAAGCGGTATATTTTCAGTTGGCGTTTGGAGTTTCTAAAGCTCCCGTGGAGCTAGACCACTGTGGAGAATAGAAGGACCCTTAACCGTTCAGCAGTAGGTAGCATTCTTGCGAATATTATGAAGCAGAGTCTACTTTCTGCAGGTAAGAAGCAGAAAAATTGTTATTTGTTTTGTTCATCAATAATGTATTCAAATGTTTCCTTTAATGGAAAAATTAATTATAAAAAGTATTCTCTAATATAATCTCTTCTTTCTCAAATGTTTAAAACATTAAATAATTTCATTTTGTGTCATTTGGTAGTGAACTGTCGATGTTTAATATAAAATCAGAGGATTCCATTTCAAAGATGCTATCCACCTTGATCATAAGAAAGTTTTGTACTACGTTATTGTTCTTCTTTTTTTTTTTTTTTTTTTTTCCGAATGGTTACCCCATACTGAATATCAGAAATAAGGAAAATCAAACTATGAAAATTTAGATATTAGTACATATTAAAAAAGTATTGCGGTTGTTGGCTGAACTAATTATGGCAATTAATTTTAATGAAGCCCAAGGCTATCTCGTAGTTTAATCCTTGTTTATAAGTGAGCGTTGGGCTGCAGCGAATCTGTTCTGTGGAGGAATCTTTTCAGAGAAGAATGCGGCAGAGGCGTAGCTCTGACCACTCCGCTGTACGTTGAAATACAAGGGGCTATCAAATTAAAAGGTACGAAACGACACGGTGAGTACAAATGTTGACTTTATTCAAAATATACACCATAGGCCTGAGCACAACGATCCCACTGATGAACAAACCAAAGGATTCCTTGTTCCCAGAATTCCTGTGGCCGTGACGAGACCCAGTCCTTCACAGCATCCTTGAGTACGTCGTCTTAATTGAAGCGCTTCCCTTTCAGGTGTTTCTTCAGTTGACCAAACACAGGGAAATCGCAGGGTGATACGTCCGGACTGTAGGGCGGATGGTCCAACGTCTCCCACTTGAACTTGGCCAATTCCATATGTGTGACTCTGGAGACGTGTGGACGCGAGTTATCATGGAGCAGAACCAGACCCTCCGTGAGCATCCCCGGTCTTTTGTTCTTGATGGACCTGCGTAGGCGTCGGAGTGTCTCACAGTACACATCTCCCATCTGTACGCCATCCTGTCCTCATACGGACTGCTGCATCATTTGGATGCCGCTTTTGATAAGAGCCTCTGCTCTATACTGCGCATGCGGGCGCCGGCGCATGCTCCGATCCCAGTCAGAGAGACTAATCGCATCCCGAGAAGTCTCGCTACGTTCTCCCATGGTGGAATATACAAATATTTAACATCTACGTTTTTACATCGTTTCATAACTTTTCATTTGATCACCCCTTGTAACATTTAGAACACTGCTTAACAGATGCCCTCCATAAAGGCCTCATAGCACTATTTGACGACCACACACTTAAATATTTCACCAAAATCGAGATGTTTAAAATTGTAAACAAACATCCTCCCCTTCCTTATTTCGAAAATAGCGTCTTAGAGGAACTCTACATTTGTTTCACAAAATTCCGACCACTACTCTCTGTTATTTGAACACCTATAATAAATTCTGCTGAGCTGGTACCTTTTTTTTTCTCTCTTTATATCTTAAAACTTTTAATCTTAATGGGATTTATAAACAACTCTGTGGTCTCTTTTTTTTATTCATAACAACCTTAAAGTCACAGACACTTTATTCAAACCATTAGCCTTTGAAAACATCTACAAATGTAATAACTCAAATTTTATTTTCCGTTTCTTGTTTATCAAAATAAGTCATAGTGCCTATATTTCCTTTGTTAATCTATTTCCATGAATACCAATATCAGATGTTTTGTTTGTTCCATTGAGTTATAAATATGTTTCATGATTTATTATCTTTAAATATTAAAATTAGTATTCAAACTATCGGAACGCACATCCTTGGTACCTATATCACACAACGCAGTTTTTTTTTTTTTTTTTTTTTTTTTTTTTTTATCACGGCGCAAATGAACCATCTTAAACATTTTAAACGCGGTATGAAACAAGGAAGCAGATTGGAAGTTTTTGTTTTCACATGGCAAGAATAACAAAAGAAATCATGTTCGACCTTTTTTTTCTGTTCCATCAGTCTAACATTACTACAGTCATTTCATGTGACTCGCCAGCATCCTAGGTGGTAATATTCATCCAGTTACCTTTCCTCAAAAAATTTTCTTTCCCTTTAAGTAATCACAGATTTTTTACGATACACGAGCATGCTCTACACTCATAACAGTAATTTTTGCTTCTACAAACTGATACATACTAATTCATGGCGACATATTACTATTACGCTTTAAAATGCTGACAACACAGTGCGGACACAACACCTACGAGTAATTGAAACCATTCTTGCTCTAAGCTGGACACTAACGGACTTTTCCTTAAACGCGAGGCCAGAGCGGGAACCCCTACGTTTCCGTTTCAGTTTTATTACATAACTAATTACTAACTAATCAGTTTACTAGCCCCCAATTTGCAGGCACCAAAGTAAATGTCATTCGTGATCGAAGCCAGAACAATTAGATACACAAATAAAAAAAATAAAGGTTAATTATGCATATAAGGTGGGGAAAGAATTGCTTGCTGAAGACTTGAAATGTAAATATCTTGACATTAGATTTGATAATAAGCTTAACTGGGCAGGACATATTGGACAGGTGGTAGGAAAAGGTTTCAAAATCCTGCACTTGTTGGAGAGAGTGATAAGGGGATGCACGAGAGAAGAAAAGAAATTGGGTTACAAAACTTTGGTCAGACCATGGCCCGAATATGGTAGCGTAGTATGGGACCCACATTTTGAGTATCAAATTCAGTAGTTGGAGAAGGTGCAAAGAAGGGCTGCAAGATTTGTTTCTGGAAATTATCGCAGAATGTAATCAGTGACAGATATGATAAAGGAGCCGGAATGGGATTCATTGCAAGACAGGAGGAGGATGAGGAGGGTCATGGGAATGTATAGGGCGTATACTGGTGATGAGGCATGGAAAGATATTGCAGTAGGTATGAAAAGTAGTTCATGGAAGGGAAAAGATGACCATGACCACAAGCTGGCACTCGATTTCAGGCACAAGGGTGTGGGAAGATTTTCTTTTTTAGGTAAGGGTGTCAGGGATTGGAATGAGTTACCAAGGGGAATGATGAATAACTTACCGAAAACGTTAAAAGAATTTAAAGTTAAAATTTGTAGAAGGCAAATGTAAGTGGGTGCAGGATAGGGGGAAGTTGGGTGTATAGGGAAATCGCCACCGGAGCCTGTGCTCCATTGCAATTAAATTAAATTAAATTAATCGATATAGTAATTCGGATATCGGGCGATTTTATGTCTTCATAGAAATTGTAGACAAAATTTGGTCAATTACACCCTATGTCAGTGGTCAATATTTTTTATACACGGAATCCCTCACGCGAACATCATATCATCAATATCATTTCAGCTGGCAGAAATAGGATGATGAGTTAAACTAAGATGCTTCAACTAATATGGTAGTTCCTTCAGTAATATTTAAAAACAGCATGGCCTAAAAAAGAATTTTTCAAAAACAAAAGTTATGTCAGACAAATGGGCCCCAGAGAGGAATGTAAAACTAGATTATACATCTTTAGAAAATATCAGTGAGTGCATTTATCTTGGGCAGCCTGTAAACATGACAGGTGGTGTATGACCTGAAATTTTCCGTCGCATCAAGTTGGGATGGCAAGCTTTTGGAAGAAAATCGTTTATGACCAGTGCGTTCCTCCTGTGGTGACATACAGCTGTGAGACCTGGACTCCAAATGAATATACTGAAGATAAACTTAGTTCAATGCCATGATTAACTAGAAGAGAGCAACCAACATTACGTCAGTTACAAAAGTCAAAGACATCTTAAAGAAGACAAAAGTGGCAGTGGTTTGGCCATTTTGCGAGGAGGAAATATCAAAGACGGCCAAAAGGGTGTTGGAGTGGAGCCCAAGAGATCGCCAGAGACCGAAAGGGAGATCACCAGACCGATGGGACAAGGACAGATAGATGTAGGACTGTTGGATTTAACTGACAGAGGATCACCCAAGGGGGTTCGATCTATAGAAGACTGCACAAATTCTATCTGAGAGACCACATCATTCAATGATTGAACTGGCTGTTGATGAATAAAAAAAAGGAGAGGTACGTCTTGTTCAGTTTCTGTTATAATCATTAATTGTAACATCAGGCTATAATCATCTATATGACAGTCTAAATTGTTTCTATTATCTTTAAAAGCGCTTCTTCAAAGATAATGTTGTACAGGCCTAAGGTCAAAATTATCTGTGCCTATGACCATGCTCAACCTGTAGTCTTTTGTGACGTCACTACAGCGCGTTGATCACAACTCAGTCGGCGCCTGCAACATAGTCTCCATTTCCTGTTTCCTTCAAATTACAACATCAGTTATGGTTATTAATTGCGATCATTTATCTAAAGAACCCATTTTCACGAGTGTTACTAGCAGAATTACCGCACATTAATCTGAGCGACGCCGGTTAAGAGAACTGGTTCACTTGATCGCTGACAAACGAGAGCCTTACCAAAAAACAGGAGGCGGTCCAGAGGCCGTGATGGATGCACAGATAGATATCTCTGAAACAGTTAGTCGGTAATTAAAGTGTAATCGCCGTTGCAACACGGGGAGTGGCCGGCTAATGGACCTCAGAGACGCATTTGCGCAATGCCGCTGGCTTCAATGCTTCCCCTGGCGCCATAGTCTACTTTCAACATTTCTTGCGCAGAATGTCTGACAAAGAGACTCTTCTGTTGTTAAAAAAAAGAAAACGTGACTGTTACCATCTGGTGGATGAATATACTTTCTCGGGATGGTAACTTCGGCGTATGTGACCCACCTCAACAGGTGTTGACGACTTACAGTGAAAAGATCAATTGAACTGCCTCTTCGAATGAGAACATTAAATTGTATTTAACACTGGATTACCGGTCGCTGATGGCGACTTGATAGTGCCAGGATCAACCACAGCTGTGAGATTTAAATGCAGCAACTTGCGCACGCTTTAAGGGAGTTGTCAAAGGACTCGTGACGGAGGCGTTAATGCCAGCTGTTGGCTTCAGATGTATGAAATTAGAAAATTTCGGTTAATTAGAACGAGAGAGATTGAGATGGTCTGATGTATGTAGATTTAGTAGTGTTTAAAACGTTGTCACAAATGTCAGGATGTAAGTCTCAAATGGGGAAGTGGAGAAGAAATTCACTACACTCATAGAATTGAGGAGACATGTGAGCATTTGTTCACAAATTATTTCTAAAAACTGTCCAGCGTTGAAAAAGCAGACGGTATTACAATGCCAGAGAAGCCAGGTCTGGCGAGAAATTAATTGTAGTTTTATAAGAAATTCGAATTTTACATTTTCTCTATGAGAAATGCGAATGTGGTAAAATTCTCAATGACTCTCCCTCTCTATTATTAGTTAATTTCGTATTCAGTTGAATATTAGCTTTACCTCTTCATGTTTCGTTTATGCAAAGAAAGCTACTTATTTCAGCACTAACAATTTAAATAGAAACATTCATATTTGAGAAGAAAAGTCTATTGGAACTGGTTATAATGGGGTTTAAATTCCAGATATCCTATGCCCGTTACTATTTGGCACTGTATCATGAAATAAGACAAATTAATTTCGGAATGTTTAATTAAAATATGCTGATAACATTCACAGAAATTCCCACTGTCATGAGGATACACAATTTAAAAGAAAGTTTTATAATTAACCAAACAATAATTGAGTATTGATTGATGCAAGTTTCATGGGGTGTTATTTTTAATCGGTGGTGGTTCGACTTAGCGATTGAAATCGAAGTTGTAAATTTCTTGTAATTTAATGCTAAGGAAAATAAAACTGATTTTAGGCAATTTAAATAACACAGGATGGGAACCATAACCCTTCTCGAACCAAAGTTGAAAGCTGGAATGCTGCCGTCTATCCCACGAAACAATTCCATCTTCCTATTCCAGGAATTCCCAACTTACACTCTATTCTCACCCTGTTTCCTAAATTCCATTCCGTACCCCAACAATCTCAGCGCTACGGAAACTCAAGCCACGAGAGAACTGTCAAAAAACTAAAACATCATCATCTTCCCTGCCAACAAGGGCTCGATGGCTATATTTATGGATCGTGATGACTATGAGGCTGATTACCTGAGACAGCTTTCTGACACCGGCACATACCGTTCACATATTAGGAACCCTACCATTTCATTATGCGCGGAAATAAGAACTTTCATTACCAAGAAGGGTCCCCTAAAAGTCTTCTCTTCTCGGTTCAGTTCCCGCCTAAATCCTCAGAATCCACGTTCCCCAACTGTATACCTTCTTCCAAAGATTCACAAGGCTACTAACACTGGGAGTCCTATATTTGCGGAGTATGGGCCACTCGCACTACGGATTTCCACCTTGTTGGATGTATATCTCCAACCGTGTACCGTAGACAGAACATTTCTTCCTTCATCAATCATGTAGAAACAAATAAGGCTCCCTGACCAGACAGTATTTCTACAAGATTCTTCTCTAGATACGCAAAGGAAAGTGAGCCGTATTGATGAAATTATCTACCGCATCCTTGGATCAAGGAAAAATACCAGCTGAATGAAAGACCACCATCGTAAGTCCAGTGTTAAAAAATGGGAATCTTAATGATCCTCAAAATTATAGGACGATCTCAACCTCAATATTTTGCAGGATTTTAGAACATATAATTTTTTCAAATGTCATGCAGTTTTTGAATGACAGGGTGTATTTAAACCAAAATTAACCGGGATTCAGTAAACGCCGCTGCTGTAAACACAACTTGTACTTTTATTCTGGGATTCCCGAGAGAAATGTGATACAGCCTTTCTTGTTTGTTGTGGATTAATGATTTTTGAAATGTAATAAGGGGGAAGAAAAGATTATTTGCTGATGATGATATTATTCATCGTGAAATCAAAACCCGGGACGACCGCGCTATGTTATAAAACATCATTATGAAAATAATCGCGTCGTGTAAAGACAGGTAGTTGGAGTTAAACGCTAAAAAATGGCTAGTCATTCGTATAAGTAAAAACGTGACAACATTTAGCTCTAAATATAGAATTAAGGGCGCTGTCCTTAGAACGGTAAATTTCGTTAAATACCTAGGGGTAACAATTCGTAATAATTTGGCGTGGAATGAACATGTCGAAAAGGTAATTGGGAAAGCCAATTAAATGCTCTGAATTCTAGATCGCAATTCAAAACAGCGCCCACCGGAACTTAAATCGATTGCATGCAAATCGCTAGTAGAATATTGCTTTTCTATACGAAGTCCCCATCAAAAGTGGTTAATGGAGGCATTGGAGTAGGTCCAAAGAAGAGCCGCTTGATTCAAGGCATGTATTTATAGTGAGAGGGAAAGCGTAAGTGCGATGTTGAAGAAGTTAGGTTGGGAAGACCTGGAACACCGAAGGGGTTGCTCTCGACAGAAGCTAATTGAAAAATTTACGACCGACTTATTTCGGAATAACAGCAAACAGATTTTACTACCAGCAATATTCATGTCTAGGAATGAATGAGAAAATAAGATAAGGGCCAGAACGGATTCATTCCTTTAGTAATTTTTTCCACGAGCCATTAGGGAATGGAATACGAAGCAGTAGTTCTCGATGAATCACCCCAGCCATCCTGATCTGGGTTTTCCGTGTTTTTCCAGATCACTCGACGCGAACGCCGGGATGGTTCCTCAAGATATCCCATGGGCGGCTCCTGCCATGTCCTGTATATCCCTTCCAAACTATTATACTTTCGGATGGACGCAATGTACCCTCCGCCACACAATTTTAGTGAATCGCGGAGTAGTAATAATAATAACAATAAAACAAATACTACACTTCCTCTTTCAGTGGCTATCCACAGTACGCACTCCTCTATCTCCATATTCCGTCCTTGTATCCACTGACGTAACTTCTCTTTATACAAACATTCCCTGTATTCTGGGCTTCTTACACTGGCCACACAGCCTTCCCAGTACATCGTTACTTATATCTATCTCCTTCAACTCATTCTTTCCAAAAACTAACTTTTCTTCAATATTCAAATATATCACCTGTTTCGCGTCACTGCAATGGGTACCCACATGGCCTGATTCATCACCAACCTTGACCTAAGTCACCTGGAGGAACATTTCCTTATAGCCGCAATATATACTTTCTACTGGCAGCCGATGCCAATACCCACAACTATAGCATCTTCAACGACTGCTTTACACTGAAAAGGGGAGGGCACGACCTTGGGATTTTATTTTGGGATGAGACTTTGCGTAATAATTGTACCCCTTTAGGATGTTTACCTCCTGCAATAGTAAGACGCAACGCTCAATAGATTCGGAGAAAACGGCCTTTAAGCCGGCCCTGGCAGTGTAGGGGCTAGCACGCTGGCATCGCTTCGAAAGGGCCACCGGTTCGAGTCCGGCCGCGGGCATTGGTGGTTTTAATTAAGTGTTATGTTCGTCTAGTGCTGTCCTCACTGTAGTGTCGACAATATCATTATTAATGCCTGATGCAACAGTTGGTATAAAAACAAATTCGAGCTGGCTAAATCGTCACAAAAACCGAAGGACATATTAAAAAAAAAAAAAAAAAAAAAAAAAAAAAAAAAAAAAAAAAAAAAACGGCCTTTAAAAATTCAAGCCCAGCTTATATACTAGTGAAAGTCCGGTCAGGCCAGCAGCGGAACAGCTCAGTCAGTAACGAGCCTGCGTCATGCTTGGGCGATCTGGGTTAGAATCTCGATTCCATGTATTTTTTTTTCTGTTTTTACAATTAAATAAGTTTTTATTCAGTGTTATTGATTACTTAATTTGAATTTTAAATCATAATATGAGTATATTAACTCCCCTATAACTTACTTAAAATATTTTAAAACTATAATAGTTACAATATTCTTTAAATATAATTAAATTTTAAGTTATTTTATTAATAGTGTTATAAGTTTTATTTCCGATATTACCGTTGTTCTATTAAAAATTCCGCTTTCATTAATTGTGCTCGATGCTGAAAAATTTATCGATTTAAATGGTTTTATGATGATTATCATCCCAACTCACATTTGTAATAAAAATTAAATAAAATCAATAGTAAAAAAACACAATGAAAGTTTTTTACTTATGAATAAATATTATTATTATAAAAATTCGTAATAGTGTAATTTAAACAATAAAATATTGTAAATATTATAGTTTTATACAATTTTAAGTTAAGGGGTAGTTGAAATATACATAAAAAAAAACGAAATCGTGATTCGAACCCAGAGAGCCCAGGCATAACGCAGACTATAGCTGTGGACAGAAGAATTGGCGGGTCAGTGTTAACGCGCTGTTGCCGTACTTGGGGACAAACTCGCGATGCGCTCTCTTTCTATCACCTGAAAATTGCAAACGCTGTGCGGCCTGTGTTGCCTAGTCCAAGCGGCAGCCCACCCCAAACCTTCCACCTCCCTTTCAACACACAAAAAAATGTGTGAACCTGTGAATCGGAGTTAGAAAGTGTGTCAGTGTGAGGGTGAGCTTGCTCGAGAGAGAATATTTTGATTTTAGCGTTTTGCGATTTAAATAATTCGTTTTAGTTATTTATTAATTACAGTAATTTAGTGTCCTAATTTTACCGAACAAAAAGTGCAGTAAATTGTAATAACGGTAATTAGCAAGAGAATCGTGCTACTAAAAATGGATACTCAGGAAGAGACTTATTCTCCTACTCCAGGTGTTTCCGGACTAACGACTCCAACAAGACGCACGTCATCGACAGCAGAACCACCGCGGGCTGAAGAAGACAACAGAGTTTCGCCGGCAGAGTAAATCTATCATTCACAGTGTATATAAATATTTCAAACTCCTTGTGGACAATGATGGTGAAATTTTGTCTTCTACATGCACGCTGGTAAGAAAAGACTTGAAAAATATGGACGTACTTGATGTTAATTAAATAAAAAACTGTAGTGATTTGTTACCGCAAAAAAACAACCATATTGCGAAGAAATTTAGGGAATGTACAGGCTATTTGCGCTGAAGCTTGTGGTGTCAGTTTGAGAACTGTCCAGCGAGTGTGTCGTGAGGGAAAATCGCCTACGTTTGTTTCTCCAAAGAAAAATGTGAAACAATACAGCACTATAACAAAGCTTAACGACTTTGACAGGGACATTGTCAGGAGAACAGTACACGAATTTTACGACCGTGGTGAGTACCCTACCTCAGAAAAATTAAGAAAAATATTAAAAGAGAAGATAAATTTTACAGGATCTGCACGATCTGTAAGACGCATATTGAACAATATAGGGTTTAAATACAGGCGTCAGAATGATGGTAGGCGATTTTTGCTTGAGCGAAACGACTTAGTGTCCTCAAGAGTCAAATTTTTGAGGAAAATGAGCTCCCTTCGTAGCTCAGGTGACACGCGACCCATTTTTTACTTAGATGAAACTTGGGTAACTCAGAACCATTCTTTAAAAAATATCTGGCAGAATTCAAATCAAAGTGGGGGCTTAAAGGTACCTGTCGGAAAAGGGGCAAGGCTAATTGTTTTGCATGCGGGTTCAGCAAAGACAGGCTTTCTCCAGGAAAGTAAGTTGGTCTACAGATGCAGCAAAACCAACAAATCTGAAGATTATCACTCAGAAATGAATACAACGACGTTTAAAGATTGGTTTCTCAACAGATTTTTGAATTTTTTGGAGGAAGGTTCTATCATCGTCATGGACAACGCCAAATATCATTCGGCAGTGATAAACCGAGCTCCAACAACCAAATCGCCGAAAGCTGATATAGCTGCTTGGCTAACAGAAAAGAAAATTTCGTTTTTGCCTACGGAGACTAGAGCTGAGATGCTGGAGAAGGTTCGCATGAATAAAGAAGAACCGGTGTATGAGTTGGATGTACTTGCAAACGAAAGAGGACATGAAGTAGTCCGATTACCCCCTTATCATTGCCAGTACAATCCGATAGAGCTCATTTGGGCCCAAGTCAAAAGAGAAGTGGCGGAGAAAACAACACTTTCAAAATCGCCGATGTCGAACGTTTGTTGCATAAAGCCTTGGAAAACGTCACCGTCGAACAGTGGCAGAAATGTGTTTACCATACCGAAAAACTGCAAACAGAAGATTTCGAAAAGGAAGTGGTCCGAGATAATGTAATCGAGCCTCTTATAATCAACCTCAACGAAGATTCAACGACAGAGAACGAGAGCAGCGAAGAAGTGGAAGATGATGATGATGAAGAAGAAGGCGTTGATGGAGATGAATAATGACAAGTAAGGTACTTAAAGAACATTTAACATATTACGCAATAAAACTTATCAATTACTGAGCAACTTTAATAGCTTGTACTTAACAGTTTAAGATACTATAAACATTTGCTGTGTTAATGTTATTTAAAACCCCAAACTCATATTTAACTGTTTTATTGTTGGTAGTAAGTTACGATATTACTGTTGGATATTATTAATTTTGCTTAAAAACATTTGGCTTTCTAATAATATCATGATGACAATATAACATTTTTGCTTACTTTTATTATGGTTGATTTTTATAAAAAGAACTGCAGTGGACCATACTTCTTTTCTACATATAAATTTTTGGTATACAGCAATTTTAATTCTATAGTCTATATATATATATAATTTTGTCGTCAATTTTTGCAAGTTTTTCAGTGCAGAGGATAACAAAGTATAATTTGATTTTAGTTGTAAATAAAATTTAATACGTGCTTAGCCACAAATAAATAAAGAAGAGTAATTCAATACGTTTTCTTAATTTCTCGAGAAAGTATTCTTCAGTTATATCAAATGCATTTACACGAACATAACTTTCTTAACGAAATGACATAAATCAATATTTTATCACAAAATTTCGATTATAAATTATTTAAAATACAGTATAAACTATTACTTCAAGTAAAAAGGTGAATACAACTGTTACGCGCGTGGTTTGGCAACGGCGCATTCTAGGAGACCCGCCAATTGTTCTGGCCAGCACTATAGTTACTGAATGGGCTGTTGCGCTGCTAGCCTGACCGGAATTTCACTAGTATATAAGCTGGGCTTGAATTTTTAAAGGCCGTTTTCTCCGAATCTATTGAGCGTTGCGTCTTACTATTGCAGGAGGTAAACATCTTAAAGGGGTACTATTATTACGCAAAGTCTCATCCCAAAATAAAATCCCAAGGTCGTGCCCTCCCCTTGCTAGAACAATCAGAGTTTTCCTAAAAACTACCACCACAATAAAAGTTCGGTGTTTCGGCCGGCCCTGGTAGCGTAGCGACTAGTGAGCTTGCCTCGCGTTGCCAGGCTCGCCGGTTCGAATCCGGCCGAGGGCATGGGTGTTGTGTCCGTCCTGTGTTTGTCCGCACTGAGAAAACGATAATATAGTACAGACAAATTCGAATATACAAAGATAAACTTACAGATGGCTGAGATGGAAAAAAAGAAAGTCATCTTTTATTTAAAAAAAAAGGTAGCGTAGGGGATAGACTGTTGGCTCCGCGGTTCGAGTCCGGCCGCGGGCATGGATGTTTAAGTGTTGTGTATGTGAATGTCATGTCCGTCCTGTGGTGTGTCTAATTAGCTTTCATCGAGTTGGCTGTATGACCTTAAATGCAGAAAGCCAATGACCAAAAAAACTTTGATAAGAGCCTACCAACAAACATATCATTCTTTTATATTTTTTAAAAATAAATTAGCATTTATTTTTTCATTTATTTCTTGGTGCTCTTATTCATTTTTATTCTATTTCCCCTTGATTTATTCATTTTTTAAATTTATATGTATGCATTTGTTTGTTGGCGTTCCACATCCGCCTGTGAAAATCATATACATTTTTCCGTGACTTATCGATTCTTCACTCTGCATTTGATTACCTATAGGAACCCCTCCCTGTTTTACATGGCCAAGCTAGTCATGCGGTAAGCCTTTGGTTGCGCACACCTCCGATGCAAACGTTGTTGTTCTTAGAGCTTTAGGGAGCGTCATCAAAGAGGTCATTTGCGCCGTAACAACAATTAGTTTGATAACGTGGCTCAAAATTAACAACGTTACTGTATGCGTGGCTGACTGTAAAGGGTTGGCCTTACAGACAGCAGAGTAAAGTAAAATGATGAAATCATCTTTTTACAATTGCCAATAAAACAAAAAAAATAAGTTTTGGGTGGATACAAAATGGCTGCTAGACTTAAAACAAACTGAAACAACGAAGTCCAGCTGGCTGTATTATGGCCAGCCAGATTAAAAAAATACAACACACTAAAAGCTAAAAAATTCAGGAACAATGCACTAGGATGAGTGACTGTAAAGGAGCAACTCATCCAACTTAAAACAAGTCCAACTTGTACACGAATTTAAAAATCTAGATACTCGGCTGAACGGTTGGTTTGACCAGCCAGAGTTAGTTAAGCATGACTTCCAGCTACAGCCTCTGCGATACGTTAAACACAATTCTATTCGCCGCCGATGTAAGGACTGACTTTATGACTGAAGAAAAGTCGATTTTAACCTTTTTACAGGCTAATTTGGCAACTTCATCGGCTGCCTCGTTCCCCATGAATCCCACATGGCTCAGTGCCCTGTAAAATAATTCGTCATTTGCACAAGAGTTAAGGGAGTGGAGGGCGTCTTGTATGCCCTGGACTAGACATATCTCATTCGATTAACATTTCTTCCCATTCATATTAATGATAAAGATGAGACAAATTGCCTGCACTGGAAAATGTTGTTACGCATACAAACTTGGCTTTTGTCCACGAAAACATTGTACCATTATTTTCACCGATTCCAACGTAAAACGAATCCAATTTCGCATTTCGATAACCACTCTACGATCAGGTAAAGGAAAGTTTCTCCCAGAAGAGCAACCTCATCAATGCTATATTCGCTTTTTTTATTATTATAATTAAATTTCAGTTAAATGTGTAGAAAAAATTAAAACTTATAAATATTAGTACACAACTTTTATAAACATGTCTTTCTGCGTTTTGGACTTTTAAATCATGGAAGTACGCCCACATTAAACACAATACGGATAAGAACTGCTGGATGTTATATCCACTTGACCATATTTGCCACTCATCTTCAGAAAAACTTTATTGGGTTTTAAAAATTGTCACATCTATGAATTTTACAGTAAATCAAAGCTAGACTAGAGAAATAATTTGAATTTTATCTGAATACTTTTTTCTTAAGTACGTCTCATATAGAGCTGTGTACATTGGAATAGGCATCTAAGAGAAAATACGAAACCTCAGTAGTTCATCGAATTTAAGACCAAAAGTGGAAGAAACTCTTAGCTTAACGAAATCCTTTAAAAACGTTTCTTAGAAATGTATGAGAGAAATGTGTCTATAAACTTTATTGTATTATTTGTAGACACGTAATGTTGCAAACACCCCATCCACACACTTATTGCATTCTGAAGAAGACTTGTTGAACGCTATAACAGTCAGTATTACTAACACCGGCCGTCTGTTCCACGCATGTATCACGTTCCCACTCAGCCGCGCATCCTGTTTCTCGCCATCAACCAAGAGTCTGCTCAGGAAAAATTTATGACCCCACTTGTTACTTCTTCGCGTTTCACTCGCAATAATGTTGCAAGTGTAATCTGCATCCTAGCACCACCCAGACGATGAAGAATAGTCACAGAAAAATAGTACGATTAGAAAACTCATGTGCTGAAATAACAAAAAGTAGTAAATAAATCTGGTAAACACTTCCCCATTATGGTATTAAGTGATATATTAGGAGATAGGCGTCTAGGAATGAATTGTGATGCATGAAAGATGTGATGCTGTTGTTGTTGTTATTTGGGTTTTAGGGCGCGTCGACGACGAGGTCATTAGCGCCCTAACAAAAACCAGGCGTGACAACGTGGCAAAGGTGTGATGCGATTGCAAACAATTCCACGAATCATCTAAAGTCAAATGGTATATACATAGATGGGACGACCAGTGTCCTGCAGGTATCACAGGGACTATCATCATTTCCAAATTATTTCAGTGTAGTTCTAGTGGTTGAAGGGATGAAGGTTTGAAAAACAGATTTTTTTTTTTACGCCTCGTCAACGCCGTGGTCATTATTAGAGGCGGAGAAGAACTGTGCTCTACGAGAGATAGGAAATTCGGCCATGGCGTTTTAATGAATCATCCCGGCATCCCTTTTCCCGAATTCAGGAAACGATGGAAAACAGAAATCCGTATGGGCCGACGGGGATTCGCACCCGCGTCCTCCTAATGTGAGGCCAGAGCGTTACCGCTCACCCACCACGCTCGGCAAACGATATTACTCTTTCCATAATTACCAACCATAAACTTAACACATAACGTACAATGAGCATATACTGCAGGCTTTTTTCAGTATACTGTGAATTTACGTAAACAAATGCTGAATGTAATTATGCGGCATGAAATCCCGTCCCGATCTCTTTTAGTTCAGATCTTAAGTTTTACGTCACGTAGAAGACCCAGGTTGTAGTGTGCCTGAATTTATTGCGAAAAATTATCATACTGCTGCTATAATTAACAACCAATAACCCCTAGCGTGGTGGGTGAGCGTTTAAAGCTCTGGTCTCACAATCGGGTGGCCGCCGGTTCAAATCCCCGTCCGGGCATCCAGATTTGAGTTTTCCATGGTTTCCCCAAAGCACTCCAAACGATTGCCGGGATGTTTCCTTCAAACGACCATGGCCGATTTCCTTCCAGTTCTTTGTCCACAGTCATTTCCCGACTCTAATGACCTCGACGTCGACGAGGCATAAAGCCATAGGAAAAAAAACAATATATCTCGCTCCAGTGCTAGAGTTTAGAATTCCTCAACCTTTCCCCCCCCCCCCCCCCCACCCCCGGCTACTGTAGTTTTGGCTCCGCACTTCACGCGACTGATAGCAAATGAAAAACTACGGATGAGTGCTTACAAGTTTCTGTATAAATACTTTCAGATTGCAAAGGTTGCGTGAATGACGTAATTGTTGTAAAGAATTCTTTTTAATGAGAACCCAAATAAAATTGCTTGCAGCGATAAAAACTTTACGCGGTACATCAAGGTCTTTGGCGTTAAGATTACAAATCCACTTGTGCATAGTCGCTAATCTCAATATTGTGCCCCAAACGTCTAGGTTAAACCAAAAACTTGATGCCATACCCTTGCGCAACTCACACGGAGTTCAGGACTACTACTACAATGTTGATGATGTTTCATCTGCAAGATCGGGATGTTGAGAATGGTTGGTCCCTTCCTTTCTTTTAGTAGAACAGTCCTGAAGGGCCGGAACTAGTTATCACCTTCTCTCCTTCTTCACCGTACGCCCCAAAAAACGCATTACACTTACCATATACGTATATACCACAGTCATCTGCACATCAAAACTGCAGAAGAAAAGAATATAATATGAACACAATTCACTTGAACTGAAACGTCTCCTTCTGACATCTATCTGGTACCTACGTTAGGATAGAACATCCTAGTTGGATTGATGGGTAGCTAGAGTAAACGCCAAGAATAAAAGGAAACAGATAATCATCTTGTTTGAATTTCAACTGAACACTATACGAAGAGTGTAGAAAATCTCTGGATTTTAGCCGTGTCAAATTTGAATCGTCTGGCGACGTTTAGGAAGCTGGCACTGATTCCACTGTGAGGCCACTGTCAAGCAGTGGCCTGACAATGGAAGAAATACCATCTTCCGAAACGTAGCCAGACGTTTCGAAACAGACGCGGCTAGAATCCTGAGAAGTTTTACTACACTGTTTCCGCCGTGAAAGCTTATATAGTTATATTAGCGCACATAGTTAGTTATCTGTGCGAACACTTCACTCATGATATATCTACAAGACTTGCACTTAGACATGAAAAACTCACCGAAGGGTTATTTTTTATTATATTACCACACGACTGAAACTGCAACTAGAACTATTACTGCCAGCTGTGGGTTGTAACTGTCACACTTAATCAGATACAGTTACTTTCCATCACGTTAAAAAGAGACAAACATGAACTGATTTGGAGATATATTTAACTTATATCAATTTACAATGGCCGAGTGAGCCATCTATGAAGACGGAGAATTGCCAGGAACTAATAAATAATGCGATAATGTAAGACATGAATATTCCAGACAGCAAAAAAAGTTAAATACTTATCACAAAAAACATTGTAACAAAAAAACTTGTAATGAAGCATTTGTGTAATGGTGACTTTACTGCTCGGTCTGTAGCGAGAACTGAACGAAGCAGCGCGACGTGTATTTTACGGCCAAATTTAGTTGCTTATTTGGCCGTAAGGAAACTTTTTCAATCACCAGAATGCATAATTGTGCTGTGTTACAAGATATCATCGGCTCAGCCGAGCGGCAGATGCTGTTTTAGCAACTGAGCCGTCCCGTCTGCGTCGTTCTCGCCGATGTTCGGTCCCGATCCATCACTCAGATTGGAGAATCAGGAATGTGACTGCAGCTGTCGGACCGTCAGGACGAGACCAGACATCCTCACACCACCTGTCATCGGTGCTTGGGCAGAATGTCAACTGACCAGACATGGCTGTGGAGTGTTCCGGCAAATGCTCAAGACTACAATGCAATTAGGGACCGTGCACAAACTACGTGGCTCGGTCCGGGGGGGGGGGGGGGGTTGGCTGGAAGGCTACGCTAGGGCTACGTGGGGGGAGTGGGCGTTCCGAGCCAGACCACGTAGCTTTCCTTTCATAAAATTTTTCACAGTTAAAACGAGGAACTGAACTCACAACAGCATGTGAATATTTATTTCCTTCAGTTAATTATCTCCGTATGTTGTTGTTGTTGTTGTTGTTGTTGTTGTTTTAGGGCGCGTCGACGTCTAGGTCATTAGCGCCCTAGCTAAAACACGGAATGACAATGTGGGATAAAAATTGGTGCCGTCTGCATGGCCGAATGTAAAGGGGTCGGCCACACAGACAGCATAATAAAATACGAAAACACTGAATAAAATACTGCCCACAAGGCCGACTGTAAAGAGGTCGGCCATGCAGACAGCAGATTTAGGTAAAACATTAAAACAGTAACTATCAAAAGGACATAAATTTACAAAATTATATCACTGGCTAGTTGGCTGTAAAAGGGCCAATCAGCTTACACAAACAATAAACGGACGATCTGGATGGCTGTAAAGGGGCCACCCAGAAGTAAAATTTCGATTTTAATAACAAAAAATAATTAACACCGAACAAGGCAGTACAGGGATTGGTGGTTGTAAACAGACCACCAAACCATTCTAAAAACTAGGCCGATCTCCCCAAAATTTTTGGGTAAAGACCGGCCAGATTACAAAATTGTAAAACTTTCACCACATTGTCATTATTTAAAATAAGAGACAGATCGTTTTCTAAGCCAACGTCTGCCCTTAAATCTAAAAACAACACACAATCAATTAAAATGTGGCGTACCGTCAAAGGTACGCCACAAGCATCACATTCCGGTGGGTCCTCCCGGCGGAGAAGAAAGCTGTGCGTCAGGGGACAGTGCCCTATACGGAGGCGAGTAAGGAGAACCTCATCCCTCCTCGCCCGCTGGAAGGAGCTGCTCCACGGCTGAACGGTCGGTTTGACCAGCCGGAGCTTGTTATGCTCAACTTCCAGCCACTGCCTCTGCCAATCATCAAAAACAATTCTCTTCGCCGCCGAGGCAAGGTCTGACTTTGGGACTGGTTCAAAGTCGGTTCTGACCTTGTCGCAGGCTAACTTGGCAGCTACATCAGCTGCCTCGTTCCCCCTGATTCCCACATGGCCCGGTACCCAGCAGAATAATACCTCCTTTCCACGAGATTGGAGGGAAAGGAGGGCGTCCTGGATGTCCTGGACTAGACGATCTGCTGGATACATGTTTCCTATGGCCTGAATACAGCTGAGGGAATCACAGCATATGATGAAAAACTTATCGCGCATTACTTTCATATGCTGGAGCGACTTCAACACGGCATAGCATTCGGCGGTGTAAACACTGCACCTGCCGTCTAGTTTGAATGTGTAAGTCGCTCGAGGGAACACTACGGAGCAACCAACTCCGTTAGCCTGCTTAGACCCATCCGTATATACCGGGGTAAACATGTGATACTGATTTAAAATATCTCTAAATATATGAATAAAAACACTGTCGGCGGTATGCAGTTTATTATACCGAGACAGGTCTAAAATTGTTCTGGGTCTCTTTAAAAGCCAGGGAGGAGATTTACTCCAGCCCTGGTGATAAAAGGAGGGTGTTTCGAAACCATATTCGTCTAAAACAGCCTTTGTACGGTAGCTGAACGGTCCTGGTCGCTCTATGCCGATTGGCATAAAGCCGATCGTAATTTGGGTTCATTACTACGTCGTGCACGGGACTGCCAGGTGTTGAGGCAATATGTGTATAGTGTCGCACCATGAGGAGATGCCGACGGATAAAAAGCGGCGGCTCGCCAGACTCAGCACAGATGCTGGGAATCGGGCTGGTGCGGTAAGCACCCGTGGCGAGCCGAATTCCTGCATGGTGGACACTATCCAGTATCCGTAGATAACTGTCCCGTGCCGAACCGTATACTATGGAACCGTACTCCAAACGCGACCGTACAAAGGCTCTATAAAATTGAAGCAGGCAGGAGCGATCAGCGCCCCATGACCTGCCACATAAACATTTTAAGACATTTAAAGCTTTTAAGGCTCTGGCTTTCACATCTTTAAGATGTGAAAGCCAAGTTAGCCTACTATCGAAGATGAGACCCAGAAACCGAACAGAATCAGTAAAACTTAAAATGGTGTTCCTCAAGGTAAGGTGAGGCCTCAGCTAAAAGACTTCTGCTACGAGTAAAAAGTACACACCGGGTTTTCTCGGCAGAGAACCGAAAACCGGTGTGCACTGACCATTCGTCCAGCCTGTTCAGCGCGAGTTGCAGCTGCCGCTCTGCGCTTCTCAGGCTGGACGACGCAATAAAAATTAAAAAATCGTCCACATATAAGGAGTACCTTATGGGACTCCTTATAATGGCTCCAATGCTATTTATTGCAATGGCGAAGAGAGTTACGCTTAAAACTGATCCTTGAGGAACACCATTTTCCTGAATAAAAAGATCAGACACTTCTCTACCGACTCGGTACCGGAAGCAACGTCCCGTTAAAAATGATTTTAAAAACGTGGAAGATTTCCTCTGAAACCCCAATCGTATAACTGTTTTAAAATGACATGTCGCCAGGTAGTATCGTATGCCTTTTCGATGTCAAAAAAGACACCGACAAGGTGTTGGCTGCGGATGAACGCATCCTGGATTGCCGCCTCCAGGAGGATCAGGTTGTCCAAGGTGGAACGCGACTTCCTGAATCCACACTGGAAGCGGCTTAGCAGATTACGGGATTCAAGACACCAGATGAGGCGGCGGTTAGCCATCCTCTCCAGTGTCTTCCCAACGCAGCTAGTCAAGGCGATACTACGATAACTACCTGGCAACGATTTGTCTTTCCCAGGTTTTAAAATGGGGATTAATGTTGCTTCTTTCCACGAGTCGGGGAAGTGTCCACCAGTCCATATATCGTTAAAAATATCCAGAAGGTACTCTTTAGCATCTTTACTAAGATGCCTCAGCATCTGGTACTGGATCGAATCAGGCCCTGGAGCAGTGTCGTTGGCGCTGATTTAGCGCTGCCTCCAGTTCCCAAAATGTAAATGGGCAGTTGTAGGCCTCTGTATTCGACGAATCGAAGCACAGCGGGCGCCTCTCGGCAGCGACTCTTCGTCGCTGAAACCGAGGGTCGAAAGTTAGCAGACGACGTGATGGCGGCGAAATTCTCCGCCATCAAGCTGCGCTATGCTTCGTTCGTCGGTAATTATACGTCCTTGATCCAGCAACCCAGATACTGGTGGGCGGGAGTACCTTCCGGATATACGGCGGATAGACTCCCATACTTTCGACGAAGGTGTGGAACGATTTATGGTGCTCACAAAGGTCTGCCATGACCTTCTCTTGCTCTCCTTAATAACACGACGCGCCTTAGCTCTGGCTATACGGAACGCTGCTAGGTTGTCAGATGATGGGCACAACCTAAAACGACGCAGCGCCCGTCGGCGACCCTGGATGGCGGATCGACATTCGTCGCTCCACCAGGGGACGGGCGTCCTTCGCAGCGTTCCGGAGCTTTTCGGCATGGAGACGTCAGCTGCACGGTGAATCACTTCTGTGAAGTGATTCACCTTCTCCTGTATACTACCACAGGGTTGCAGTATTACAGAACGGCAGAAGAGCTGCCAATCTGCACCACTGACGTTCCATTTACGCCGGTTATTACCTCCTCCCCGCTCACACTCAACGTGCATCCAAACAGGGAAGTGGTCACTTCCATGTAGGTCGCGATCCACCTCCCAATGCACGGAGTCCGCGATGGAGGGGGAGCATAACGAAAGGTCAATGGCAGAAGACGTACCGGTAGCAGTGGTGAAATGAGTCATTTGCCCTGTATTCAGGATACAAATTTCCTCCTGCTCTATCAATCTACCTACCACTCGGCCCCGGGGGCAATCGGTAGTGGAACCCCACAACGCACTGTGGGCGTTGAAATCTCCCAATAGGAGAAAGGGCCGAGTGAGTTGTCGTATAATGCCAACCAGGTCGTCGTAGTCGACGGACAAACTGGGTGGCAGATAGAGAGAGCATACGGTCAGTTGGATTGGACCGTGTATTTTCACCGCTACTGCTTGTAATGTGGAGGTGAGAGCAATGGGTTCGGAGTGGACTGTGTTTCGGACCAACACAGCCACTCCTCCCTTAGCTCGATCACCCTCGGTATCGTCCTTTCTATAAATGTCGTACCCTCTTAGCACAGGTTGGTGTTGTGGTCTAAAATGTGTCTCTTGAATACAGAGACACAATGGATTAGACCGTGCTAAGAGTTGGACTTCCTCTTTGTGAGCCTGAAAGCCGTTAACGTTCCACTGAAGTATGGGAGCCATCCTACCTATTTAAAACCACCCGCCCCGGGTCGGGTGGGTCCTGCGCATGTGACTGCTGAGGAACGGAACTATCTTCGTCCACCAGCATTATGTCGACTTCTGGGTCGGAAGACGACTGTTGTTCTGAGGCCTCGGAGTCGTGCGGATTTTTCTTCCGCCGAGGCCCGTTCCCCTTCTTCTCCCTGCCAGTTGGGGATCTGGGAGGAGAAGTAGAAGGGGACTTTAAGAACAAGGTGGGGTCCGTTTGTTTGAATTTCGGACCCCGAACTTTCTGCACTGTTTGCCATCCGCCACTAGCCGATGGCGTTGCAGTTACTATTTCTGCTGTAGCTGTTTCGACTACTGTAGCCGAAAGAATAGCGGCTGTAGCGGATGGCTGTGCTGTAGCTGGTGGACTTGATTTCTTAGTGGCCGAGGTTGCCGGTGTGTTACTACCGACGTCCGCGGTCCTAGGTGTTAAGACCTTGATGGGTGTGGCACCACATCTGCACTGACATGAGCACATTGGACTTGTGCCCATGTCCGCAACGGACGTCTGCGTAGCAGCATTTTGTTTCCTGACAGGAGCTGACAACGTCTTCGCGAAGCTGGTTGCGAAGACGGGTGGTGCTAAAGCCTTGTAACGCTTCTTCGCATCCCCGTAAGATATCCGCTCTTTCGTTTTAAGCTCCTGTATCTTTTTTTCTTCCAGATACACCCGACACTCCCTGCTCCAGGTTGGATGTGCCCCGGAGCAGTTTACACACACCTGCGGGAGGGTGCAAGCGGCACCTGGCTCATGCGCCGCTTTACCGCATTTCCCACAGGTGGGGTTGCCTTTGCAGTTCGCCGTCGTATGTCCGAACCTCTGGCACTTGAAACAGCGCATGGGGTCCGGTACATACGGGCGAACGTTTAGATGTAAATACCCAGCTTTTATGTCTTTTGGCAACGTTGGAGTGTCGAATGTCAGGACGAAGGTGGCAGTCTTCTCCAGACTGCCGTTAACCCTTCGCATGATCTGTCGAACCTCGACCACATTCTCTGATCTCCACTCCTTAAGGAGTTCCTCGGACTCTAAATCCATCAGAATCGCGGCAGGTGATCACGCCTTTGCTGCTATTCAGAGTTTTATGGAGTTCGCACTTTACTGCGAACTCCCCGAGCTTCTCACACTTAAGGAGTGAGACAGCCTGCTTATAGGAAGATGTTTCTAAAAGCAGGGTCCCGTTCCTCAGCTTTTTCACACTTTTTAATGTACCGACTATGCCTTCCAGTCCTTTTTGAATATAGAAAGGAGAGACCTTCTCGAAGGATCCCTCCTTTCTTGCCATTATAATAAAGGCATCATCAATAAAATGACCCTTCCTGTTACTATTTTCTGATTCAGGTGGGCTTTCAACCCTCACCCGCTTGTTTGAACTGGGTGTGTTTATATTAACCTGCGACACACCCGGGCCGCAGGGGTTTTTGTTTTTCTTGTGAGGCTTCATTGTGGTCCCACGAGTTAAAACAGTATAAAAAGAAGCGCTAATACAACAGGGGTGCGCAGGTGCCCCTGAGGTTGTACGTTAGCGAGTGATCCGCCTCTCACCCATGCACCTCCTCGGCACGTATCCGACCTTGAGGTTAAGGGGTTTTTTTATAGAGATTTGTACCGTCCTCGCGATCCGGGCGATGAAGCCAAGATCCCCGTTCTCCTAGGCACACAACGTTCCACCGCCACGCCCTACGGTGGTCGTTGAAGCATGGTAGGAGTTTACGGTGTGGGAAACTTGCGGCGCTCACAAGTTTCCAGCTCGGGCACCGCGGGTTCGCCAAACCCGTACCTGGCACTTGCGTACCAGGCCCCTGCGGGGTCCCGTATGTAATTTAAAATAGTCTGACAAGAGAAAACAGTACAAAATGTCTTCTGGAATCAAAAGGGAAAAATGCTACGTTGGGGGGGGGGGGGGTAGAGGCAAAAGCCACGTAGAGCTACGTAGGGGGGGGGGGGAGGGGGGGATTACAGGAGGCCAAAATGCAAAATGTAGCTACGTGGTTTTTGCACGCTCCCTTAGTGCCAATATGACTGACCGATACGTCATAGTATTAGATAAGAAAAAATATTTTTCTTCAGACATAGACTTTCCGCGTCGCCGACATTGAAATAATTAGGTACAGGATAGAACTAGGGGAAAGGGACGGGAATGAGTTCGCCAGTGGCATTTTTAAGGAACTTCATTTACATGTAATGATTTCAGGAAACAGTGGAAACTGGTATCAGCATAGCCTGAACCTCGACCTCCGGAAGGTGTTAATCCTAATTAAATAATCAGTGGATCACGTACTGTTAAACAACAAATGAAACACAATCTTTTAAATTGTAACTCACTTTCAAAGATATGCGCAGGCATCACATTCCGAAGGGTCCTCTCGGCGGAGAAGGAAACTGCGTTAAGCGACAGTGCCTATGCGGAGGCGAATAAGGAAATACTCATCACTCCTCGCCCTCTGGAGGAAGCTGCTCCACGTCTGAACGGTCGGTTTGACCAGCCTGAGCTCATTATGCTCTACCTCCAGCCACTGCCTCTGCCATACATCGAAGAAAATTCTATTTGCCGTCGAGACAAGGTCTGGCTTTTAAACTGGAGCAAAGTCGTTTCTGACCTAGTCACAGGCTAACTTGGCAACTTCATCAGCTGCCTCGTTCCTCCCGATTCATTCCAGGTAAATGCTGGTATGGTTCCTTCAAAAATCTATTACCGAATTCGTTCTCGCTCCTTGCCTCTAGCCATTTCCACGATTAAAATCTCGACGTCAACGAGCAATAAGCCATAAGCGTTACCCATACTGATCAGCATTAAAAGCCGGCAGCCACTAATACAGAAGCCCGATTGCTTCATATTATTTCAACTGACCCTAAATAGACAGCACTTTGAAATACACGTTAGAGATGTAACTCGAACCTACATTATATCTTTTTTTATTATATTTTCACCTATTCTTATTCGATGTTTCTAACTCTTTGACCTAATTCACTAGTCGGAAGTTAGAGAGAGAGGTGATAAATTTACGCAGATACTGAAGTGCTCTCTACAAAACATATACAATATCTGTACATTCATTATTCAGGGTGATTTCGTTCATCCTGCTATCTTGTAAAAAAATTTTTTCCATAATCTTTCACTAAAGAAAGTTATGATAGCAGTACACTCACCCTACTAACGTCAACACGACTTTTTGACACTCAAAAACAGGCGTCAGTCGTATTTAAAGAAATCAAAACAATAGTTTTAATTCGCTTATTGTGTTGGTACACTGGTCTAAATTAATTCCACACAGAGAACTCTGTAGATACTCCAGTGATGCACTAAATAACTTTAATTCATCCAGCCCTGGAATTGTAGGGGCTACCACCGATGTGAGTTCGAACTCGGGCATTGGTAGTTTTAATTAAATGATGTGTCCTTCCACAGTTTTCTATACTTGACTGATTCAATATGCTGTCAATATTCATTCACATAGTCACTGAAACAACAACATTGCAGCTGCTTGTTTGGACTAATAGCAAAATGCAATTGAAAAACTTAATAAATCAGTGTCTTCTTGTTGCAATAATTTTGTTGCGGTATCCAAAGTTTTAGAGCCAAGTTTGCTAGCAACGTTAACATTATTTTGCCGATAGTTTGCATATTAGTTGAATTACTTACCAGTCTAAGATAATCATGGCTTGCTTCAAGAATCTTCCTAACATGTTCGTTCAAATTATCGTTTAAAATCAACCTTCCAGAGTCAAATCTACTCCAAAATATAAAATAATGAAATGTTGTATTAATGATATTTGAATGGGTCTTGTGTCTTGATGGAGTTATAGCACCAGTTTAGAATAGTGTAGTACGATGTTCTTGCTATCTTTGTTGCTCAAAATTACGTAAGAGAATATCACTCATTACGTATTATACAGAAAATAAAAAAATAATGGCGTGCGGAATCTAGAACTTTAGAAACTTATGTCCAATCTAGGAAACATTTATTTTAGGAGCCATCTGAGAGTGTACTGTGGCTTCTCATCGTGTAAAAACAATTTGTAGAACTCTATAAATCTGTTAATTTATGTGTTGTGATTAAAGTAATCTGACAGCATAAGATTAACTTGATTTTAATAACTTCTATCTTGATAGTTTCTTTTTTACCAATGGCAGTGTATTTCTACAGAAAATAAAATTGAAAGTTGTTAGTCCAGTGAAATATGCTAATTAACTAATGCTTAAACTGAACGGTAAGCTATAAATCTCTACAAAATCTTCATATGAAAACACAAGCATCTTAAGCAACCCGTTTCAAAGGATTAGCAGTACTGGCAACCAATTGCGTTACCCGCTCGTTACAGTTATGAATTTAAAGAGATATTCCTCTTCTAAGGAAATATCTTTAGCCATTTAATTAAGTGCGCACGGAAAACGACATGGCAGTGCAGATTCCTACCACTATCAGTGTTGCTCCCTAGAACGCAGATGCTGGTGCTGACGAACTTCGGCTAACTGACAATCTTTGTTTACCTTGTCTACGTTTAGTCTCCCTCTGTGACCGTTGCTGGAACACAGCACTGACAACGTCCTTCAGTGGTAATGTGTGTCGACATATAGTAGTTGTTATATCCGGGATGACTCTTCTCATCTCGCAAGACTTCAGGGTTCAATTCCCTGCCATGGAATGCGGCGCTGGCTCGCTAATAATCTGTGGCAACATGACCAAATATGAACCAGAAATTTGATTTATTCATACTGACCAAATGTACGTCAGGTGAGGTCCGTAATCCACGTTTATTTCTCCGCTGAAAAATCAGATGCCCCGTCACTCGTCGTTACTTTGCCCTGATTGAAGATTTCATTCCATCTACCAGCTGCTCTGTCCGCCATTGAACCTAGTGTGATCTTTATCAGTCAGATGTAAGGCAAGCTGTAAGGCAAGCTGTAAGATCAGCCATCGATCTCCGAGAAAGGGAGCGTTGTATATGAACCGACAGCCCCGCTGAAATCACTCAACCCGTTTGTACTGTATAGTTTTGCTTCCGTCTTGGTTACGTGCCATACATGAAAACTGAACTTTTCCTCAGGTACATCGAGAGAACAGTCTCCTCTTAATGAAATCAGTCAGTCTCTTAATAAAGAAGAGACTTTTCAAACTGAAAATTAACCACGTACGTTTTTTGTGCAGGATTAATTTACGAAGTTTTTATGTCTAAATACTGTAATTACATTCCAAAAGCAAGATTGCTTATTAAAGATCTTAAGATTAAAATAATTAAAGTGTGAAAAGCTAGATCTAGTATGAAGCATAAGGACGTAATTGTGGTTCTAAATCTTGGTATATAACGTCTTTTCTAAATCGAAGATGACTGATAAACAATAGGAAGATTGGAAGTGTCATCAATACTGTAATGGGAACGGTGGACAAACCACAGACAAGGTCTGAACTGGTGGCTTGGTGTTTGTGTGTGTTTGTGTTAGATGTTGTTGTTGTTGTTATTAGGGTTTTAGGGCGCGTCGACGACGGGGTCATTAGCGCCCTAACAACAACCAGGCGTGACAACGTGGCAAAATTGCCGTCAGTGTGGCCGACTGTAAAGGGGTCGGCCACAGAGACAGCACAATAAAATACTAGCACACTAATTAAAATACCGTCTGCGTGGCCGACTGTAAAGAGATCGGCCAAGCAGACAGCAACGTAAAACATAAAACTGAAAATAGGCCATAAAATATAAAAATACATACATTAACTGGTTGGCTGTAAAAGGGCCAACCAGTTTAAAAAAAAAACAAGTTAGCTGGCTGGCTGTAAAGAGGCCAGCCATATAAGCAGTGTTACAAGTAAAAACAGTACTTGGATTAGTGGCTGTCCACTAATCCAATCTAAAACCTAGGCCGATCTGCCCAAAATTTTTGGGACAAGACCGGCCAAGCTGCAAAACTTTAAAACCTTAGCCACGTTGTCACGATCATCGTTTAAAATAAGGGACAGATCGTTGGCTAAGCCAACGTCTGCCCTTAGATCTAAAAACAATACACATTCAGTTAAAATGTGGCGTACCGTCAAAGGTACGCCACAACCATCACATTCCGGAGGGTCCTCTCGGCGGAGAAGAAAGCTGTGCGTCAGAGGACAGTGCCCTATTCGGAGGCGAGTAAGGAGAACCTCATCCCTCCTCGCCCGCTGGAAGGAGCTGCTCCACGGCTGAACGGTCGGTTTGACCAGCCGGAGCTTGTTATGCTCAACTTCCAACCACTGCCTCCGCCAAACATCAAAAACAAATCTCTTCGCCGCCGAGGCAAGGTCTGACTTTGGGACCGGTACAAAGTCGGTTCTGACCTTGTCGCAGGCTAACTTGGCAGCTTGATCAGCTGTCTCGTTCCCTCTGATTCCCACATGGCCCGGTACCCAGCAGAATAACACCTCCTTTCCACGAGATTGAAGGGAAAGGAGGGCGTCCTGGATGTCCTGGACTAGACGATCTGCTGGATACATATTTCCTATGGCCTGAATACAACTGAGGGAATCACAGCATATGATGAACAACTTATCGCGCATTACTTTCATATGCTGGAGCGACTTCAACACGGCATAGCATTCGGCAGTGTAAACGCTGCACCTGCCGTCCAATTTGAATGTGTAAGTCGCTCGAGGGAACACTACGGAGCAACCAACTCCGTTAGCCTGCTTAGACCCATCCGTATACACCGGGGTAAACGTGTGATACTGGTTTAAAACATCACTAAAAATTCTGATAAAAACATTATCCGCGGTACACAACTTGTTGTGCCGCGATATTTCTAAAATTGTTCTGGGCCTCTTTAAAAGCCAGGGAGGAGATTTACTCCAACCCTGGTGATAAAAAGAAGGAAGCTCGAATCCATATTGTTCTAAAATAGCCTTTGTACGGTAGCTGAACGGTTTAGTGGCTCTATGCCGGTTGGTATAGAGCCGCTCGTAGTTGGGATGGAGCACTATGTCGTGCACGGGACTGCCAGGAGTTATGGCAACGTGCAGGTAGTGTCGCACCGTGAGGAGTTGCCGGCGGATGGTAAGCGGCGGCTCGCCCGAGTCAGCACAAATGCTGACAATAGGGCTGGTGCGATATGCACCTGTGGCGAGCCGAATTCCAGCATGGTGGACACTATCCAATATACGCAGATAGCTGTCCCGTGCCGAACCATAGACAATACAACCATATTCCAACCGTGACCGTACAAAGGCTCTGTAAAATTGTAGTAGGCAGGAGCGGTCAGCGCCCCATGACCTGCCACACAGACATTTTAAAAGATTAAGAGCTTTTAAGGCCCTGGCTCTCACATCTTTTAAATGCGCAAGCCAGTTAAGCCTTGTGTCATAAATGAGGCCCAGAAATCTAACAGTATCACTAAAACTTAAAACGGTGTTCCTCAAGGTAAGGTGAGGCTCTGGTAAAAGGCTTCTGCTGCGAGTAAAAAGTACACACCGGGTTTTCTCAGCGGAGAAACGAAAACCGGTGTGCACTGACCATTCATCCAGCCTGTTCAGCGTGAGTTGCAACTGCCGCTCAGCGCTTCTCAGGCTGGACGATACAATAAAAATTGTTGTTGTTGTTGTTGTTGTTGTGGTTTAAGGGCGCGTCGACGGCGAGGTCATTAGCGCCCTAACAGCGACCGGCTTAGCAATGTGGCTGAAACTCCAAGTTCAACCGTCTGTATGGCCGACTGTAGAGGGGTCGGCCACACAGACGGCAAATAGAGTAAAATGATAAAATGTTGGCTGTAAAGGGGCCATTAAAAGACTAACATCACAGCTCATGTCCGGCTGGCTGTAAAAGGCCAGCCAGACATAAAAACTTAAATCTAACAGTAAAATGAACACAAATGAGACAAAACAAAACAATAACTATGTACACCGATGAGTGGTTGTAAAATGGCCACTCATCCACCGTAAAAGATTAGGCCGGCCTTCCCAAAATTTTTGGGATCAGACGGCCCAATACACAGAATTTTAAAACTTTAGCCACATTACTAGCTTCATTACTTAAAATAAGGGACAGATCGTTGGCTAGGCCAACCTCTGCCCTTAAGTCAAAAAATAAAACACACTCTGTTAAAATGTGGCGTACCGTCAGAGGTACGCCACAAGCATCACATTCCGGTGGGTCCTCCCGGCGGAGAAGAAAGCCGTGTGTCAGAGGACAGTGCCCTATACGGAGGCGAGTAAGGAGAACCTCATCCCTCCTCGCCCGCTGGAAGGAGCTGCTCCACGGCTGAACGGTCGGTTTGACCAGCCGGAGCTTATTATGCTCAACTTCCAGCCACTGCCTCTGCCAAACATCAAAAACAAATCTCTTCGCCGCCGAGGCAAGGTCAGACTTTGGGACCGGATCAAAGTCAGTTCTGACCTTGTCACAGGCTAACTTGGCAGCTTCATCAGCTGCCTCGTTCCCCCTGATTCCCACATGGCCGGGTACCCAGCAGAATACGACCTCCTTCCCACAGGACTGGAGGGAAAGGAGGGCGTCCTGGATGTCCTGGACTAGACGATCTGCTGGGTACATAGTTGCTAATGCCTGAATGCAACTAAGGGAATCACAGCATATGAGGTACTTCTTGTCGCGGCGTGCCTTCATATGCTGGAGCGACTTTAGCAGGGCATAGCACTCCGCAGTGTAAACACTGCACCTGCTATCCATCTTGTATTTGTAAGTCGCTCGAGGGAACACTATTGAACAGCCTACACTGTTAGCCTGCTTAGACCCATCCGTATACACCGGGGTGAAAGTGTGATATTGATTTAAAATATCAGTAAAAATATGAATAAAAACACTGTCAGCGGTTAGCAGTTTGTTATGCCGTGACAGTTCTAAAATTAATCTGGGCCTCTTTAAAAGCCAGGGAGGGGATTTACTCCAACCCTGGCGATAAAAAGAGGGAAGCTCAAATCCGTAATGTTCTAAAATAGCCTTCGTACGGTAGCTGAACGGTTTAGTGGCTCTATGCCGGTTGGCATAGAGCCGCTCGTAGCTGGGATGTAGAACTATGTCGTACACGGGACTGCCAGGTGTTATGGCAATATGCGTATAGTGTCGCACCATGAGGAGTTGCCGGCGGATGGTAAGTGGTGGCTCGCCCGAGTCAGCACAAATGCTGACAATAGGGCTGGTGCGATATGCACCAGTGGCGAGCCGAATTCCTGCATGGTGGACACTATCCAGTATCCGAAGATAACTGTCCCGTGCCGAACCATATACGATACAACCATACTCGAGACGCGACCGTACAAAGGCTCGATAAAACTGTAGCAGGCAGGAGCGATCAGCGCCCCACGACCTGCCGCACAGACATTTTAAAATATTAAGAGCTTTTAAGGCCCTGGCTTTCACATCTTTAAGATGTGGAAGCCAGTTAAGCCTGGTGTCAAAAATGAGGCCCAGAAACCTAACTGTTTCAGTAAAACTTAAAACGGTGTTCCTCAAGGTAAGGTGAGGCTCAGCTAAAAGACTTCTGCTACGAGTAAAAAGTACACACCGGGTTTTCTCGGCAGAGAATCGAAAACCGGTGTGCACTGACCAATCATCCAGCCTGTTCAGCGCGAGTTGCAGCTGCCGCTCTGCGCTTCTCAGGCTGGACGATGCAATAAAAATTAAAAAATCGTCCACATATAAGGAGAACCGAATGGGACTCCTTATAACCAAAGATATACTGTTAATTGCGATAGCAAATAGGGTCACGCTTAAAACTGACCCCTGAGGGACACCGTTTTCCCTGAATAAAAAGATCAGACACTTCACCACCGACTCGGTACCGGAAGCAACGACCAGATAAAAATGATTTTAAAAAAACGGGGTAGGTTACCCCTAAAACCCCATTCATGTAACTGTTTTAAAATAACATGCCGCCAGGTAGTATCGTAAGCCTTTTCAGATCGAAAAAAACACCCACGAGGTGTTGGCTGCGTATGAACGCATCCTGAATTGCCGCCTCCAGGAGGATCAGGTTGTCCAAGGTGGAACGGAACTTCCTGAATCCACACTGAAAGCGGCTCAGGAGATTACGGGATTCAAGACACCAGACGAGGCGGCGATTCACCATCCTCTCCAGTGTCTTCCCCACGCAGCTAGTCAAGGCAATACTACGATAACTACCTGGCAACAATTTGTCCTTGCCAGGTTTTAAAATGGGAATTAATGTTGCTTCTTTCCACGAGTCGGGGAAGTGTCCTCCGGTCCAAATGTCGTTAAAAATATCTAGAAGGTACTTTTTAGCATCCTTGCTGAGATGCCTCAGCATCTGGTACTGGATCAAATCAGGCCCTGGAGCAGTGTCATTTGCGCTGTTCAGCGCACTCTCCAGCTCCCAAGATGTGAATGGGCAGTTGTAGGCCTCTGAATTTGACGAATCGAAGCACGGCGGGTGCCTCTCGGCAGCGACTCTACGTCGCTGAAACCGAGGGTCAAAGTTGGCTGACGAAGTGATGGCGGCGAAGTTCTCCGCCATCAGCTGCGCTATGCTTCGTTCGTCAGTAATTATACGTCCATGATTCAGTAACGCAGATACTGGTGTGCGGGAGTACCTTCCAGATATACGGCGAATGGACTCCCATACTTTCGACGACGGTGTGGAACGATTTATATTGCTCACAAAGTTCTGCCATGACCTCCCTCTTGCTCTCCTTAATAACTCGACGCGCCTTAGCTCTGGCAATACGGAACGCTGCTAGGTTGTCAGATGTTGGGCACAACCTAAAACGACGCAACGCCCGTCGGCGACCCTGGATGGCGGAACGACATTCATCGTTCCACCAGGGGACGGGCGTCCTTCGCAGCGTTCCGGAGCTTTTCGGCATGGAAACGTCAGCTGCACGGTGAATCACTTCCGTGAAGTGATTCACCTTCTCTGTATACTGCCTACAAGTTGCAGTTGTACAGAGCGGCAATAGAGTTGCCAATCTGCACAACTGACGTTCCATTTGCGCCGGTTATTTCCTCCCCCACGATCGCACTCGACGTGCAACCAAATAGGGAAGTGGTCGCTACCATGTAGGTCGCGATCCACCTCCCACTGCACGGAGTCCGCAATTGAGGGGGAACACAAGGATAGGTCAATGGCAGAAGACGTACCGGTAGCAGCGGTGAAATGAGTAATTTGCCCTGTATTCAGGATACAAAATTTCCTCCTGCTCTATCAGTCTACCAACACTCGGCCCCTGGGCAATCGGTGGTGGAACCCCACAACGCACTGTGCGCGTTGAAATCTCCTAAAAGGAGGAAAGGGCCGAGTGAGTTGTCGTACGATGCCAGCCAGGTCGTCGTAGCCGACTGACACACTGGGTGGCAGATAGACAGAGCATACGGTCAGTTGGATTGGACCGTGTATTTTCACCGCTACTGCTTGTAGATGAGAGGTGAGAGCGACGGGTTCGGAGTGGACAGTGTTCCGAACAAACACGGCCACTCCGCCCTCGCTCGATCACCCTCGGTATCGTCCTTTCGGAATATGTCATAACCTCTTAGCACAGGCTGATGTTGTGGTCTAAAGTGTGTCTCCTGGAGACAGAGACACAATGGATTAGACCGTGCTAAGAGCTGGACTTCCTCTTTGTGAGCCTGAAAACCGTTTACGTTCCACTGAAGTATGGGAGCCATTCTACCTATTTAAAACCACCACCCCCCCCCCGGATCGGTGGGTCTTCCTTCTCTGATAGCTGAGGAACGGAACAAGGTGCGTCCACCAGCATGATATCGTCTTCGGTGTCCGAAGACGATTTTCGTTGTGAGGCCTCGGGGTCCTTGCGGATTTTCATCCGCCGAGGCCTGTTCCCTCCTCTTCTCCTTTCCAGAAGGGGATCTGGGAGGAGAAGTCGGAGGGGATTTCACAACATAGCGGGGTCCGTCAGCTTTAAATTTCGGACCCCTTACCCTTTGCACTGTTTGCCATCCGCTACCGGCCAGATGGCGTTGCCGTTATCACGACTTTTGCAGTTGCTGTTTCTGCTTCAGGGGCCGCTTCTGCTGCTGCAGAGGGACCACTACTGTAGCGGATGCAGTGTCTTTGCTGGTGGACATGCTGAACCTGCTGTCGATGTGGTCGGTGTTGTCAGAGTATTGCTACCGACGTGCGAGGTCCTAGGTGTAATGACCTTGATGGGTGTGGCACCACATCTGCACTGACATGAGCACATTGGACTTGTGCCCATGTCCGCAACGGACGTCTGGGTAGCAATACTTTCTTTCCTGACGGGAGTTGATAACGTCTTCGCGAAGCTGGTAGCGAAAGACTGGTGGAGCCAGAGTCCTTATATTTCTTTTTGGCTTCGCCATAAGAAATCCGCTCTTTCGTTTTCAACTCCTGTATCTTTTTTTCCTCCAGATACAATCGACACTCTCTGCTCCAGGCTGGATGTGCCCCGGAGCAGTTGACACACACCTGTGGGAGCGTGCAGCTCGTGCCTGGCTCATGAGCCGCCTTTCCGCACTTCCCACAGGTGGGGTTGCCCTTGCAGGTCGCCGTCGTATGACCGAACCGCTGGCACTTAAAGCAGCGCATTGGGTCCGGTACATACCGGGCGAATATTCAAGTTCAAATATCCTGCCTTGATGTTTTTGGGCAACGTTGGAGTGTCGAACGTCAGGACGAAGGTGGCTGTCTTCTCAAGACTGCCGTTAACCCTTCGTTTAATCTGACGAACCTCGACCACATGTTCTGTTGACCACTCCTTAAGGAGTTCCTCGGTCTCTAAATCCATAAGGTCCCTGCTGGTATGACTCCTTTACTTGAATTTAGAGTTTTATGGAGTTCGCACTTCACTGCGAACTCCCCGAGCTTCTCGCACTTAAGGAGTTGGACAGCCTGCCTCTGGGTGGATGTTTCCATAAGCAGTGTCCCATTCCTCAGCTTTTTTACAGATTTGAGGGTACCCGCAATACCTCTAAACCTTTCTGAACATAGAATGGAGAGACCTTCTCAAAAGATCCCTCCACCCTTGTCATAATACGAAGGCATTGTCAATAATACAACCCTTGCCGTTACTGTTGTTTACATCCTGGGGGAGGGCTTTCAACCCTAGCCCGTTTGTAGAACTGGGTGTGTTTTATTAGCCTGCGACACACCCGGGCCGCAGGGGTCTTTTGGTTTTTTTGGTGAGATGGAATTGTGGTCCCACGAGTAAAAACCAGTATAAGAAGAGAATGCTTATACAACAGGGGTGCGCAGGTGCCCCTGAGGTTGCACGTTAGCGAGTGGAATTTCGCTCTCACCATCATCCACCTCCTCGGCACGTGGCTGACCTTGAGGTTGAGGGGTTTTTTATAGAGGTTTGCTACCGTCCTCGCGACCGGGCGATGAAGCCAAAGATCCCCGTTCTCCTAGGCACACAAACGTTCCACCGCCACGCCCTACGGTGGTAGTTGAAGCATGGTAGGAGTTTACGGTGTGGGAAACTTGCGGCGCTCACAAGTTTCCAGCTCGGGCACCGCGGGTTCGCCAAACCCGTACCTGGCACTTGCGTACCAGGCCCCTGCGGGGCAATAAAAATAAAAAGTCGTCCACATATAGGGAGAACTGTAAGGGACTCCTTATGACGAGTGATATACTGTTAATCGCTATGGCGAAAAGGGTCACGCTTAAAACTGACCCCTGAGGGACACCGTTTTCCTGAATAAAAATCAGACTTCACCACCGACTCGGTACCGGAAGCAACGACCAGATAAAAATGATTTTAAAAAACGGGGTAGGTTTCCCCTAAAACCCCATTCTTAACTGTTTTTAAAATCACATGCCGCCAGGTAGTATCGTAGGCCTTTTCAAGGTCGAAAAAAACACCTAAAGGTGTTGGCTGGGATGAACGCATCCTGTATTGCCGCCTCCAGGAGGATCAGGTTATCCAAGGTGGAACGGAACTTCCTGAATCCACACTGAAAGCGACTCAGAAGGTTTTGGGATTCCAGACACCAGACGAGGCGGCGGTTAACCATCCTCTCCAGTGTCTTACCCACGCAGCTTGTAAGGGCGATACTACGATAGCTACCTGGCAACAATTTGTCCTTGCCAGGCTTTAAAATAGGGATAGTGTTGCTTCTTTTCCACGAGTGGGGGAAGTGTCCTCCGGTCCATATACTGTTAAAAATATCCAGAAGGTACTCTTTAGCATCATTATTAAGATGCCTCAGCATCTGGTACTGATCAGATCAGGCCCAGGAGCAGTGTCTTTTGCGCTGTTCAGTGCAGACTCGAGCTCCCAAAATGTAAATGGCCTGTTGTAGGCCTCTGTATCCGACGAATCGAAACACAGCACACGTCTCTCGGCAGCAACCCTTCGTTGCTGGAACCGAGGATCGAAACTGGCAGACGAAGTGATGGCAGCGAAATTCTCCGCCATCAGCTGCGCTATGCTTCGTTCGTCGGTAATTACACGTCCTTGATCCAGTAATCCAAATACTGGTGGGCGGGAGTATCTTCCAGATATATGGCGGATGGACTCCCATACTTTGGCTGATGATGTGGAACGATTTATTCTGCTCACAAAGGTCTGCCATGACCTTCTCTTGCTCTCCTTAATAACACGACGCGCCTTTGCTCTTGCAATACGGAACGCTGCCAGGTTGTCTGAAGTTGGATGCAACCTAAAACGACGCAACGCCCGTCTACGACCCTGAATAGCGGAGCGACATTCGTCGCTCCACCAGGGTACGGCGTCCTTTGCAGCGTTCCGGAGCTTTTAGGCATGGAGACGTCAGCTGCCTGGTGAATCACTTCAGTAAAGTGATTCACCCTCTCCTCAACATCGAAATACTCTTTGGGAGTAATGGAGCGGCGGTAGAGTTGCCAATCGGCTTTGCTGACGTTCCATTTTCGTCGGTTATTCCCTCCTCCGCGTTCAAACTCTATGTGCATCCATATTGGGAAGTGGTCGCTTCCATGGAGGTCGCGATCCACCTCCCAATGCACGGAGTCCGCGATGAGGGGGAGCACAATGAAAGGTCAATGGCAGAGGACGATCCGGAAGCAGTGGTAAAGTGGGTCATTTCGCCAGAATTGAGGATACATATTTCCTCTTGCTCCATTATTCGGCCAACCACTCGGCCTCTGGGGCACTCGGCGTGAGAGCCCCACAACACACTATGTGCGTTGAAGTCTCCTAGCAGGAGGAATGGCCGAGTGAGCTGCCGCAAAATGTCGAGTATGTCGTCATACTCGACAGGCGCATTAGGAGGCGAGAAATGGAGCATACGGTCAGTTTAGTGGGACCGTGTATCCTCACTGCCACTGCTTGTAGATGAGAGGTGAGAGCAACAGGTTCGGAGTGATAGTGTTTCGGACAAACACGGCCACTCCGCCCTTCGCTCGATCACCCTCGGTACGTCCTTTCTATAGATGTCATAACCTCTTAGCACAGGATGGTGGTTTGGTCTAAAATGTGTCTCCTGAAGACAGAGACACAATGGATTAGACCGTGCTAAGAGTTGGATTCCTCTTTGTGAGCCTGAAAACCGTTGACGTTCCATTGGAGTATGGGAGCCATCTCACCTATTCAACCCCACCCGCCCCGGGTCGGGTGGGTCATCGTACCGTGACTGCTGAGGAACGGAACCAGGTTCGTCCACCAGCATAACATCGTCTTCAGTGTCTGAAGACGATTTTCGTTGTGAGGCCTCGGAGTTTTGCGGAATTTTCTTCCGCCGAGGCCTGTTCCCCTTCTTCTCCTTTCCAGAGGGAGATCTGGGAGGAGAAGTCGGAGGGGATTTCACAAACATAGTGGGGTCCGTGAGCTTAAATTTAGGACCCCTGATCTTCTGCACTGTTTGCCATCCGCTACTTGCAGATGGCGTTGCCGTTACTGCTTCCCTTACAGTTGCTGATTCTGCAACAGGGGCCGCATCTGCTATTGCAGAGTGACCAATTGCTGTAGCGGATGGCTGTGCCTTTGCTGGTGGACTTGCTGAACCTGCTGTCAATGTGATCGAGTTTACAGAAGTGAAGCTGCCGACGCCCGCGGTCCTTGGTGTTAGGACCTTAATGGGTTTTTGCGCCACATTTGCACTCGCACGAACACATCGTGCTCGTGCCGGCGTCAAACAACGACGTCTGCGTTGCTACACTTTCTCTCCTGACGGGAGTTGACAGCGTTTTGGAGGCAAAACTTGTGGCGAAGATCGGTGGCGCAAGCGCCTTATACCGTTTCTTCGCCTCGCCATAGGATAATCGTTCCTTCGCTTTCAACTCCTGTACCTTCTTTTCTTCAAGGTACACCCGACACTCCCTGCTCCAGGCTGGATGTGCCCCGGAGCAGTTGACGCACACCTGTGGGGAGGGTGCAGCTTACCACCCTGCTCGTGTGCCGATTTTCCGCATTTCCCACAGGTGGGGTTGCCTTTGCATTCAACGTCGTATGCCCGAACCGCTGGCACTTAAAGCAGCGCATCGGTCCGGGACATACGGGCGGATGTTTAGGTTAAGGTATCCGGCTTTTTATGGACTTCGGCAACGTTGGAGTGTCGAACGTCAGGACGAAGGTGGCAGTCTTCTCAAGACTGCCGTTAACCCTTCGCGAGATCTGACGAACCTCGACCACATTTTCTGATTTCCACTCCTTAAGGAGTTCCTCGGACGCTATATCAATCAGATCACGGCATGTGATCACTCCCTTGCTAGAATTGAGCGTTTTATGGAGTTCACATTTTACTGCGAACTCCCCGAGCTTCTCACACTTAAGAAGTAGGACAGCCTGCTTGTTATTAGATGTCTCTAACAGCAGTGTCCCGTTCCTCAGCTTTTTTCACGCTTTTGAGGGTTCCAGCTATTCCCTCTAAGCCTTTCTGTATATAGAACGGAGAGACCTTTCGAAGGATCCCTCCGTTCCTGTCCATTATTACAAAGGCGTTATCAATTAGATAACCCCTTCCCGTTACTCTGTTCCACTTCAGAAGGGGGCTGTCAGCCCTTGCCCGCTTCTTTGAAGTGGGTGTATTTTTATTATACTTTGGCACACCCGAACCGCAGGTTTTTTGGTTAGTGTAGGCTTCATTTTGGTCCACGAGTATAACCAATATAAAAAAAGAAGTGCTTATACAACAGGGGTGCGCAGGTGCCCCTGAGGTTGTACGTTAGCGAGTGATCTGCCTCTCACCCATGCACCTCCTCGCACGTATCCGACCTTGAGGTTGAGGGGTTTTTTATAGAGGTTTTTACCGTCCTCGCGATCCGGGCGATGAAGCCAAGATCCCCGTTCTCCTAGGCACACAACGTTCCACCGCCACGCCCTACGGTGGTTCGTTGAAGCATGGTAGGAGTTTACGGTGTGGGGAAACTTGCGGCGCTCACAAGTTTCCAGCTCGGGCACCGCGGGTTCGCCAAACCCGTACCTGGCACTTACGTACCAGGCCCCTGCGGGGTTGTGTTAGAACAGTTTTTTTACAATTTTCATGAATATTTTTCTTGTGTTACGCAGTCTTACGCTTATGAAATTGAAAGATGTTAATCCCATACTCTTGCTTTTGTGTGGTAGTATTACTATAACGTTATCAGTTATGTTCTAAATAAAAACTTTTTTTTTTTTAATTTCCTAAATTACTCTCAAAGTTACTTATTTCTGTCTATTCCGTGAAGTAAACTTTTCGACAAATCTGTTCAGAACTCTTTTATTTTTTTACCGCTTCTATCTTTTGTGGCAATATTCTAGCCTGAGTGGCTTGTATGCTCGTATTTTACGGCTATGCTAATTGATAAAACGCTGATAAACATTAGTTGAAGACTGTTTTGTGGGTTGTTTCTGACTTGCAACTAACAAAATGCATTTGATGGCATACGCGTTTCGCCTTTATTCACGGTATCTTCAGTGCCCTAGATAACATATATACACATATATATATATACACAATGATGTTGTTTGATTTTTTACAGTTTTCTGAAAATATTAAGTAGGTACTTACAGTTATTATATATGCATTAACACGCACAAGTTCGTGTTCCATACCAGCTACTCTTATCTCACTATCACTACTGTCCAAAGTTTGTGTAGGCTGCATTATAGGTAGTTTCAACCGGCCACGAACTGTATATAAAGTTTGTTGTTGTTGTTGTTGACTTCCAAAAGTCGCGAGCCAAAGATTGTGTTGTCGAACTATTTGTTATTTTGAATCTGCGGTCATTAGCTGTGTCTGTTCTGTGGCGGTATAGTTTGATTATAGGATGTGTGCTAATTTATTCCTGTTTTAGTGTTTTGAATAAGGTTTGGTTTGTTAGGTGTATATATTCATTTCATAACTTTTTTACCACTATTGATTGCTTTTTGTATGTGAAGGTTTTCCTGAATTGCCAGCATGTTTTTGTTGTGATTATTAATCTTTAGTATTTGCATATCCGTTTGTATATTGGTGTGTGAATGATTGTGTTGTAACAAGTGTTTGGCGAATGTTGAGTGTTTGGTACATCGGAGAAGCTCTCAGGTGTTCCTTGTATCTGGTTTCAAATTTTCTGGCTGTTTGTCCTATGTATACAGTGTCACACTGCTGGCATGTTAACTGGTATATTCCAGATTGGTGGTATTTGTTTGTAAATGTACTTCTGTTAAGCTGTTTTTGGATAGTGTTTTTGGTTCTAAATACTATTTTTATTCCCATTTTTCTAAAGACGTTCACTATCTTGTGTGTGTTTGTGTTTTGATATGTCATTGTGTACCAATGTTTGTTGTCTTTTTGTGTGATGTTTTGTAGTTTTATGTGGTGGTCATTGGCTGTTTGATTTATGTTGTTTGTTTGTTTTCTGATTTGTTGGTTGAGCTTTTTACTGTGTTACTGTGTATCCATTGTTCAGAGCTATGTGTGTTATGCTGTTTAGTTCCTTGTTATAGTTGAGCTTAGTGAGTGGTATTTGGTTCATCCTGTGTAACATATATCTGAGTGCTGCCTGTTTCTGACTGGAGGGGTGATTGGAGCTTTGGTGGATGATTATGTCAGTGTTGGAGGGTTTCCTATATATGCTAAAACTGTGCTTGTTATCAGTCTTTTGATTGTAGTTGGTTGTTTTGTTTCTGTTTCCATAGTAAAACTGATATTTTTCTGTATGTTGTTAATGTCTGTGTGAAATTCTTTTATGCGTTCTGGTGGTTCATTTAGGAGGCAAATTACATCATCTACATATTTAAGCCAATAGATTACATTATATTTTTTACTAAGAACAATGGATTCGAATATTTTATTTTCTATGTAATCCATGAAGATGGAGGCCATTATTCCAGATATTGGGCTCCCCATTGGTAATCCTTCTTTCTGTATAAAGTAGTCATTGTTGAATTGAAAATAATTTTGTGCTGTGACTAAATTTAGTAGGGCAAGTATTTCTGTTATGAGGGCTGAAGGCATATTGCTGTGTGTTGTCAAGTTTCTGTATATATGGTCTATTGTTTGGTTTACAGGGATTTTTGAAAACATGCTTACTACATCAAATGATATAACAGTTGCTGTGTCTGAGATGAAGGTGTGTTCTAATTTTTCTGTCAGGTGTTGGGTGTTTTTTATGTTTCTGTCTTTGTGGTATTTGTAATGTTTTGTGAGGTATGTATGTAAATATTGAGATACTTGCGCGTGTTAATGCATATATAAAAACTGTAAGTACCTACTTAATATTTTCAGAAAAATAGACAAAATCAAACAACATCATTGTATATATGTGTATATATATGTTTATCTAGGGCACTGAAGATGCCTTGAATAAAGGCGAAACGCGTATGCCATCAAAAGCATTTGTTTAGTTGCAAGTCAGAAACAACCCAAAAAACAGTTATCATAGCAACTAAGGACTTGGGCCGAAAAAATCACAAACATATTAGTTGAAGAGCTAAGCTGTCCTTAAGACGAAGTGAAGAATTTCATCATCTTGCTGGAAACAATAATAATAATAGAGGAAAAGTACGTTGTTTGCTGTCACCTTTGCTAACACATTAATCAATATGAGGAAGTATTATCCCAGCATAAAGTTATAGATTTCAGTAAATAGTAGAATTTTTAGTTAACAGATTAATAAATTAATCCCTAATTACAAACAGTGAAACTTTTTTTATTCTTCGTATCAGAGAGTTATTAATCACATTAGTATCAAACTTAAGAGATGAATTTTTCTTAACAGGTTTGAAAAACCTTCTATCGATTTCTAAAAACATTACCAAAACAATATTTTCAAGAATAAAAATAAAAGGTACTCTTGGTTAAGAAAGAAGAGGAGACGACAAAGTGTGAAATTTTATAACGCGTAATTATTAATTTATGCTGATCTATCAGTTACTAAGCTTTTGTTCTGAAGATGAAAACTCCAGTAACAATATAAACATATCCCTTCCACACGAAGACTTCTGCGGAATTAGTTAATACGCTGGAAGTAATTGAGGTGGGGGATAGTGACAAAATGGTCAGCTTTGACTTCGTATTACTATTTACGCCAGGAGCCATAAGCTGATACATTGGTTTTTCATAGAAAAATCTTTTCTAGTATGTATTCAGTACACATACTTTCAGCACGGTGGAAAACAAAATAAACTGGTCGACGGTACTGCTATGGGTTCTCCCCGTTCCCCGGCAATAGCTAGTTACTTAAGCACTTGTTGACGATTGTTCCTTCAAATACTTCATTTTTTTTATGAAACATTCGTTGTGTGAGCACATAGAGTTAAAAGCATGTAACAAATATATAGAATATCGTAATGGGATTCGTGAGACGAAGAATAATTTTCGCCTTCTCTTTTAAAACATTATTATAGAGAGGAAGGCAGATTGCACTGTGAGGCATTCTGTATACAGGAGATCAACGCGCGCGAACCTTTACCTCAATGCGCACACCCACCACCATTCGGCCCAACGCATAAACGAATTGAAAATCTTTGTTCATCGAACATGAACATTTTTTTAAAGACGTTCTCTCAGCCGAATTGTGCCATCAACAGGCATGGGGAACGGAGGAACAAGTAAAGCCCACCACAAAGAGGAGTGCAGCTTTTTGAAGACCAATGAGAAGGACATCGCGGCAACAGGAAGGATCAAGCCATTTCACTTTTCTTCTATTTCTTCGATCTAAACCGATGCAAAAGTTGACAATTTTTTTTTTGATAATGTGTCTTCAAAAATATCTTCCCATCGTTTTCCAATATCCTCTTCATTCCCGAGGTATCATATATGATACTTCCAGAAATTATTTTTTTCTTGGGCCACTCCACAGCTGAACCTTTTCTGGCCTATCGTATCATCTACAATATATATCGCGCTTCTCACAGCTCATATGTTCGATCTTCTGCTTTTGGCAGCCCTGATTGGAAACTTGGGATCCTGCAGCTGTACAATATGGCTCGTCGAAATAAAGGTAAAGACATATATTTTTTCCATTAAATAAAGTAACATGAAGCAGTAAAGTTGTGTATATAATTTTCCTGCTTGACTCCCGAGGTATCATATATACCATCTATAAAAAAATTAATTATTGTTTCAAAAAAAATTATGGTCATTCATTGTTAACTAGCATTAACATAAAGTAAATAACACAATAGTAGTTCTCTTGCACTTTTATTATGAGCTCGGGACTGAGAAGCATATCAGGAACATACTGTTCTGTTCAAATGATTCTTTGCTGCTCCAAATACCAAGATTACTCCAAATTCCTTGTCAATGCCGTAAGGTGTACATCTTGCACACAATTTAACATGCTGGGTACGAGCACGCCTCGTTCTACTGTGTCGAATAGTGGTATCATCAGTTTTCAGAGCACAGGGAAGGGACGCGGATGTGGTTTTAATGCAACAAAAAGTACTTGCACGTACACCATATTACCGGGACGACGCTGTATCAGTCTGTAGAAATTGGTACCTTAGATTATTTTTTGTTGAACGGAGATTATGAATTTCAATTGTGCAAAGCTTGGAGCTTATTGAGTCAGACGATGAAATCTGTTGGCGTAATGAGAATCAGGAAACGTTTCGAACTCATGCATCTCCAATAAATCACGTCAGCAACCAATCATCGAACGAGCTAACGAGAGGAAAGAGATGACGTTTCGCATCCACAGCGTTGGTATATAATGTCCCTCACATACCGGCAGTAGTTGTTCGACTACGACGGCAGAGAACTTGATCACTGCAACGTCGTGTTTTATCACCATACTCGCTCGGCTAGTTTCCCACCAGTATAGGGAACAAGTCACTGCCACTGAGCTTATGAATGTAGTTACATATTGGGGTTTTGATATACGCGGAAATTGCAGCTCTCACCCTATTGTTCGCATCTCATTCATTTCTTCTTTTCCAAACACATTTATTTTAGTTGTCAGGCTGCCTACTCTCGATTTGTTCGGCAAACCCAGATGGCCCATCTCACGCAGAACCGAGGCGAAGTCCATTCGAATTAAGAGTTAATTTTGGTAGCAATATAAATGATATATCACACCGAGTAACATTTTTTTTTTTTTTTTTTTTTTTTTGGTGAACTGTGTACACACGACTTTAGGAGAATTGCCGCTTGCGATTGGTCGTGGCGTATGACAGTACTTACTGGCTTCGTATATTATTTATTAATCCACGTATTATCGTTTACTGAGTAATAAAATTGGCCTGGAAACGCATTCGATTTAACGAGAAAGGCCTTAGAAGCTATTCTTCAGTCTATTAGTCCCACACCCGTTGATTTACAATTCACTCCATTATTCTGTATTTCCTCGCGTGGCTGAAATTGCTTATTAAAATCATGCATACAAATTAAAATATTTATAAAACATGATTGCGTTTAGTTAATAACGCAGCCTGGGCCACAGTAACGGCGATAGATGCGACATGGAAATTGGGTATCCGCAATATCGTGTGCGATGGTTACATTTCACTGTGGTCCAGGCTGCGTCAAGACCTAAACGCTAATGAATTCATTCCTACTGGTACAAAATTAACGACTCCAACGTATGCGACGCATTATCAGTGATGGACCAAGAGTGGAAAATTATTGCTCTGATATAGAACGTCTCGAAATTGGTTAACGCGATATAAAAGATTTTTTACATCAAAAATTGTGCAACGAGTTGTACATGACAAAAAAGTGTATTTTCACATGAAACGTTTTACACCAAGGTAAGATCAATGTATTTAAACGTTAAATCGAATGACTTCTACAAAATTTATTAGCGGCCAATGAGACACTGGCACTGATCCATCATGTCCAATCGCAAGCGGCCATTAGCCTCAAGTGGTACAGCGCACCGCTAAATAGTTCCAACAAATCTATTTCTACCGCTTTCGTTTATGAAGGTTCACCCAAAAGAAAAAAATGTTTCTCGTAGTGTTATCTGATTTCTATTGCTACCGAAATTTACTCGCAACCCGAAAGGCCATCTCCTTGGATCTACCTCCCCTCCCCCCCTCCCCATTCCATTTCTGCCATGTTTGTTCGAATAGCCGCAGGAATTTTTGCATTTCTGAGGAGATTGTTTTACTGTTCTGATGATGCTAAACAGCTAAAGTCTTATAGCACTAGCAACATCATGTGTTTTCTATCTGTGCATTAATTACTGTTAAAATGAAAACAATATTTGTAAGTTTTATTTATATACCATGGAAGAATAGTCAGTTGACAGACCAGCTGATTGACAACTGGACGGCTAGGGTTCAACCACCGATTAAGAGGAATTTTTTTTTTTTTTTTTTTTTTTTAAATCTGAGGTTTTGGGAGACCAGACCATTTCTGGTTCCTCTCAGGCTACTGTTCAGTGCCTCCCAATAGTTAATCTCTTTGATGTTGAGCGAACAGTGTACTATTTACAACACTGTGGTCCTGGAAATAAATATGGTGCTTAGCATCAACAAATACATTCAATATCACCTCCACAGTTCCCGGAGATGTATTAATTATCTCTTAATGAGTTTTTACTTCGTCGAGAGTATTAGAAGCGTGAGAAGATTTAAAACGGGAAGGGGGTGCGAAACTGTGCGGTTCACGGCCGTAACCTCACGGGGAGCGGTCACTCTGTATTGTAATGGTATGAAACATTACGATTTCATTATCTGTTTAGCGTGGTTATGAGCAGCAGGTAACAATTATTCTGTGCTGACATTAACTGCCAGCGACACAGTGACCAAGGGGGTCAGCTACATACGTGATCCAACTTCCAGGAAACCGGCGAGGCGTTTAGCCGCTAACAAGAGGTGACCCTACTCACTGTCAACTAGTGAAAGACTGTGTAGGAACATCGTCTTAAGAGCGAAATTTTTGTGGCTCATAGTAGTGATTTGTGCAGTCGCGACAATTTATGAAGACAGACCGTGGCGAAATGCAAACACGGCGTGTTTCTCGAACAATGAAAAACCGAGGAAGTGGCGATAACATACAATTCCCAGAAACTTAAACTCGCGGCCAATCAGGGGAGCCTGAATGAAGAGAGGTCGTGTGTGTGTGAGTGTGTATGTGGGAAGGACAGTGATTCTCCAATATAAAATGAGTTACTATTTTATGTAAAACATTGCTTTCATGTCTGGACGTTTTCCGGAGATGGGAGGGAGAGAGAAGGGACGGGATTGGCTGAACCGACGTCCGTGGGTCTTCCCGATCTGTGGAAGTGAGCGGCGATGATGACAACAGGGACTCGTTAGGCAGATCTCGAGACGAGAGGTCATTGAAGCGAGCGGAGAGCCGGCAAGAGGCGACCCGTGCAAAGTCATAAGTGTTTATGTCCACACGGACACAAGTTTGATTGGAAGTGGTTCATGTGAAGACAGGTGCTGGTGTATCTTCCCCTGTGCTGACTCACAGTAAACACCTTCATCAGGAAAGTGCACTAATATTCGAAGTCACTCTCTCACCCAAATAGCGACCCTGGCAAGGAAACTTGCATCTAACAGTTTCAATCTGCCGAAACCCAATGAGTTTTTAGCCGGAGCATAAATTAAAATAACTTCGTGGTTACAACCAAAACAATGACGTGTCTTTGTCCTTGTGATTATTAATTTGTTTATATGTTTAAATATTTCAGTGATGACCGAAATGATATGTTCAATTCATATGTAAATTTTAACCAGAATAAATGTCCAGGTTATGGAACTTTTATTGATGAACAATGATGTCATGCATTGTAATTGATTACGAACCCGTTCTCAATTGAACTAACTTTAATTAAATTTTCCCTTAAATTAAGAATTAAATTCATATGTTTCTTTTTTTAAGTAATAAGGCACCCAGACCCGCCACACGCTTCAGTATTCATCTGGAAACGTCGGTAGGTTGGCCGGTGATTGAACCGGCCTCTCCTCGAACACCAGACTGGGCGGGTGAAGGAAACACAATGTTATGTAAGAAGACAGAGATGTAAAGTTGCTACTAGTTTACTGAGAAAAAGTATGCTTTCTAATCCATAATGGTGCTTCTCCACAATGGTGCTTCCGCGAATGAGTTCGCAAGATAAAATGAAACTATTATTATCAAACTATTAAACAATGTTACGGTTTAGCACCGAGGCAAGTGTCTCTTTTTTTAGATATTGTATTTTTTAATGAATCTTTAAGTATTTCAATAACATCATATCTTGTGAAAGTGAAAGCAACGGCGTCTCTATCCCACATTTAGTTTGCAACTTAGGTTCTTGTTATGATCGTAGCACTAGTGAAAACAGGAATGCTTTAGCGTATTTCTGACGCTGAAGCAGCCGGTGGAAAGAAATATCGATGTCAGTACAGTTAACAAGACAGCCACATAAACTGGTGTCATTATTTCTAAACGCCGCCTTTCAGCACTAATTCTACGTTCTTCAAGTTGACCTGTAAATCCCACGATATCCGCCATCCTTAGCTTCCCGCCGCGCCCCAGTTTCGTCACTTAATGGCAGCGATCGGGAAGATAACAGCCAGCCGCCCAGCACTGAAAAATTAACCCAAATGGCACCCTGTCCCGGCCCTTGCAAAACCGGAATATCTCCGCCTCTAACGAGCTTTCATTAGGCGCTTTTACTCTGGATATTAAAAAATGAGTAATAGAGGCGAGGACCGGGGTATGGGAAGAAAAAGAAAGGCGTCTGTCGAATGTTATTAATACTGATCGGTAGGAGACTAGTTTTTCTGATGACATAATACGTTACTGACAGCGGGTTTAAATAACGCGTTCTGTTCGCGAAGAGCTTTCGTAATTCTTCGCCATTACAAACACGTTTCTCCTCTTCCCATTTTTAGACATATAAATTTATTTAAGTAGTCATTAATATAATTTTTTGATGCAGACAATTATTCTTACTTAGAGATCAGAGGTAATGACAAATTTCTTCTTAGCGAATCATGTTTCTTGAATACTAAATGAGTTACAAACATTTTTGGTAAAAGGTGAAGCAGTACGAGGCATAATTACAGCAATGTTACAACAAGTATCTTTTTAAGTCAAGTCAGTTTGTCGTTATTAATCAAGCTATTAAATTGTTCTGAGCAACTTTATTATTTTGTGACGGAAGACTTGAAGGTCAGGGCCGTAGCCGATAAAGCGGTAGTAGATCCCCATATCCTCTTTTCCTCATCTTAGCCCTACGTATGAACCTAATGGTCAGACCTTATTCAAGGCATTTTGCTGCATACAGTGTGACACTGTCTAACTATTCTTATACTATTATATTAGAACATCCTATGACGACTGAAATGCCTCATCATCGACTTGTAATATGACCTCTATGAAATTATACCCTACGTTCGTCGCTCATATCTGGGCTACGGATATGTTTCCGAGGGGGTGACGCTCTTCATCTTCAAGTAAATAGGATTTACAGTTGGGTTTTTAAAGGGAATTTAATAGAATAAGCACTGAAATATAAATACAGGACATACAACAAAAAATACTAAAAACATACACGTTACAGTATACCTTTCATGAATTTATATTTCAGAAAACATATTACGTTATACTTTGTCGCATGGTGTTCGTTATAACACTCTAAACACATTTTAGGTGATTTTGGACAGTTGGAACAATAAGTCGTATAGGGTTTTTTAAATTTTTATATTACTTTAATTTTTTTATTTATTTTTTACATTTTTCTTCGCTTCTTGGCATTCGCTTGCTCTGTTGATTCTAGCGAATCTGTCAATGGTGTGACACATTCCTTGTTTTATTTCTATTACTGTAGGGCTTAGCATTTTCCGAGAACCTGGTCCCAGCGATATATAAACTTAGCCGAATCATGCTGGTCTACGAACGTGTTAATCAGTGGACTTTCGTCTGTCTGCGACTCTCATTTATATCCTTCCTTCGTCAATGATCATACAGTGATCAATTCTTGGATTAAATGTAAAAAGATGATCTGTTCTGCAATCAGAATTGAAGTTCACGTACAGTCAACTAGAATGTCTCAAGCCAGCTGAAGAAGATGCAATGTGTAGAGACGACACTGTATCACATTGCAATTATCCATAGATTATACGTACACATTGCTGCGTTATCTGTGCACTTAAAGTGTTGCACGATGGAGCAGAGATTCATGGATACATGTATCGATAGCGTGGGGGCAGGCTCTCGGGCAGGAGAATTATAATCATGCGAGTATCTCTTGTCGAACGAAAGCACAGAACCGCGATCGGCTAATAAAGAAGAGCTTCTTCTTCTCTCGACTTGTACGACCGGTCCATAACTTTGTGTGGCACGCAGCTACATGTGTGGTATACGATTATGGCGCTGTGGCATCTGGGGACACCTTGTTTCGAACAAGAGCTAATATACCAGCGGCCACGAACTGCAGTGTCCAGTCGCTTCAAACTAAACCACAGAAAGATGAGGCCTTGAGTCTGTGATTTCGATTACATTGCGACTGTTGTATCAACACCTTTACTGTGTAGCGATGACAAAACAGCTTCTATCCCACGAGCTAAAAAACATCGCTTGTAGAGATATTAATACGAATATTATTCAATACGTTTGATCGTTTGTTTTAACTACCACCATTTGTCATATGACAGAAAATCCACTGCAACAAAATTATCGTTTGTACGTTGTTGTTGTTGTTGTTGTTGTTGTGGCTTTATGGCGCGTCGACAACGAGGTCATTAGTGCCCTAACAATGACCAGAAAAGGCTGTGGTTAAAAATTATACTAAAAATACTGTCTGCATGGTCGACTGTAAAGGGGTCGACCATACAGACAGCAAATAAAATAAATCACAAAAATAAGATGTAGCCTTAAAGGGGCCACCAGGACCTTATACCACTGTACACCTGGGTGGCTGTAGAGGGGCCAAACAGGTTCACAGAGGACTTAAAAACACTGCGTGTCTCGCTGGCTGTAAAAAAGCCAGCGCGACACAAATTAAAACAATATAAAAATCAGAACAATGCACATGGGTGGTTGGCTGTAAAGGGGCCTCCCAGCTATTCAAAAACTAGGCCAACCTGCCTAAAAATTTAGATATCAGGCCGGCCGATACACAGAACTTTAAAACCTTGACCACATTGCTGGTCTCATTATTTAAAATCAGGGACAGATCGTTGGCCAGGCCAAAGTCTGCCCAGAAGTCTATAAACAATACACAATCAATTAAAATGTGGCGCACCGTCAAAGGTACGCCACAGGCATCACATTCCAGTGGGTCCTCCCGGCGGAGAAGAAAGCTGTGTGTCAGAGGACAGTATTGTTTGTAGATACCAAAGAGTGCTTCACGTTCCAGCATCCGCTGAAGTTTTTTACTGAGCCATACATGATATGTGAGACAGTTTTTTTTGAACAGGAAGACTCAAATAACCAAAAAGTCTTTCCTTGCCGTAAATAAAATTTCTCATTTGTTGAAGCAGCTGATCTTGATTTTTATCTATCTTTTCTTTCGATTTAGTCTTAATTCGCGCGTCTTTGGACTACTCTGCAGAAAAGCAGTTTTGCCTCACATGCTTGCGGAGAGCCTTATTTACACTACTTCAAGGAGAACGCTTAATTAATAATAGCAGACTGCTCCCGACCAAGGTCCTCCAAAAGTAATTACAAACTCCGTTTAAGGCAGTGGACGGGAAGCTGCTTTTTGCTACGGGCTCAAGTCTGAAAAGAGCGAATTTATGGCTGTGCATAGAGCGATCACCGGCGGCTTGCGCTCTCTTTGGATGTGCTGCTTAACATGCCACATGAAGCTTGCGTAAATCACGTCACCTCGCTTCTGATCACCAGTATGCGCAAACCAATCCCCTCAGCAGGAAAGTACGAACATCCTTTATGGAAAACGGAACTGGTGAAGGTAAAGTTCCACCTTTCTCAGCTTGCTGTCACGAGCTCCGCTATAGAAGAGCTTTTGCAGGAAAAGATTTCAGGACATCGACATTTGAATACTTAACATTAATTACTGCACATGACACTCTGGTATATTATACCAATCTCCCTTGTTCATTTTGAGAGATCATACAGACTACCGATTAATCCCTATTATTTAGTGGCAGAATAACATAATTCAGCTCGAGAGGGATAGACCAGCAACACTTGATACTTGCTACAGTCAACACGAGTAGACAGATAACTAAAAATTTATTGCCTGGACTTAAGAATAAACAATTAAGGCAGGAATATTCTAAGAACGGGTTAATATATCATATACCAGTAATAGAAGTTATTAATAGGAACATTCTTACTAATGTGGACCTATCAGATTAATTCAGTTACAGATTGAGATAGCGCTAGCAGATTAAGGAAAATGTATAACATAGCTTAAAACATGATATATGACAAAAGCATAAATATGAGACGAAGGATTCTCACCTTGTATCTTTCGAGTGAAATAGTGCGACCAGCTGTGCCCGAGTCTTTACTCATATCTCCGAGTTCTGCTACTCTTACCAATTCATCTAGCCCAGGATACATTCTCGATAGTCTGCTTGTCGAGTATTAAAATACTTGTGGGATATTACGTGTACAATTTTTTTTTAAGATTCCTGGTAAAAGAAGTTTTGTTCTCTGTATTCTCCCCAAATTGTTACGTGTTTGTTTTTCATTAAGTTATAAGATCCCGGAAAAATATGTGATACAGATAAACTTCGGCATTGATAGCCATTCCGAAAGCAGTATCCCGGAAATGTTTTGACTATCAGATAGAGGGAGCCCTCTATATTACTAAAATTTATGTTGTTGAAAACACAGCGTGTTTCTGTAGAAAATTATGCAGACTTTTTGACATTAATACGTGTTTTAGTTTAGAGTTTTATAACTGTCACAAATAGTGTTTTATAGTCTCAACAGTCTGTGGTTTTATGTATTTAGCCATGCCCCACCCAAAATTTATTGTGGATACTGGATCCTGTAAGGACATGCTGATATCACCACTGATTTATCAACTTCTTGAAATCTGAAGGTTGTTTTCAGCTATTACAATTCAGGTTTATTAATTTATTTCTTAATTTATGTTAATTATGTTCAATTTTATAAGAAAATACACATAAAAATGTGCGAAGTTATAGTTTAAATGAGTATATTCTATTACAAATGCCTTAAGGTGGTTACTACACTAAATTTCTTATAGTTTGGAAGATAACTATTTTGAAAGCGATAGCCATTCAGTCTCCAAGAACTTAACGGCCTCATACTGATTCTGGAGGATGATCTAAAGAAAAACGGGATTGGCATTTAACAAAACGCGATTTCCAAATTTTAATTTTCCGTGATTTCCTGAAACCACCCAACATGAATGATATGAATATTTCTTTAGAAGGTCATGGCCTAATTTCTTCCAATTGCCCATTCTTCTCTTGCCTCTAATGATCTCGACGAAGATGTGCCGCAAAGTCCTAAAAACGAAAAATTATCTTGAGCATAGCTGCGTGTCAGTAACTGGTGGCGTTTTCGTGGCTTTATGCTAATATAAAAAAAGAATTTTTTTTAACTAGAAACGATGCTCAAGCAATGTGATCAGTGTGTTAGTGCCATGCTGAAAAAGAGAAGGTATCTGGGATCTCTATTATCATTAATAGCTATTTAATTTGTTAATAATTGTCTGCATTAGCTGTATAACGCCTAATTGGTAGCTGCCTGAATGGTTACAAGGTATGATTCCAGCTCATGGCCTGAATTTATATGCGTTTTTAACCTGTATTTTACCATTGGAAGCGAATGAATATCCGATAAAGGAAACTTAGTCTTTTCCTCAATCTGAATCAGGAATATTTCATAGCGTATTTTATATAGAGATTGTTGTTTTAGGTCCGAGATCATGACAGATGGATTGTTAAAAATATAAAATAAATAACTGTGTCAAAAAAGGCTTCAGAACAACAATTACTTGGTATCATCAAATAATGATATAAACCCATTAACATTTTCCTCTATGTACATTAATTGTGTAAATGTCTTGTAGCATCAAACGCAAAATAAAAAAATTAAAAAAAATGTAAATTACAATATCCGTCTTACAACCAGTATATTAGATATAACGTTTGTCCAGAATTTACAGCTTCTAGTAATTGTTTGTGGAACAATTGTGGTCAGTTGAAATACAACGCTGTGTTTCACGCCCTTGTTGGTATAGTTTGTTCAAGTTCCGGCGATAGATTTAATTCTTTTAATTTTAATTAACAGAAGTATTAAAGATCTCCTTAATGAGTCGATTATGAGAAATATCCTCCGATGAAAGGGTAGAGTGTATATTTTTTAAATGTCAGAGACTATCATTGGTTTGTTGTTCATCTAACATAGTTTTCTTTATCATCGTATTGGTAGTTTTTTTCAGAAAAGAAGAAAACAACTATTTTCTTCGAATATCGCTCTGTCCTGATTGCTCTGATGTAAATGTCTTTGAAAGGATATTTATTGCTTTTCGCGTTTTTAACGCCTCATTGTATTCTTTCACTATAGGTCTTAGCAAAATTTTGAGATACTTGTTTCATCTTTCAGTATTCTTTGCCTCAGCTCTAAATCACTGAAGAAGTTTCTAGCTACCAAAAAAATAATCCTTAGCCTGAGGAGTCATGTATACTTTTGATGTAACTATCAACTGTGGAAAAGAACCTGGCGATAACGTTTCGCTGAATAATCACCAGATCTGTATCGTGTTTTGTTGCTGTATTTTTGCCACAAAATAGTATCGTTTTCCGGTTTAAACAAGTTCTATTTCACTATTTTTAATACGATGTTCGCTAGCAACGTTGCGAATGGTTCCTGTGTTGAATTAATGAGCGTACATTCATCAATTCGCATCCAAAATAAATTTCATAACGAATTTTCATTATTAAATCGTAAACAACATATTCAAATATATTTCTAGTTGTCTCTTTAGGCAGATATTAGTGGCAATTCAGCGTGGACTCACTATATTTTTAGATTTTTTTTCCCTTTTAAGCCGTTTTGCTGTACAGTTCCATTTTTGAGAAATGAGTCTATTGTTTAAAACCGCCTAACAGCCAAGTTTTATCAATGATATCTAGGTATCACCTTTCTTTCGTTTTATCTGAAGTTCCTATCTAGGATTCATTGTATCTTAGAGAGCATTCTCTGTCAGAAATTAGAAGAAACTGACAAGCACTTTTGAAAGAATTATTCGAGCATTCATTTGGAGTAATTTAGAGAAAATACCGAAATCCACAACCCTGATGGTCTGATTTGTGATTGAACCTGTGTAATCCCGAACGCCAGACCGGAGTCTTCACCGACCATCCTCCGAACTTAATACATACCTTCACTCTTCAAGAGTAACTGATCGAGTCTGGTTGCCGATCTGCAGAACTTGAACTCCCGTAATGAGTTAACTAAAACTACTTTCCTTATCCCAGAATCTGTATCTTCGGAGGCAGTAGATAATTGTGGATCAAATTTTACTTGTGAAGCACCATAAAAAAGTATTTAACGCAGTTTTTTGTATCTTTAATTATATAAACGTATCCGCATTGTTTTATTAATTAGTGAGTATTTTGTGTGTTATCATGATTTGTCTGTCAACCGAAGTTGGAAAGCCGCAGTAAAGCACAGTACCACGTCATTAATTACGTCAAACGCTACTGATGTCATCACTAAGCCAGCACCTTTAAATTCAAAAGGGAATCATTATCAACAATATTAGATTGGCTCCATTATAGCATCAGTTTATGAGTTTAGTGGCAGAGAACGTTTGTATACTGAGCTCCAAACTAGTTACTGGTTACCTTTTAAACTGTTTTAGAAATATTCCAATAGTTAACTCCATGATAGCTGTCTAAACGATGAAGTCACAGGGAAACATGTAACAACAAAATACTCCGACCGCGTAAAACACTTCTTTTGCGATGAGTCGGAGTATCATTGAAGCTAACTCAGTTACCCTAGAGCTCTGTGTGCAAGTTGAAACCCAGTTTACACGGAGAGGTTTGTCCAGTGACCGGGTTCTTCCGCATGTGGAATCAAGGCCAGTAGTAGATCACGTCCCACAAACCACAACGCATTGTTCAGTCACCAATTCCCTGGCCTCCAATGCTCACAATTGTCGGTAATGTTTCTTCAAAAAACGCGTAAAAAGTACTGTTACGTCATTCCAAGGTCTCTCGCTTCGCACTGCCAACAGAAATCTAAAAAAGTGCTGCGCTATCAAAATTACAGAGCACTTTTAATACTTGTTCGTAACCTCTTATAAACCAATACCACTTAATTGCTTTGGAACATCACTCATACCACTTTCTAATTTCTCAATAGACAGCGTTTTTAACCCGGAGTTAAAAGTTGTATCCATAACTATGGTTTCTAAAAGACACATTTTACTATTTGTTTCTGTTACGAAATCAGCATCGTGTCATAAGTCACGTGGATTAATACCAAAAACAAACTTAAATCGGTCAACTGTGGGAGGTCAACTTACTACCTGTTACTTATGCACTTAAAAATGTTCAGTTGTTACTATCGGTGAATTATGGCACGTCGATATTGGGGTCAAAAGCACCCTAATTAGAAACTGGTGTGGTAAAGTAGCTAAAAACAGGAATAAATTCCTGTCTGTTTGAACGACTTTAAAGAGGTTAGCAATGTAGAAAGTAAAAATTAGGTAAAATGCTAAAATGTCTTGCCGTAAAAGACCAAGAGAATAACTGGATGCCTGTAAGAAGGCAATCCAGGCTTAAAACAGCAATGATAACGAAAATCGATAAAACGTATAAACAACAAAAACATAACACCTGGATGGAAGACTGTAAACGGACAGTTCATTTTAAAATCTGTGCCGATTTGAAAGATTTCTGGAAGCAAAACAGTAAACATAGAGTAAAGTAAAATTTCAGACAGGATGCCTCTGGGAGTCATGCTGTTTTGCGGAATGCATACAAACTAATTGTTATTGGGAATTTTCTTACGTCCAGCGAATTGCAACAGGTGAGCCTCGAAACCGACATCCGAATGCCGCTGGTATTTCTCGATGGAAAAGATGATTCAAATCCTGGGAGTGCCGGTGAAGGAGGCATCGAAGTAAAAGACTTGGTTTTTTGATCATCCAATAGCAAGATTTTGCCTGGGAGCGAGTCAATAGCAACAAATTTTTAATATTACTGCAGTGCCATGATGTATTCATGTATGATATTAGTCAAATAATACCGTTGATGCTTGATTATGTCAAGTCTTATTTATATATTCAAGAAGTAAGTGCGGTTAATAGTGAAGACACTGCGCTTTTTTATCATCAGAATGTTTCGGTAAACACAAATTCATTGAACTGTTGTTGCACTGATAATTTCTCTCTTCCTCAAGAGCCGTCACGATTCTGGTGATTTAAATTCATATACATGAGATCCCATTCTTCTTTTTAATTTGTGCCGACAAATTGGAAGTTTTAGTGAAACTTAAAAGATTGTCAATCATATGCTTGTAATGTCGTTACAATTCTGTCTAAACGCTTTTTTTTGTTATTTCAAGCGTTTTTCTATTATTTTTACTTTTATAATTTCGTAAATCTCTCATTTGTGAATAAACTAACAATTAGTGTCAGGTCAACCTCATAATGTAAATCAACTATTAAATAATAATTAATAACAACTTTTTATTACAGCATCCACTTCTTGCACTTGTCGAAGATACATTTGATAACGTCTAGTCAGAGGGCACCGCGATTCCGTTTGAGCATTTTACCCATCATTGACTGTACCTTACGGTTATTAATCAGTTTGGAATAGTCTATTAGATATAATATGATACATAACTATCTACTGAAAACATTGGCTTCCTTGTTTGTGAAAATGATGACGGTTAAGAAAAGATAAATTATAAACTTGTATGACAATAAGTCCTGAGATACAGTAAAACCGGTAACATGTAATCAAATTTTACCGACTAAGATAGAAATTGGCCATAGAAACTTGTTGAGGTAATTTACATGTGAGTGAAGAACGTAATGGGACAATCAACCATCTGTACTCGTGTGTTGAAAGATTAAAAAAAAAAAAATAGTAACAAGAATCAAATGGCGTTTGTAGGCGAGTGATAACGCTCTAGCCTCGCATTCCAGAGGATTAATGTTCGAATGTTCGACAGGCCAAAATTCAGATTTTCATGATTTCCCAAAATTAGTCTAGGCCAACGCCGGGATGTTACCTTTAGCCGACCGTGGTAGAATTCCTTCACGTTGTTCCCCCACTCCTTTCCCGCCTATAAATAATTACCTCGATGTTGACGAGGCGTAAAGTCATTAAAGAATTTCTTTTTCCAAGAACGGTTGCCTTAGACCTTGATGATATTACAACATTTCGTGAACCGGATGACGGCAACAAATAGAGTGTATTGTATTATTACCTTTTCGAAAGCTGTATTTGAGTAAAGTAAGAGAAAATATAGACTTGAGAATTCTGTTAGAAAACGGAAATTGCATTACTGTAAACCTGATATTTGAGAAATTGTTTGCTTCCTTCGACTTGTGTGCTTAAAACCTTTCCTGGCATACATATATGAATCTAAGGCCCTGTCAGGTTAATAATATCAGCTATTCTGGCTGATTAGATTGATGCAGTTAGTAATCAGTCATTACAAAAGACGCGCTGAGATCCCTACACGAAGTTCAGTAATGCGTGAACATCCCGCCCCGTCGACTACTCATCCGCTAAGCTTAAGTGATTACCATTGCGAACCAGCTGAGCGCACTGCTTTTCTTAAATCTTTCGAACAAGTTTAACACTCGTGCTTAACGGCTCGTGTAACTAGCTCTGACGGCAATGCGCAAGTTTAATTCCGCCCACGTACAGCCCGACTCTTGCGAGGCTAATCTCGACGAGAACATGAAAGGACACATCATAAATCGCTGTTTCTGTTATGATGATAAAAATCCTAAGATTTAGTGTCGAAACTGTTTAAATAGTTGGCCATAACCATCAATTCAAATTAAATTAATATTAATCTGAAAGGTTTCTCATTTTTTATGGCAATTCATTTCAGTTCACATGCTTTCATTGGAAGTGCATTTTAACGACAAAATATTAGAAATCACACTTCAAGTATCCAATAATTTAAAAAGTCTATCTTTGAATGTCAGACTAGTGATAACATTTGTCTTTCCGCTGATGTCGTTCAAAATCGTAACGATTTTTTGCTGGCATCGACACGAAAATTATAAGAACAGAAGTTTTGAAATTAGATATTTATATGATTTACATAATAATACTCAATTACTCAATGAGAAACGCTATTCAGGTACACTGTAGTTCTTGCGGGATTAGATCCCCATATATCAATATATCAGGCTGGTAGGTCATATTTTGAGACATGCTGGATTGGTTAATTTGTTAGTGGAGGGAACAGTTGAAGGTAAGAACTGTAGAGGAAGACAGAGATTAGAATATATGAAACAGATAATTGAGGACGTGGGCTGTAAGGGGTATGTAGAAATGAAGAGGTTAGCACAGGATAGGAAAGGATGGAGGATTGCATCAAACCAGTTGAAAGACTGACGACAGCAAAAAAAAAAAAAAAAAAAAATATCAATATTAATGATGTATTTTCACTGACGTTTATTTACAGCACTACATTTTCAATGTTTACATTGCTATAAGTTTTTGTTTTACAATTTATTTCTTCTATTATCTTACTTTCTATTCCTCTATTCATAATACGTTTACTTCCTGCTTCATCATCAATTTGTTATTGAAGCAGCTTTAACTGATTATTCTGCTTGCATGCTGGATGCAAGTTTGACCATCAGTTAGTGCCTGATATAAAAATAGAAAGAACGAATTGAAATAAAGGCAGCTAGATTTGTATGCGTAAATTACCACAGGATGTTCTCAGAAACTGATAGATAAATTGCGCTGTTAGTCACTTGAAAACAGAAGGCGGGTGAAGAGTTTCGAGTTTGTATAAGGCATATACTAACGATGAGACCTGCATAAATATTGGGCTAAGATGATTTCTGACATAACAGAGTAAGGTAGTTTTCATTTATGGGTAGAGGAATTATGTATGGCAACAAGTTATGATTATATCTCAGACTGTAAATAAGTTTAAAATACAAATATGTATAAATCTTTGGTAGATATGCAGTGTAATTTCAACCGGAGTATGAGCTGCACGTAAATTTGTAATAACTATTTAGTTCACAATTTTCATCTACAAAACTGTACGAGATTATAAATTAGTTGACGTAAAAAAAAAAAAAGTTTTTTAATACCAGAGTGAAATAATCAAATGATATACGTAGAATATTTTGGCCACAAAAATGGCTTCTGGTTTTTCAATTGTACGTAGCACCGGAAAAATAGATGAAAAGTGGACTAGCAAACTCGTGTCTAAAACTAGCGCCAACTGAGATACAGTTTACGGTAAATAACATAAATTTAAATCCTCAAATCTTTTAACTGAATCCTCAAACACCCGATATCATAGTAATTATTTGCTACATCTTATTCTGCTAACACTTGTTGTTATTGATATCGCATTATTGGACGTCGTGGAATTATAAAAATTGGAAGCTGTTATGGGTTTGTGATCAGAGAATCGTTCACTGACACCCACAGCGTTTACGTACTATTTTACTCTTAGCTATAAATTTTTATGATCTTTGACAGAGCTGAGAAATGATGTTTGAGGCCACAGAAATATTTTTTGGAGATAGTTCTTTATCGACAATACGAAATGTTATTATTATCAGGAAATTATCATAAATAACACCGCTAGTTAATGGTGTTTGTAAAATTCAATGTTCTAAGATTGTGTGACTTGTAATGCTGATACAATCGGCGATAGAGAACCAATATTTATACCTCAATTATGGAACGATTTTCGAACAGACTTGCAATATTTTCATATTTAATGAAGCGTACAGATCAAATTATTCTAGATTATTTGACGCAAATTGCACATTACTGCCCCGATGAAAATGTGTATCTACCTTTATGCACCTACTGTGAAGCTGCGTTAACGAGTCATCGAACTGGCAAAGTTTACCGACTCCAAGAAACTTGTGGACCTGAGCTACTCGCCCACGCAAGTTGTTAAACAGTCAACAAACTCGCGGACACATACATCGTGTGCCAAGCGAGAGGGCGGCTCATCATATTCGAATAGATTACAGGCCGAGCGGCGGCATATGAATGCGCCTGTAAATCATTTCTCAACAATTGATGCCGCGCATCGCTCGGTTCGAATTTATTAAAGAGAATCGTTGAGGTGGGATCACGGTGTATTAACCTGAGTTATGCTCGCCCGCAGCGCGATGTATGCGCTCTTCGGCGGTGTTTTCGTGAAACTGTGATGCTCACATATAATACTGTTGAGAGAGCACACACTCGTATCTGAAGAAAAAAAAAAAAACTGTTCAGTGGTTAATGTCACCTTCTATCAGCGAAATTTTTAAACATTGTACTACTGCGTTTTGTTTAACTTATCCTGAAGAGACAGCAAATGAAAAGAACAAATCGATTTAATTAATTAAGATATTATATAAAGTTAAAGCGGTCTTAGCCTCGGTATCAGATCTATTTAATCAGATACCGAGACATTGAACGCCCCGTAGCACTTATATGAGCAAAGCAAATCATGTAAAAAATTTTGGAATTATTCCGGAGGCGAAACCTGCACCTTGAATTATGAGGCCAAATATTTTATCCAGTTAATCACCAAACCGCAGGTACTAATGTGTGGAGCATACAACTCGCTTAGCGACGAAGCTTGCCGAGACTGTGAGATACAGTATACGGTGAGGCGGGGGTGTATAATTGTGAGTGCGTAGTCAAGTACGACAGCAGAGTGAGGCTGCATGCGATTGCCGATTATGATGGAAAAAAAACGGAACTCGATTGCTGAAAGCCACTTTCTCACCAAAACGTGATATGTAGTCAAATTATTTAATTTTGATATTATGAATGTACTTTTTTTTCTTGTCGTCATCAGACTTTCGAAGCAATCCTCCATCCCTTCCTATCTTGTGTTAAACTCTTCATCTCTACATACTCCTCAGAACCCACGTCCTCAATTATCTGCTTCATATATTCTAATCTCTGTCTTCCTCTACAGTTCTTACCTTCGACTGTTCCCTCCACTAACAAATTAACCAATCCAGCATGTCTCAAAATATGACCTACCAACCTGTCTCTTCTTTCTGTAAGCATCTTCCATAAACTTCTTTTCTCACTCATCATTTCCAAAACGCGTTCATTTTCTACTTTATCAGTCCACTTAATTTTCAGCAGTCTTCTGTAGACCCACATTTCAAATGTTTCAATTTTCTTTCTTTCTGGTATTTCTAAAGTCCATTTTTAGCTACCACAGAGTGCTGTGTTCCACACATAGAGTTTTAAAAATCTCTTTCTAATTCCTAGATCAATGTTTGAAACTAAAAGATTTCTCTTTTTTCATGAAGGTTCTTTTTGCTAATGCTATTCTGCTTTTAAAATCAATCTTGCTTCGGCTATAGGTTGTAATTTTGCTTCCCAAGTAACAGAACTCACTTACTTCTCCTATTGCATCCAATTCTATTTTTATATTTAATCTACTAGTATTGGTATCATTTCTACATTTAATCACTTTTGTCTTACTTTGATTTATATTAATTCCAAAATTTTCCTTCAGTATTTTGTTCATGCCATTCAGTAACTTTTCAATATGCTCAGCCTGTTCTGTTAACAAAAAAAATGTCATCAGCATATCGTAGCATACTGATTTTTTTCTCCGTGAACACTTATCCCAAACGAAAATTTTTCTTTTACTTCCTTTGTTGCTTCTTCTACATACAAGTTGAATATTAACGGAGATAAACTATAACCTTGTCTCACACCCTTTTCAACTGATGCATGTCTCTCATGGTTCTAAACTTTTATTATAGCCACTTGATTGTTATATAGTTTATATTCTATCTCGATACTTTAGACCTGACTTCTTTAAAATTTCGAAAATCTTGTTCCACCTAACATTACCAAATGCTTTTTCTTAATCAACAAACGCCAAAAAAGTGTCTTTGTTTTTCTTGATCCGCCCTTCAAGTATTGATCTTAAAGCCAGAATTGCTTCCCTTGTACCACTATTTTTCCTAAATCCAAACTGATCTTCACCTACTATCTCTTCTACTACTCTTTCCATTCTTAAATCCAAACTGATCTTCACCTACTATCTCTTCTACTACTCTTTCCATTCTTTGTATATTATTCTGGTCAGTAATTTTGAAGCATGTGATGTTAGACTAAGGGTGCGATAATTCTACATTGATGGACTTGTGCTTTCTTCCGAAGTGAGAAGATGATATTTTTATGAAAATCATTTGAAATTTCTCCTGTTTCATAACTTTTTGTTATTAGCTTGAATAATTTTTCGATTCCTTCTTCTCCTAGGGATTTAAGAAGATCTGTAGGGATTTCATCAATTCCTATTGCCTTACTTTCTTTCAAGTCATTCAGAGCTTTATTAAATTCTGTCCTCAAAACAGGATCTCATAAGTAACCAATGTTGACATCGCCTTCCTTTTCCATTACGCTGCTGTTCAAGCCGTCTCCATCGCACAGGTTCTGAGTGTATTTCTTCCATCGGTTAGCTCTATCGTGTGAGCTTAGAAGAGGTTTCCTATCGGCAGCATTAATGTTTACACCTCTTTTCTTCATTTGTCTAAAATTATGTTTGATGTTCCTGTATGGAACATCTACTTTATCAATGACAATTTCCTTTTCTACTTCTTCATACTTTTCTTGTAGCCATTTTCTTTTGCTTTTTTGTATTTCTTTTTTATTTGATTTCTAAATTGCCTGTATTGCTCTCTTCTTGCTTCATCCTGAGCGTTTTTGTACCTTCTCCTCTGATCCATCAGTTTCAAAATTTCCTCTGTGGTCCAAGGTTTCCGGGCCGCTTGTTCCCTAGAGCCTAATGTTTCTTTACCAGCTTTCATTATTTCGGTCTTCATTGCATCCCATTCGTTCTCGGTAGAGCTACTTTCCGATTTACTTCTTAGAGCTAAATCTACCATTTCCGCAAAAAAAAAAAAAATTTTGGGGCTAGATTGTTTCAATTTATTCACTTCCAGTCTGTTCTGTTTACTTTGCTTCCTTGTTCACTTGTATTTCAGCCTGCACTTCATTACTATCAAATTATGGTCAGAGTCTATGTCTGCTCCTGGGTACGATTTACAGCATAGTAGTTGATTCCTGAATCTCTGTTTGACCATAATATAATCTAGCTGATATCTGCCTGTATCCCCTGGGCGTTTCAGGTGTATATCCTTCTTGCATGGTTCTTAAAAAATGTGTTTACCACAGCTAGCTTATATCTTACACAAAATTCTAACAGCCTGCTTCCTCGCACATTTCTTTCTACTAGACCAAAAGATCCTACAGTATTCCCCTCTTTTACTTCTCCCATTATTGCATTCCAATCACCCATGATTATTAGATTTTCCTCCCCCTTCACATATTGGATTAATTCCACAATTTCGGCGTATATTTTCTATATTTCTTCGTCATCCTCCTGTGACGTTGGCATATACACTTGTACTAACGTGGTCGGGGTGGGCTAAGTTTCTAACCTCATCAGAATAATCCTAACACTAAACGGTTCATAACTCACACATTTCCATACTCTCTTAATCATTACAAATCCTACACGACTCCATTGATAGCTTGTGTGCTAATTATCCCGCGTTTCTAGTGTTGTAAAAAACGTTTTTTTTTCTGACTTCGAAAAAAAACATGAAAAAAAACTATGAAAAAAACATGTTTTTTCTGAGACACATTTTTTTCATAATTAATAAATCTCAAATTTGTAAGGCATATGACTGTTTTAGAGTTTATACTAAGTACTTATCTTAATTTTTAAATCTACTATTTTTTTTTGGTTCAGTAGAAAAGGAAATTACGAAAATATTGGCAACATTGACTGAAGTTTTCTTTTACGAAAGTGAGACTTCCCGAAGAGGATAGGTTGTGTGAGAAGGAATCCCCGTTCCCCGTTGTTTGGATTGATACTTGCTATTTGAACTAACGCTGCCAATCTTGTGAATTTATCTGTAGACCTACGGATCTTTTCAATAGTTAAAAATTTTAAATTTATCTACGGATTTTCATTACTTATTGTGCTTTATTTATATTCATATACCTGTTAAACTCTCAGCGTATAGTGATACTGAGTCATTTAATTTTCAGTAATCATTAATCATTTCCTTGCAACCATTGGTGTAAACCAACGATTGAAAAAGAAATAAAGCTCCTATTTTGCATGATAATAGATTTATATTCAAACTTAAAAGACCTTAATACAGAATTATCGGCGCAGTCTTTATGCACAGTGTGTACTGTGCTCACAATTTAAAATTGCAATCTCAAAATCTTTTGCATATAATTCAAGGACAACCAGTAAAAGAAAATGTAATTATTTCTGAGTTATGGATCTAGAGGAGACAGAAGACACAGACCGAACTAGTGTTGGTAGTGCTGATACTAGTGAATGTGGTACTGACATAGAGGATGAATAGAATTATGTTACCCATATAGATACATTTATGAATCATTATGTAAGACTTCTAACATTATATGATTCTGTAAGATTTAAAACACACATTTAAAATATAAGTTCCGTAAATAAAAATATAATTTATCAAATTGTTTTCTGGAAAAAAAAAACATGAGAAAAAAAACAAGGGTGTTACGTTTTTCTCATGTTTTTTTCACAAAGCAGATTTTTTTTTTCAGCTTGCAACACTATGTTCCTGCGCGTCCTTCCATTTAATCCCACTAATCCCGACAACATCTAACTTAAGTCGTTCCATCTCCTTTTTAAGTTTTCAAATCTACCTGCCCTATTCAGACTTCTAACATTACACGCTCCGACGCGTAAAATGTTTCTATCCATTCTGATGACACCTCCCCGAGTATTCCCCACTTGGAGATCCAACTGGGGAACTATTTTACCACCGGAATATTTTACCCAGGAAGAAGCCATCATGATGTAGATCCTATGTAATTTGAGAGGATTACATGTCCTCGGGGTACCCTTTTGGTCTTTAATGCAGTGGTTTCTCGTTGCCTTCTGCATCCTCATGCCGTTGATCATTTCTGATTCATCCACCTTTAGGGGCCGTTTCAAACCCCAAGGGCAAGAGGATACCCTGGACCGCTCCCCGCTCTTCCGCTCTCCGTTTGGAAGCCGTTGGCAAGGAGTGGGTGACTCCTTATACCGTGAATCTTTCACTTGTCAGAGCCTCGTCCATGCAAACAGGGTGCACCATGTGAAGGAGAGGTTGACATTTGATTGGAAAGGTATAAAATAGTCTCTCACAAACCCTTACACCACATGAACCTATTTAAAAATAGTTAATAGTAAGCAGGCATTATAACGTCACAGAAGTCGAAATTGAGACACGTTCTGAGATCAGTAGAAAGGGTTTAAAAAATGCAGGGTAGTTTTCTTTGAAGTGGGTTGAAGGGGTTAGAATGTACACGAAACGCCCGAAAGTTGACGTGCAAAGGTTGCTCTGACAGATACGAGCATAGGAAGCGTCCCTTCCACTCACGTATCCACTGACTGTCTCGTGGATATTCCGAGAAAGTGGCCAATCTATAAAGCGAAGAGGCAAGTGAGGTTCAGGGAATGTTGAATACCATCGAGTGATTAAATTCCATTCCGTCGTACACATTGATTTAAATAATGAGAACAACCGTTCTGTAAAAATTTCTTTCGCAAGTTTAGTTTAATACGTAATAATTCATTTCTATTTCAGGTCATGTTTTGTCTTTAATATTTACAACAGTTATGAAATATTTAATCTGAGAAACTAGTTATTGAATGCAGTGGCGTAACAATAGGGTGGCAGGATAGGCAAAATGCCACGGGCCCCAGCCTGAAGGAAGCCACTGAGGTCACCAATAAAATGAGTGCCCCAGTTTGCAACTCCCGACATCCGGTTTGCAACAACGACATCCGGCTCTGGTAGAGGTGTCCATTCGATGAATTAGTCACAGGCCTCAACTATATAGTTGCTCTACTGGCTATATAACATCGTCACGCTAAAAACCCTCTTCCGTTTTAAAAACACTGAATTCTCGTTGTTGTTATTGTGGATTACAGTCGCGTCGAAAGCGTGGCCCTCCCTGATTAAAAAACGGTACTACAATATGGCTTAAAAATCAACTAAATAATAATAAAATAAAAAATGCTTTTTAATGTACCATGTTTTTGTAACGGACTAAAAAGTATAAAATAATTTCCCTAATCCTTATGAAGGATAAAACCACATACAGATTTCTTTCCAACTTCTTTTAAATTGTCCTGAAAATGTATGCTTGGAAATTTTTGATAGCTATTAAATTACTAGGAAAATCGATGACGAAAAACATTGGGCGCATGCAACAGATAATTGATAGCTCTACTAACAATTTTATTGCACCGCAAATAATGTGAACTGATAAATAAGTTCTTTCATTGATAATTACACTCTGCACTTCTTATAGTTATGTATTCCATGCGTCCAATGTTTTTCGATACAAATCTTACGAGTATTTTAATAGCTATCAAAAATTTCCAACTATAAATTTTCAGGACAATTTAGAAGAAGTTATCTGTATGTGGTTTTATCCTTCATAAGGATAAGGGAAATTATTTTATAATTTTTAGTCCGTTATAAAAACTTGGTACATTAAAAAGTATTTTTTGTGTTATTATTATTTTCTGCTTTTTAGTGTTATGTGAGTGAAAATTTGTAAGGTAAATGCCGTAGTATTCGCGGAGATAGATCTCCACACTCCCTGTACAACCTTCGGCACTGGAACGAATGTGACGGGGTCAGCGCCACTAATTGATTTTAAATACTTTGATTACATAATGACAGAGACATGCTACAAATTTCAGTTTTTTTAAATAGAAAACATTTAATTGAGTTATTTCTGTCCCGGGGAAATAAGGAACAAAACAAAAAAAAAGAATTATGCATATCCTTCATTTGAATCGTAAGTTATGGTCCGGAATCCCAACAAAAATCCAATAGAAAAAAGCGCTTTTAGCTGTGCCAGAAATCTTCAGGCAGCATTTCCAATTTTTCTTTTTAGTCTCTAGCTCATCGAGAAGTTAGTTTAAAATCAGTTACTAAATTCCACCCGGACAGACAAAACCCAAAGAGAGTTAGTAAAAACATTTTAATAACTGTCTCAATGACCGATTGTATAGATGTCGGCTGGACAACAAGAAAATAAAGTAAAATATTAAAATAATGACTATAAAGGGACCACTAAAACTGAAAACTTTAAAATGTTTGGATGGCTGTAAAGAGGTCAACCAGATTTGAAAGAAATTAAAACTACATAATGTCTGTCTCGCTTTATAGTGGCCAAACAGGCCACAATTGTAACACTATTTAAAAATACACTGAATAACAGTGTGCATGGACGGATGCCTCTAAAGTAACCACCTATCCACTTAAAACAGGACCGATATGCCTAAAATGCTTGGAACAAGAGCGGCCAGTACACAAAGTCTTTAAATATTGAGACGAGGAACGTGGCCAATGTTTTTAAGTAAACGGTATATCGTTGGCTGGCTAGGCTAATGTCCCCTCTTAAATAAAAAAAAAAATAACACACAATCATTTAAATCTCCACGGCTGAACGGTCGGTTTGACCAGGTGGAGCTTATTGTGCTTCATGGAATCTTTAATTTTTCGGGGCTGGAGTTATGGACATCCTTGAATTCACCTAGATAACTACGAAAAAGGAACGTAAATTCGTATTTCAGTAGATAGTTGGAAACGGATTTGATCTGGAAGGTTATACCTCCCCGTGTCCCACATTATGGTGTTAACTACTTAAGAAATTAATGGGTCGCGTAGGGAGGAAATTTTCCATCTGGGATTTTCCTATTTGTCTTCCGTAGTCTTCGCTTGGTGTCCTTGCTCCAGAGCTGGGTGATGTGACGGCTTCCCGTGCGAACCAGCGCCTCACTGGAGCGTGAACAATTTCACGCCCCAGACTTCGACATTTTACTACAAGGTCACATTCGTAGCCGCTTAGCCGCATTCTCAATCAAGGTCACCCGCTCAATTTCATGTCCTCTAATGAACCACGAGTACTTTTTGTTTGTCCTCTTCTGACGCTTCTGTAATCACAAAGTCACCCCGACGACAGAAATTGCACATGTGACTCAACGGTAGTGTGGATTTTATTTCTGAGAAGCTTTTAAGTTACCATGATTTTGCCAAATACTTACTTCAGCTTCTTTTAGTGTATAGTATCGACATATTTTGCCATTACAGCGTTTTTTGCAGATATTGAACTGTAGGTTTCTGTCACCTGGTCGTGTTACGTGATTAGGCCACATCAATGGCAGAATCCGCAGCAAATCCAAGCTCTGTCACCAGTTCAGAAATTAATTTGATTACAATTCAGAAATTAATGAAAAGGGCAA